>JAHSUH010003778.1:2500-440000 GCA_025388415.1 Cynanchum wilfordii | reverse complement strand
GACAAAGCTCTATACTTTTCATTACAAAACCAATAAACCGGAAAAGGATGGAGTATTTTGTGAAAGAATTTTTGGACCTATAAAAAGTGGAATTTGCGCTTGTGGAAATTATCGAGTAATAGGAAATAAAAAGGAAGGCCGGAAATTTTGTGAACAATGCGGAGTCAAATTTGTTGATTCTCGGATACGAAGGTATCAAATGGGCTACATCAAACTCGCCTCTCCACTAACCCATGTGTGGTATTTAAAACCTCTTCTTAGTTATATTGCGAATCTTTTAGATAAATCCCTTAAAGAATTAGAAGGCCTGGTATAATGCGATGTGTGATTTGATCGAAATTCATATTTTACAGATTCGGAATGAGAAACTGTCATCCCAAATTTGATTGGGATGCCCCGGACCTGACATGTCACTTGGGACGAGTAACATGAAACTCAGAATTATATTAGGGGTGTAATCAATACGTCCAAAAAAGGGGGGAATTGATCTATGATCGATTTCGTAACAAATAAATAGAAATACAAATTTCTATTTGTACCTCGTAAAAAATACTTTTTTATTTTGCGGAATTCACTATTTCCCTTTGGAAAGAAATTATGTTCAAGGAAACAAATATATCATATGGTTATAGGAGTCTATTCATCGCGTATAGACTTTAAGGGCATCGTGGGATAACCGTCGAGCCTAACCAAAAAAAATCAAAGGATGATTTGACATAAGCAGTTGTAATGTTGAATTTCACTTCAATTATACAATATATATATATAAGCCTAATTATGTCAGTTTTGATTAATTCTGAGAAGTTATCAAAAGTCAATTGTAAGATGTTGAGTATCAAATGCCCAACACCAAAATATAACTAATTAATAAATAAAATTTTTTATAATTAGTGATTACTGCCCCCTTTAACTTCCCAGTATTATACATACATATATATATTGAGCTTGTTTCTCCTATCAGGTTGAGTTATCACCTGACCTGACTCGACATTAGTATGATATTATCCGCTTTGGGTCGAAGTCCTCATAGGTTTGTTCTTGAGACTATCCCAAAAGGTCTTATTTTAATGGAGTATGTGGAATACCTTATATACTAAGCAACTTTTGCCTAATCCTCCAATATGGGAATTGGGTTGACACCCCAACCCAACAATATATATATATATATATATATATATATATATATATATATATATATATATTAATCAAGAAATCCGTGGCTCAAGAATTATTATTATTGCTAATTCTCATCAATTATAACATGGCTGAAGAACAACCTCTTCTCTCCCACGCTATTTTGAAGAATTCAGAGGTATCTGATGAGTTTGTTCAAAGAAGTAACATTAATGGCGCTGGTAATGTTTTTAAAGAATTCTATTTGGAATCGAAGAAGCTTTGGTATTTAGCCGGTCCGGCAATCTTCACTTCTCTGTGTCAGTATACGATCGGAGCTATTACACAGATGTTTGCCGGTCATCTTGGAACCATTCAATTGGCTGCCCTTTCTGTGGAAAATGGTGTCATTGCAGCCTTCGGTTTTGGCATACTGGTAAACTCTTATTTTCTTTTGAGTTTGAATTTTAAAATTTTATTTAAATGAAATCTTGTGAGTTTATGTATGTGTCAATTGTGTATTCAAAGATTATCGTATTTAGTTAGACTCAATTACAGTGATGTTCGTTTTATATATACATATGCATCAAATATAAGTATGTACGCATAGATAATCTATTCCTAATGTATAGGTGATTGGATATTGATGTGGATGAATTTTTCTATCAAACAATTGTTTCTGGTTCTGAGTCTGGTCTTCTTGTTAAAACATAAGAGAATTTCTTTAAGTAAATCTTTCGATATTTATATGTAAAGTTTGATCAAAATGGATAAAAGAGTCAAATCTACTAGACCAAGAAAGAATCTTGGACTTTAGTTGTCTTTTGACCAAAAAACCAAACACATGACTAAAACAAACGTTAGAGAAGAGGGTTCATCCATTGAAGTATCAGAGATTTTATAAAGGATTTTCTAATGTGTTGGGCTAAAAAGTTGCATTAGATAGACAGACTGATTCATTGGATATCTCGTTCCACAATGAAAGTTGAAACAAATGTATAATGATATATAAGAATAAGTTTAGATAGTCATAATCAAATCGAAGGATATTTTTAATATATTGACTTGACACCTCGTGACATTTATGGAAAAGATTTTAATATATATATATTATTCCAACATGGACCGACCGAGATTTTAATTTCATGCAGATGGGAATGGGAAGTGCACTAGAAACACTCTGTGGGCAAGCATTCGGAGCTAACCACCATGGCGTGTTAGGAATTTACTTGCAAAGATCATGGCTTATTCTCAACACAGCGGTTTTCCCTATACTTTTTCTCTTTATATTCGCGACTCCCGTCCTGAAATTTCTCGGCCAAAGTGCAGAAATATCTAAAGAAGCTGGAAAATTAGCTTTATGGATGATTCCACAGCAATTTGCATACGCTATGATAATTCCACTAGCCAAATTTCTTCAAGCACAAAGCAAGGTCATGGAAATGGCTGTCATTGCTGCTATTGCACTTTGTCTGCACTCTTTCTTGAGTTGGCTTTTCATGATGAAACTGGGTTGGGGACTGTTTGGTGCCGCATTGGTACTCAATACGTCCTGGTGGTTCATGACTTTGGCACAGTTCTTGTTTGTTGTAACAGGGTTTTGTGGTCGAACTTGGTCTGGATTTTCATGGAAAGCTTTTGCTAATCTGTCGGAGTTTCTTAAGTTTTCTATGTCATCTGCTATTATGCTCTGGTAATTGAATTTCTTTTTCCCATTTTCTCTATCAATTATGTTAAGAAACTAAGATAGATAATAAATTTTGGGTTTGAAACGACTATTTATATGTATATATATATATATATATATATATATACACATATATGACATCATGTATATGTGCAGCTTGGAGATATGGTATACCATGGCACTGACACTTTTTGCTGGAAATCTAAATAATGCTGAAATTTCTGTAGATGCTTTATCCATATGGTGAGTTTGATTATGAAACTATCAATCTAAACTCAATATATATATATTTATATAACCACTGTTATTTTTGCAGCATTAACATAATGGGCTGGAGTGGAACGATAGGCATGGGGTTCAATGTAGCCATAAGGTTTGTTCAATTTGATCTTAGAGATGGTTTTTTTTTTTATCGTAGACACTCTATAAAAAGAATATTAGAGAAGAAATAACGTTTCCTTATTCGCTTGTATATATGCATGCACATCAGCGTGAGAGTTGCAAATGAATTGGGATCAAGACATCCAAAAGCTGCAAAATTTTCAGTTATGGTGGTAGCACTCACTTCACTAGTGATCGGTCTCCTGTTCGCACTTGTGCTAATCTTGGGACAACGGCAGTACCCGAGTTTGTTTTCGAGTAACGATGAAGTTAAACAGTTGGTCGGAGAACTCACTCCTTTACTTGCCGTTAGTGTCATCCTCTCCTGCGTTCAATACACCCTTTCTGGTACGTATATACGTTCTATCTTTATATGTTAGAGATTGTGACCTGATTGATAGCATGTATGAATGCAGGAGTGGCCATTGGAGCGGGGTGGCAAAAGTTTGTTGCATTCTTGAATTCGGGATGCTACTTCTTGTTTGGAGTTCCTTTTGGGATTTTGTTGTGTTTCAAGTTTGACATGGGCGTTAAGGTGTGTCACTCCAAAACTCTGTATTTTTCTCTTTTTTTTTTTTGAGGGATTCTTTTATACATGTTTATAGCATATGCATATTGATGTATTATTCATTGGGATATATAATATATAGGGACTTTGGTATGGAATGATATTGGGACTATGCCTTCAAAGCTTGGCCCTATTTTGGGTGATTTGCATCACAAACTGGAATCAAGAGGTATAATTTTAACAGTATATATCAGGCATTTGTGTTGCTTTGATTTTGCTTATTGTTATCATATATATATTGCAGGCCTCTTCTGCAGAAGAGAGACTAAAGCAATGGGGAGGAGAAACAAGTGAAATTTAGATTCAAAGGTTTCAGTCAGGGATTAATCAAGCAAGATGACAAGCAAGCAAGCATGACGGAAGCCAGCAGTAGATCAGCATCATTGACAAATTCTTCAGTTCTGATAGTTCTGTTCATGTTCCAATTCCATAATTGGCACAAGAAACACAAATTACTGACAAAGATTTCTATGCTGTCATAGCTAAACAATCTGTTGAGACTTAAAATGATATATTCTAAGGACCAAAATATTAATGCAGATCTGAATGACACAAACAGCAAATATTCAACATGTCATGGAGAAAGTAGATCACTTTACCATTCCAAAATTTTGAGTTTTTCAGCCAAAATTCTAGCTTTAGAGGATTCTAATCAACAACGATGAATAACTATTATGATTCCATAACAACCATTCTCATAAGAACAATATTTGAAGTTTCATTTGCCCCATCATCAAAATCAATCCAAATTTACCAAAAGAGAAATCACAATGCTCAAATTTGATAATTCATTAAAACTCAAAAAAAAGAACTGCTAAATTGTCTAAAGGCATCATTTTTAATGCTAAAAAAAAAAAAAAACAACTATAGGAAAAGAAAGCAAATATAAGAAAAAGCTTAAGCTGTGAGCACGACGGCGCCACCGGCCTCCTTAATCTTCTTCTCAGCAATCTTTGAAATCAACTTAGCCTTGACAACAATAGGCGTCTCAGGCAAAACACCCTTACCCAAAACCTTGAAGTATCCAAATTGGGTGACATCAATCACCGGAGCATTGTCCTTTGAAGCCTTCTCTTTAACATCCTCAGGAACCATCGACCAAAGCTTGTCGATATTGACTATGGGGCAGTGAAACTGGTTCTTGAGTTTGTGAAAGTACCGCATACCAACCTTTCCAAAATACCCAGGATGGTATTTGTCGAAGAGGATTCTGTGGTGATGCATACCACCGGCATTACCTCTACCTCCGGGATGCTTTCGGTGCTTTCCGATACGACCATGGCCTGCACTCACGTGACCTCTCTTCTTTCTGTTCTTCTTGAACCTGGTTGTCATGGTGGACTCTGGGTTTCCTCTCCTTCTCTCTGTTCGGTGATCTGTTTAGGTCGCGGAAAGGAGCGGCCGAGGAGATGGTGGAAATTGGATAAATATTAGTTAAGATTAGGGTTTCAGTAGTAGGGCTAAAGAGGTGGAGAGAAGAGATATTTGGGCTTGGGCTTCGAATTTTGGGATTCATCATGAAAAAATGGGCTAAAACTGTAATTTTATGTAAGCTTGTTTTTGTAGTATTACGATCCAATGGATTGTCATAGTTTTACTTTGTAATTCAGCCTGCTATGACTTTTCTTGTCCATAGGGATTCTGCAAATCAACCATATATATATATACTAGGTAGACAACCCACCCTGGGATACCTATTTTATAATTTTTTTTTTCAATCTATAGTTAATTTTTTCTATTGATTTATCAAATTTTTTTAATATATTTTATATAAATATTGTAATGTTTAAAATATATTATTTAATTATAAAAACTAATAAAAATTTAAAAGATATCAAAAGAATTAAAATATTATTATATAAAACTTTGTAATCTTACATTAAAAAACTATTATTGAAGTAGAAAAAAAAATTATATATATATAAATTAAAAGATCAATATAATAATAAAAAAAATTACAAAAAATTTAGATTAATTATGTAATAGCAATTAAAGAAAGTCTTTTAAAATATTTTATATAATATGGATAAGTATTTTCTCATGAAATGTATTTAAAAAATAGTTTATAATAACAAAAACATTAATATAAATTAGAGAAAAAAGAATTTATAAATTTTAAATTTAATGTCTGTACTCATTATGAGGAGGGTCAAGGAAAAAAAAACCTTCAACATTATAATTACATTTTTTGGTACAAAATATAATAACAAAAAAAATTAAAAATAAAAATTAAATAGTCATAATAAAGGATATGGGAGATCGTTAGACATAAATGTTTTATTTTTTTAAAAAAAAATTAAAGTGAAAAAATTTCTAAATACGATCATAATTACATATTTTGATAGAAAATATAATAACAAAAAAAATTAGAAAAAAATATAAAAAGTTATAATAAGAATGTGAATTGATACATAAATATTTAATTAAAAAAAAATTCTTAAATAATATGAAAGGTTATTCGACATAAATGTTTAATTAAAAAAATTTGAAATAAAAATAAAAAACTCTAATCATCATCATAAAATAAAGATAAAAAGACATTAAAATCCAAAAAATCAATAAAATTACATATCATGTCATTAGAAAGTTGTATATGTTATTATATATATAAAAGATAGATATAAAAAAATAAAGACCAAATGAAAATTGAAAAAGAATATATATTAAAAAGTTAGAAAAATGGAAAAAAAAAAAAGAAGTCATTAAATATAAGATAAACATTAAAAAAATTAATAAAGAGAAAGTGAAAAGTTATTTAAAAAAACTCAAAAGTCATTAAACATAGAATGAGACAAAAAGATAAAAAAAATTAAATAAATTACAATAATATTAATGATTTAATTTTTTTTAAAAAAAAAAAAAAAAAAAAAGTCCAAAAAGTTCAACAAAATTACAAATTACATGTCATTAGAAACTTACAATCTTATATATATAAAATATATATATATGAAATCGAGGTTTGATATTCGATATGAGTGTTATATAAAAGTCGATTGAGGTGACGCTCGACATACTCTGTGAAATACATTTTTCCGAGTAAAAATTAGACTTTGAAGGCACAACTCAAACTAAATTTAGTGTCATGTAAGAGTCAAGTAAAGCGACACTTACCGTGAAAAGCTTTTCTCCGAGTAAAAGTTAAACTCTACAGACACAACATAAGCCAAATATGAATTAATTAAAGTCAAAATGGCTTCAAAAATCAAATGGTCTTGAAAATCCCATATATATATATATATATATATATATATATATATATTTTTTTTTTTTTTTTTTTTCTCCTAGTCTCAAGTTTAAACTTTATTTTTAAAAAATAAATGTAAGAAAAACTTCTCTAGGAGTCTACGTAGCTCATCCCAGATTAGTTCCAAATTATAAGGAACCCAAAATCACTATTGAAAGGTTAACCATATATATATATATATTTAAGCTACCATATATATATATACACATATATTTAACCTCTTGATTCTTGTAATTATTAACGAAATTAAGCTCTAGATCTACCGAAGGGAAAATTCAGTAATCCTAACATAGAGTAGTTAGTTATTAGACATCACGAAATTCTTCAGCAGAAGACAAATGTCACCATAGTGTTACTCGCTTTTACACATGATAATAGTAATGCATGCATCATTTCTTAGTACTGAGAAAAAAATTATACATAAGAATGAATACAATTTACAGTAGGAGCAAATGCATAAATGGAAAAAGAATACTATGAAATGAAAACTACTATACACATGTATATATATAAATGAAGGAGGGTTCTTTCTGTTCTGTTCTGTTCCGTTCCATTCCATGTCTGCATGATGATTGATCTATGCACATGAAATAAGTGTACTGGAGGTTCTTCCATTCATGCAAGTGCATTGCACTACCCCATCTATTACTAGAAACCAAATTGTACTCTGCTCTTTTTACCTCTGTATAAAGAGAGCAGCTCCAACAAGTCCTATCCAGAGTGTCAAGGCTATCCAAAATGCTTGGCTCTTCTCCAAACCAACTGGTGGTTTCCAGACCAGAAAGTCTCCTAAGAAGTCTCTAGATGATGGAAGCATATTAGTTGTTGATCTGCTTCTTTGGTCCTTGTCCTTGTTTTTGTCAGACCATGTGGCTGCATAGCTATAAAACTCAATGTTATTAGTAATCTGTCAGTTTTGTAATTTCTCACCATGATAACAGACTCTGAGCAAGAAATTGTTACTCATATTTGCAGAGCATGGATACTGTGTAAGTTAGTCATTGCAACCCGATGAAATGGTAATAGCATTACAAAATTTACCATCACTTACAAGCTATAGGTTCTACATTTTCTATAGATAAAAAGCAGAAAAACTTTACTGGAAATTATATCCTAAGCTGATTTACCTAGCTTTCCACCATATACGTAAAATATGGAAGAAAGAAGCATCTAAAGGAGAGGACAGAATTACTCGTGTGGCTAAGAGATAGAAGCATCAATGTTCTAGTTCAAACATTTCAAAGGAAACCATCAGAATCTTTTGCAAGATGTGCTTATCTTTTCAAAATGACAAAAGTACTCGTAAATACACTGAAGATATTCCAAAATTGGATATATGCTGCTTCAGTAAATGGATCAATAATTGGACTACTACTAGCAAAAGAATGTAAGAAATACCACTAACCTATCATAGCTAGATCCAATCAGCGGTATGGTAACCATCTCTTCCTGTGATATCTTGAGCTTGGGGGCTTGCAATATATAACGTAGTTCAGCAGCTTGTCGACGAATACCAATACTTGGATGCTTCTTCTCTAGCTGTTGGTATAGAGCTATGCAATCTGCATGTCGATTATTAGCTTCATAGGCCATAGCAAGCCATATTTGTATCTGCAAAAACAAAGAACAAAAGAAATTTGAGAAATATAGAAACATGAGATAAGAAATCACTGTTTTTGTTATTCTCCTAAGTTCAAAACTAACCTCACCACCCAACAGAGTTGGCCTGGGAATGATGGTTAGAGCACCTTCAAGAAACTCAATGGCACGTCCATATGATCCTTTCCCATAAGCTCTTTGACCCAAATCAAACATCAATTCTGCCATTTTCCTTCGCTCTGCTTGCTCCTTTGCTACCTACTTGCAGATAAAATAAGACATACATGAGTATTACATTATCCAGGCAAGACAACAACATTAAAGGAAACTAAGACAAGTATGCAGCCCTTTGACCTTCAACTTAACATTGAAGTTGTAAACAGTAGAATCATACAAATACTGAACACAATTCTTCATTTACCGAAACCAAAATATCAACTTCACTTATTAAAGATACTTCAATGTGATGCATTCCAAGATACAAAAATTGATTTGTTGAGCAAGATTTTATGTTACAGACTTAGTTAACTAATTGCAATCTTACCACCATTACTCCTACAGTTCAGTCCCTCTCTAATTAAAATGCAGTCCAAGATACAAAATTTTTGGGTTCATGTGGGAAAACCTCTGCATACCATTTTAATTAAATTTCAGTTCTTAATATCTGTTTGCAGCCATGCCATACCCTCATTCTTCTTGCTAGCTATCCTAACAACCTCAATCCATGCAATGACAAAGAATAAAGAAAGACAAAAACTTGAAAACTTAAACTCTAAAGACAGAATATTCCCAACAAGAAAATAAATACAGAATCAACTAAACAAAACATAATTTGCACATATATTTTTAATATACAAAACATCTAATTGAATAAATAATTGAGCTGAAAATTAAAGAAACTCACCTTTTCAAGCTCCTTTCTAACTCTCATGCGCTTTTCTTCTTCAGTCTCTTCTTTATCCTCTTCCTCCTTAAATTCCTCATCCACTTTATACTGTAACTCTTCAGCCGTCTTTTCCAACTCCTTCATCTCTTCAATCTCCTTTCTTCTCTTTCTCATCTCTTTCTCCCAATCGAATTCCTGCTCATCATCATCATTCCCAAATCCGTTCCCGTTCCCATTCTCATCATCACTAGAATTCTCATACTCCACCT
This sequence comes from Cynanchum wilfordii, assembly GCA_025388415.1. Lineage (NCBI taxonomy): Eukaryota > Viridiplantae > Streptophyta > Magnoliopsida > Gentianales > Apocynaceae > Cynanchum > Cynanchum wilfordii. The sequence continues at coordinate 430,253 of JAHSUH010003778.1, read as the reverse complement.
CATTCACCTTTGACTTCAACTTACCTTTCTTTACATCTTTCCGAATCTCCCGATCAAACTCCAAGATATTACTCGTAAGAACAGATTCCTTCCTGAAAATGTTCAGAACCACGTCGGACAGAACCGGTACCACAGGACGGTAAGCTTTCCTGTCCGGCAACGTATTAATACGAGAAGATGGCACGTGACTTGGGTCTAGCAATAGAACTACGTTGCCGAGCACCACGGCCATGGCCAGAACGACGTCGTATTAACAGGAAAAAATGTTCCGAGGAGAGAAAAGGAAAGTGGTCGAAGAAGATGGTGGAGAGAGAAACTCGAGAAGATATTTTTGTGATGGAGATCATTGAAAAGACTAAAAAGTCCTTGTAGATGAGGAGAAGAAATGAAAGCTGGTCCAAGGGTAATAATGTCCAGGAACTTGAAAAACGTGGCGCTCTCTTTTACGTCGCCTTGTGCCGTACCGTAAACAGGAAGAATGAACCCCCAAATAAATGGAAAATTATATATCTAGTCCCCTAACTATTTATATTTCTTTAAATGGATCCTAAAATTTTAAATAAAAATAAATTAATTATTGTCGTGATCTTGGCTCCGCTCACCTAGAAATTGACTAAATAATTATTAAATAAGTATCTAAAGTTTTTATGTTAATGATACGTGTTTTAAATTTGTAAGATTTAGAGTGAATTAAAACGGACAATATCACTTGTTATGGATGGATGTATAGATGGAAAATGATATAAAAATAATTGTACGAACATTTCAAAATTTGATGAAAATAATCAATTTATGGAAAAAAAAAAAAAAAATTGAAGAATTATACTAAAAATCTCAAAGTTAAAGAAGTTGAACAAGCAATGATGAGGTAACGTCCAAGTCTGCCCAATTTTGTGGTGTCTCCACCACCCAGCGCAGCCACACTCGGCGACCAGAAGAAGCGTAATCCACAAAGCTTTCACCGCCATTTTCCCATGCTGAATTGAATCCTCAAGAACCACCCCAACAAACTATGGCTGTAGCTACGTTTTCCTGTCTCCGGCCAAGTTTTACATTATCACATCAGCATAAAAATCTGTTCTTTCCCATTAATTCTTATCCAAGAAGCTCCAATTTTTCGTATAAAATTAGAACCCAACTAACCCCTTCAAGGAAAAGATTTGTTCACATATGTCCGCTAAATTCTGCTTCGGTCAATGGCTACCGGATTGAAAATGAAAGTGGGAATCAAGAAGAGTTCTTTGAAGAAAAGAATGTCAAAGTAAAGAACCGTTTTAGGGAATTGATTGATAAATTGCCTGGTGGGAGCTGGTGGAACCTCTCCACTGACCAGATTGATGGTAATCTCGTAGCTGAGCCTGTGAGTGTTTTAAAAGCCCTTCACCGGATATGGGACCTTATATCTGAAGATCGACGGGTCATATTTGCTGCTTTTGCTGCACTTCTTGTTTCTTCTGTAAGTTTCTTTTTCTTCTTTTTCTTGATTTTTTCCCCATGTTTTTGTACAATTTACTTACTTGATCCCTTTTTCAGCTTTCAGAGATTTCCATCCCACATTTTTTAACAGCATCTATATTTTCGGCTCAAAATAGCAACATCTCAATGTTCCACCAAAATGTATCCATTTTGGTTTTGATGTGTATCATCTCGGGAATAAGCAGGTCATCATCTTGTACGGTCAAAGCTCCCTTCTTCCTTAATTGCACAAGGCGCAGATGTTAATACTCGCTTTTTAGATGCCCTTCCTTTTTACGGAGGAAAAGAATAAGGCCCCATTTTTAATGCTCCCTTTTTGCTTTATTGATTAATTCTAGTTTTTCACTGTTATACCATAACCTTAATTGAGGTTCTTTTTGGCGAAGCCTAATAACTGAAAAAGGATTATGAAACTTAAGATAATTTCTTTTCTCTTTCCTCTTTTTCTTGCCTTAGAAATTCTAAAGAGAAAGAAAAAGACACTTATGAGTTCTTTATGGCATATTGTCATTGTTAAACCTGTTAAACTTGTATGTTGTTGTCAGTTCTTAAAAGTGTTTTTTACTTCTTCCTCAATTCTATCACTATAATAAATTCTGTGATGACTTGCGTGATGCACTTGTGCTGCATTGTAATATTTTGTTCATTTTTGAAACTTACAGTTGTATGAGGGCTTGCTTTTTTGGAGTTGCAAATATGATTCTGGTGAGTTTACTTATACAGTATTTTGTCTCTTTATGAACAAGCAAATCTATATAATCAAGTGATTAAATGTTAGTGTATTTGAAAGCAGAATGATGTTTTAAACTGTTTCCATGAGATGCTCCAAGAATTCATGGAATTAACTTACCATATTTACAATAAACAAACATTTTTTTTTATTATACAGGTCAAGAGAATCAGGGAAAGCCTATATACTACACTTCTTTTCCAGGTTTCTCAAATTAAAATGGTTTTTGTTAGGATCACATTATTTTCCTATCATCTTTTTAGCATACAGATGAATTTTTTCTTTATATAGTCTTTTTTGGATGAACTGCTTTGTAGGATATATCCTTCTTTGACTCTGAAACTGTTGGAGACTTAACGAGCAGGCTTGGGGCCGATTGTCAGCAAGTGTCACGTTTAATTGGCAGGGATATGAATATGATACTACGAAATGTTCTTCAGGTTAGTTGTCCCAGATTTTGAGGAAATTGCTACATAAAAGCTCAAAACTCATGACTAGCTGTTCGTTCAGGGGACAAGTTCGTTAATTTACCTGTTGATATTGTCATTTCCACTTGGAATGTGTACATTGGTGATATGTTCTGCACTCTCAGCTGTGATGCTGTTATATGGCCAGTAAGATTCATTCATTTTTTAGCCTCTTTCTTCCCGCTTCTGCTTGACATGAAGGGATGTTTTTATACCTATATTTAATCTGCCTATCTTAGCAAGGGAAGGTGCTATCTCCTTGTTAGCTCTTAATTTCAGATTTACCTGTTCCTTCTTCTTCTCATGTATTTAAATGCCACTAATTGATTATATGTTCATTTAGGTACCAAAAGAGAGTGTCGAAGTTAATCCAAGATTTTGGTGCTTCCGCCAATGAAGTAATGTTATCAAACTTGCTTTCTCATTATCTCAATACATAGATCCTTCTTTTCATATTAAATTTATTTCCACCTCGCTTAGGTTGCACAAGAGACATTCTCATTGATGAGAACTGTTCGAGTCTACGGTACAGAGACACACGAAGCTGCAAGGTAAAGGTTCTATATGTAGCCATCTATTTGTTTCTATAATGTGACCATATCATATTTGAAGATAAATTATGCTTGGCTTTAATTTAAAGGTACAAGCATTGGCTGGATAAATTAGCAGATGTGAGTTTGAGACAGAGTGCTGCATATGGAGTATGGAACCTGAGCTTCAACACTCTCTATCACTCAACTCAGGTGCAGCTTTTTCAAGACCTCTTTAAGTTTTTTCTGATTCATTCAATAGCTTCTCTTTTCTTCGTCTAAAAGTTTAAGTTGATAAAGAAAGGTTAAATTTATACACTTAACAATGCAATTTCTGTTCATTTTTACGATGAGACTAACTTTAATTCCATATGAACCTTTTTAGCACATAATTTTCTTGCTGCTGGACTGTATTTTTGTGAAAATGCAGTCCTATTTGTAATACTTTACTAAGTTTGACTTCACTCCATTGATATAATATATAGGTTATTGCTGTGCTGGTAGGAGGAATGTTTATTCTTGCTGGCCATATTTCAGCGGAGCAACTTACCAAGTTCATATTATACAGTGAATGGCTGATTTATTCCACGTGGTTGATGGCTGACCATGCTACATCATTGATGCAATCTATAGGGGCCAGTGAAAAAGTTTTCCAGCTCATGGATCTTCCACCCAGTGCTCAATATACTGCTAAAGGTAAATAATATTACTTTCTGGCAGTAGTATTTCAGTGCGCCTGATTTGTTAGTTTTGTAAATTATAATCACAAGCATAATTCATGCTTCTTATTTCTAATGATTCTTGGAGTCGAATCTTGATGTGGTGCTGGTCCTTTTTCTTTTAAGTTGCACCACTTTACCTGGTAGATCTTTTACACTTTTTGATTTATTGTATGCTTCAACAATTCTATCCATGCCATGACTTATATGATGGGAAACAATTTACTGCAAGATTGTGTTACATGATACTTCATGGATGTTAACTTGCTGCAGGATCAAAATTGCAAAGGTTGGTTGGGCAAGTTGAATTCGTGAATGTTGCATTTTCATACCCTTCAAGGACTGATGTAAGCCTTCTATCTTGACTTGCATCTGGAATAACTAGTTGAGTATTTCTTTTTCCCGAAAAGTATTACAAAAACCAATTCAGAAATGATGAAACTACAGAAAAATTACAGAAAGAGTCATTAAATCAACCCTTTTGGTGGCTTCAAGATTCCAGGGTTGGTTCAGTAATGAATCTGAGGGGATTCTGATACAAATGTTTCTTTATTTACAACCACAATTCTCAAGAGAGAGAGAGAGAGAGAGGCAGAGAAAAAAAGCTGCCATCTTAATTCTTGTTTTCCCGACACTTTGAAAGGATTATGACACTCTATTTTGACAATCAAACAGGTGCCTGTGCTACAATGTATAAACTTCAAGGTGAATCCTCACGAAGTAGTTGCAATTGTAAGTCAATTTCCTCCATCTTCCCCTTCCCCCCACCCCCTGCGGTAACTGGATGGTTAGAACTTCAAGATTTCATTTCCTATTTACGGAGAAACGTGCTTTATATAGACATAAAATATTATCTTTTGATGGCTCTCAAAAGATGAGAGAAATATTCATCACTTTGTTTCATGTAGGTCGGTCTCAGTGGAAGTGGGAAGAGCACTCTTGTGAATCTTTTGCTCCGTCTTTATGAGCCATCAAGTGGACAGGTGATACCGTGCTTCTGCTTACTATTATCAAAATGTGAAAGACATCAACATAGAGACAAGTCGTGTCTTGACCTGATAATGATCATGATATCAATAATCAACTTCTATGCATTGACACACAAATTTGTTCCATTTCATCTATTCATATTCCGACTCTTCACACATTTGCACAGTTTGCAGAGGGACATAATTTCTTCAACTGGTCTCTCCTAAAGAATACCTTGTTTTTTTTCTTACTTGGCTGACGTTCTAAATGTAGATATTGATCGATGGCCACCCAATTAAGGATTTGGATATTAAGTGGTTGAGAGAAAGGATTGGATACGTAGGACAGGTCTGTACCATGAGCTTTCCGAATGAATTTTAGGAAAATTATGATTTCTGCATTATCTCACTGGAATGTATTGGACAGGAACCTCGTCTTTTCAGGACAGATATCAGTTCAAACATAAGATATGGATGTACCAGAGTCATTTCTCAGCAGGACGTGGAATGGGCTGCCAAGCAAGCATATGCCCACGAGTTCATTTCGTCATTGCCTAATGGCTATCAAACACTTGTTGATGATGATTTGCTCAGTGGAGGACAAAAGCAACGTATCGCTATTGCCAGGGCACTCCTCAGGGATCCAGACATTTTGATACTAGACGAAGCTACTAGTGCACTTGATGCTGAGAGTGAACACAACATTAAGGTAAGAAGCTTTCTGTTACTTTCATGGATAATAAAAAGCATGAGAACCATTGAAATACCTTCCGTTTTTTTTTATCTGTAGGGTGTTCTTCATGCCATAAGAAGTGACCTAAACACAAAGAGAACTGTCATTGTGATTGCACATAGGTAAATAATCTTTCTTTAGTATCCCTATTCAATCAAACCTTTGATCTGGTGGAGCAAGTCATAATCTCCATATTTTGCAGGCTTTCCACAATACAAGTTGCTGACAGGATTGTTGTCATGGAAGGTGGTCAAATCGTCGAGGTATTTAACAGAAAACAACCTGCAAAATATAATATATATACATATATATGAACATTCCATGTTCTTATTCAACTTTGATTCCTTAATCCAGATGGGCAGCCATTCTGAGCTTCTCAGGAAAGACGGTTTATACTCACGTTTAACCAGAAGACAGGCTGATGCTGTAGCTACACCTTAACAGAACCAGTAAATGGATGGACTAGGAGTTTTCCTCAGCATTCTTTCTCACGACATCATTTTTTCCTTTTCTTTTCCCCACTTTTATCAGCAGCAGTGTATGTATAGATATAGGTAAAAAGATGTTCTTTCATAGGCCATCTTCCCCAGTATGGCTTTTCAACACTAACCCTTTTTTAAGGGGTTGTAATAGGAGATGCTATTATATCATTGACATTGAATTCTTGCATGTACATAACAGTCTATATATATATTCTTGCTATTGTTGTGTTCATGGAATTTCTTTAAAAAAAAAAAGCTTCTAAATTTTGATTCTTGACCAAGTATGAAACCATTTTGTTCTGATATAGTTTTTAAAACGCGTTATTGAGTATGATATATTTTTTTTAAAATGTTTTATTGAGTAAAATGCTTGAGAGATTCAGATTAATACATGTGTTTTTCTCTTGCTTCAAATAAAAATAAAAAAAAGAGGAAAAAAAAAAAAAAAAGAAAAGCAAGCACAGAGGACACGATAAAACAAGAATATCAAGAAATGTATGAGTTACTTTTATTTCTACACTGAGGCAGTGATTAATCTTTCTTCTTCTTCTTCCTCCAATCCCTAAATTGATTTCTCGACCTAATTAATTTTAACCTGTATAAATCTATAAACCCTTACCAACAGAAAGAGAACAGAGAAAAAAGAAATTTTAAAAAGTTATGGATTTTCAACAGCAGCACGGCTACATGAGACAGCAGCCGCCACCGCCACAGCCACCTCCGCCACCGCAGATGTCCATGCCGGCGGATCCTTACCACCATCAATCGCAGAGGTTTCCGGTACCTCCACCTAACCCTTGGTACTCAACCCAATTTCATTACCAGCAGACTTCTCCTCCTCCTCCTCCTCCTCCTCCTGCCTCCGCCATCTCATGTCCAACCTCAACAGCATCAACAGTGGGGTCCCGCACCTCCCCATTCAGACCACTATGCTCCGCCACCACCTCCTCCTGCTCCTTATCCTGCCCCCACTCCTTATGCTGCTCACCATCCTGCTCCGCATAACCAGTATCCTCCTCCTCCTCCTCCCCATCCTCATCAGCTTCCTCCTCTTCCGCCTCGCCCTCCTCAGGTACCCCAATCTTATCCACAGGTCAATCAGGTAATGTTTCTAGCATTCGTAGAATTTACATGATTTAGTTTTTTCAATTTCTTGGCCTTTATGAATTTATGAGTTGATATATTTGCAGCAGTGGCAATGTGAAAATAGAGAAGCAAAGTAATATTTCGAAAATAATATAACCTTTAATAGGGGAAAGTAAGCTGCATCCAAAAATGACGAGGCCTCACCTGCATCTAAACTCTTATAGATTTCATATTTTTCTTTGTATGGCATGTTTTTTAATTCAGTTATATTGCATTGTTTGAAAAAAACATGTTATTTAACTCATATAAAAATCATTGAGGTGCGTTTTTTTGGTATTCTTGGCTTAAATTATCTGTAGATAATTTGATGAAGCTGTACATATTTGTAGGACTGGGGAAATGCTAACTGGAGCCACCATCAAAGTTGGGAATATCAAGGTATATGGAGCATATAAGTGTGTCTTTCCTGTTTTCTTTTTCCTTTTTTTTTTTTTTTTTTTTTTTTTTTTGGGGGGTGTGGTTGGGGGTGTGGTTTTTTATTTGTTTTCATACACTGCTCCTAATTTCTGTATTTCACTCCTCATTGCAAAGTGTTTGATGAATCAAAAAGGTAATGGAAAGGTTGCATCCTCTTTATTGTCATTGAGTAGAATAATTGGACTTCAGAAGAACCTCAAGCTTTTTATCATGGTTATGATTCCCATGGGCAATGACTTGATAATGAAACTCTAAATATCAATATTTTGATTGTCATTTACAAGAAAATACATGGAATTTTCGCAATCTTTGATCTTGCTTCATGTTTAATTGTCATGTTGTAGCTAATAATAATGAAGAAGTTTGGGCTGCAAAGGCTCGAGCATGGGCTGCTGCAAAAGTTGCGTCGGACAGTCAACAGACACAACACCTACAATATCCTACTAATGAAGGAAGTCTTGCTACAGATTCAACTGCTCTTTATCATGGCATAGATTCATCTATAAGTCCATCTGTCCTTCAGCAGGAGGTACCTTCTAGTTATTCTTCTATTGCAGGTAAAAAAACAGCTAAATATACTGTTTTTGCATGTGAAGCTTCTGCTCAAGAATTGCTTCCCTGTATTGCTTATAGCTTGTCTGAATTATGCTTCTGGCGATCATCCTTGTTTCTAGATCCCAGAATGTTTTGCCTCTTTATAATCCTGAGATACAGGCCTGTAACATTCAGGAAATTAAATATTCTATATCAGTACTGTTGATAGATTCCTCTTTAAGTGATTTGGAAATAAAGAGAAAGAAGAAAACTAAAGAGAATAAAGAAAGAAAAGTGAGACATTGAAGTTGAAAAGTCCAAGTTAATGGATCTCCAGGCTGACCCCTTGATGTGTGAAGCTCAAAATATTGGTGAATTTATTGATTAATGAGCTCACTGATATTTTTGTCAAATAAATTTCATACTGGGCTCTACACTCAACTGAATTTCTTTATAAATTCAACTTGCCTCTGTAATGTTAAATCTTAAGGTTTAATTCAACAAAAATTTGTGGGGACAAAAGTTTGCTTTTTGATAGTTGAGGCTAGGGATTGCTTAGATCTTTTATGGTTATTGATTATACTTTTTTGGAACCAGGGGATACTGGAAGAGGAATCGATCCTATGACAGCTATGCCCCCTGATTATGCTTTTGCTCCACCTGCTGAACCACCACTAGTTTATCCTTCAGTACCTGCAGTTATCCCTTCAGGGCCTCAGGTTTTGTCACTAAGCTTTCTATACAATAATATTTGCATTGTAGTTTTGTTTGCTGATAGTATCTGATGTTCCTAGGTTGATCCTTCTGCTGTTATACCATCTCCAGTTCCTGGACATTCTGCGCCAATTTTTGGAAGGATGGCAGGATCAAGCTTCCAGGCTACAATCTCATCGGTTAATGGCCCCTTTGGTATTGGTTCCGGGCCTGAGCTGCATCCTATTACAACTTTTCCTGGAGATTCTTATGGGGTCTCTGCCATCTCTGAACGCCCAAAAAAGGTTCTTTTGTTTATTTTCATATATGTGTTATCTTTTAACTGTGAGATCATTGCTTACACACTTGTGCTTTGGATACACTTCAGGCTTCCGTTCCTAACTGGCTGAGAGAAGAGATAATAAAGAAGAAACCTACAATTGTAAGTTCGGCTCAAGATTTGCAAAAAGAGGATGCTCAATCTACAGAAGATGAAGTTGGTGACAAATCATATGGGGAGGATGATCAGGCAGACAGCAAAAACATTGCTTCTTCAAGGTCAACTGAGGATGATGATGATGATGAGGTTATCTGATTTCACATAGTTAATCATTTTCAGTTCCTATATATAATCCTCAAAAGATAGACTGTTTATGACCATGCTATTAGTGTTTTCTTGTCTAAAAAAATTATTACTTTTGGGGATCATTACAAAATCTTGAAGAAAAGCATTTTCATTCTTCTTTTGGGAGATTTTGTTTATTTCCGCAATCACATATAATTCATTCAATATTTAAGAAAATTTACTTTTTTGATACCTTTTGTGTGTCATAATTGTGGTTATCAGCTTCTGTTTCCTTTTCCAATTTATTTGCGTGCCTTTAGTTGGTTTTTTGGCTGATAAGGTGCCTGTTATTCTGAAGGATGAGGTGGAAGCAGCCAGGGCTGCTGCAATAAATCAGGAAATAAAGCGTGTCCTGACTGAGGTTCTTTTAAAGGTTGCACCTTAACCCATAATCCACAACTTCCTTTTATGCATGCTGGTTTTCACATTGCATTGTCCATTTTGTTAGGTTACTGATGAACTTTTTGATGAAATTGCAACAAAAGTTCTCAATGAAGATGATAGTGCTCTTGAAGGTGAATGAACTGTTATCTATATCTGCATAACATATTACTTTCCAAAAGTACTCAACTTTGGTTTGGTCGCTGAAATTTAACTTGCTTTGGGGGTCTGATACCCATCCGTCTTGGTTGTTTCTTGTGTTTTATGTTGTTAGTTGACTGCATAGCTGCCACTTCTGATCACAAAGCAACTATTTCTGCACCACCTATTCCATCTTCAACTGCCTCTGCAAAGGTTCTGGTGCCAATTAAAGACCAAAAAAATAATTCTCACAGTGCCAGTGAAAATTCTGCTTCTATTCCTCCTGCGAATGTGCTCGGGCTTGCTAATTATGCCTCTGAGGATGATGAAGAGGATGGTGAAATCCAGAGTTCTGGTAGGTTTCAGAAGGAAAATACTTCACTGCAGCAGTCAGCTTCAAGCAAGTTCTTTAAAGGTATGGATGTGGTTGGTAATGGCAACTCACAGGAAGAAACCAGAGAGGATCCTGCCAATCACGTGACAACGGAATCTGTTCCCAGTATTAGTACTTCAAATCTTTCAGCAGTTAACGATAATGCTTTAATTACTGAATCAGATAAGAAGAGAGCATCAAGATTGTCAGAAAATCAAGGCTTAAATTTATCTTCTAAGATAGATGGAGTCAAAGAAAATGTGCAGATTTGCGGCCTCAGTGATTCTAAGGAGAAAACTGTAAAGCTAGTTCATAATCTTGTTTCCCAAAAGTCAGGAGATGATGATTCTCTTGACCAGGAAACCAGAAATAGATCAAATAAGGATGATAGACGTAAAGATGAAAGTAACTTTGGAGGGAAAGAACAAAAGACCAAGGAGTTGCATGTTGATAAGGAGAGGACGCATGAGAGAGGAAGTGAAAGCCGTAGCAGGCATGATGAGAGGCACAAGAAAGAAAAAAATATGGACCAAAATGGATCAAAAGACAGAGTTACAGAGAAAGGTGCTAAGTCTGCAGAAAAAGCAAAGGATTCTGGTTCAAGGAAAAGACCATCTCCTGATTTTGTCAAGGAAGGAAGAAAAGAGAGGCAGACAGACAAAAGTGCAAGTGGTAAAGAAGATAGTGGCAGAAAAAGGGGAAGGGAAAGGGAAAGGGAAAGGGAAAGGGATGATAAGAGAGAGAAGATTCGTCATACAAATGCTAGTGAATCTACCAGACACATGAGACATCGTTCTTCCTCAGTCTCCAGTAAGGGAAGAGACAACAAAGATGGTTCTGGTACATGTGATTCAAGCAATGAGTCATCAGATAACTCTAAAAGGTTCACCTGAACTTTGTAATTCCCTCTTTGTGGTTTTAAACTAGTTTCACTGTTGACATATCAAGATGATTATTGCTTATATTTGCAATTTGGCTGTTGCTGCAGAAGACAACATTCAAGGAGAGATAAATCAGCATCAACTGCGAGGTCAAAGAAAAGGTGATCTCCTAACCCATCTCTGCTGGTTGGGGCTCCTACCTAATTGTTTTTCATCTGCAGCATTTATTTCTTCAATTTCTATGAAGCTCTTGCAAAATGACAAGGGGCTTGACTTCCTCTGACAATGCATGAAGGGGTTGAAATTTTAGAATTGCAGACAGAAAAAGCTTTTACTGATTTCTGGGCTGGCTTTGATTGGATAAAATTTGAAACCATTTAAGTGCATTGAACTTTTTATACATTTTTCTTGCGGGAAAGAGCCACACTACGAGTCTAACTATTGTGTATCATAGTTTTTACTCTTTTCCCTTCAATAATTATTGGCATATGCACTAACGTTGGCCAAGGTATGAAAGTTCCTATCTAATGCCATGTTACCTTTACACTGAAGCGTTTCTACTCAATCTGGTATTTCTCTTAGTTTTGTTGCTGATGGGGTATATATATATTTTTAGATGGGGCTATGGTGGGTGGGTGGGTGGATGGGTTTCAACAATAGAATATTTGCACTCTCTGAACAGCATCATGAAAAATATTTGCACTTTCTCAGCCTGGATATAGGAAAATTTGGCCAGTTAGGAATTGGAATTTCTGAACTATTAGAGAAGGTTGTCGAAGTCTAAGGCTGCCCTCCTCGCTAAAAGATGATATTTTGAAATCTCTGGTCTATATAAGCAGGATTTTTATGTAACTGGCTTCTCATTATTAGGATATACACTATGCTAGCAACGGGTGCTTAGGGGCTACTGACTTTTGCTGAAGAAGGTAGGGAGATGGTTTCTGTCCAGGTTTTTGCTTGTACTGTCTAGAGTTTATTATGATGTGTCTATCGCGTACTTAGGGGGGTGATTGCTAGAAATGTTCTCTAGATGGTTTTTGCATTTTCTTCTGAGTGCCATTCCTTCCGCTGGTTTCAGTATTATCTTAGAGCAGAAAGGGTTGGGGCTGTAGGCCTTCTCTTTTGAAGTCTAATTACCTGACACACACTCAGAAGTTTGTATTCAAACTTTAACATTTTAACTCGATTAGTACATAATGTTTTATTTTTAGACAAGTTTCGCGGTCTCCTCATAGCAGGCACTCCCAGCGCAGGCATTCTCCTCCTTACCCTTCTCTTGAGTCTTCAAGGTATGTTACTAACTGCACACTCTTAATTAAGATCTTATCATTAATTTGAACATGCGTCAGCCAACTCCACAGAACTAAGATTTTTAAGGTAATGCTTTAAACCTTTTTCTAGCCTGTAAACTGGTTTTATTTAATCACAACAGGGGAAGGAGGTCAAGATCTAGATCACCTGTTCGGCGAAGAAGATAATTTTAAAAGCATAGGCAAGGAAAACCCATAAATCCCTGACTGAAGATCCCAGCTGTGAGTGGCACTGTGTCCGACAACCTGCTGCAACTGTGTGTCCTATGTGTTTTGAATCAGTAGGTTGGACTTTGGAGGATGATGCATCTGGTAATCCGTGCACTCTTTTTTGTTGGTCTGCCTTCTTATGTTAAAGTCTTGGGTATTACTAGTACATCTGTAAATTTTGTCCCTGAGTTGTATTTTGAGTATTAATTTCTTATTATTTCTCTATATTACCGTTTTGGAGCATCATATTTGTGTAATGAATGCTGTTTAAAGATCCTCTGTTCATCCTTCCAAGAATGAAATCTTGAGTTGCTTCTGTCTTTTTTCTATATTAAGTTTTTTTTTAATGGTATGAGGTACACAAGTAAACTGGTAAGAAGTTGTGAAGTTGAAAGTTCTGATTTTAAAATTTGGGATTAGAACTTCTTTTTGAAAGTTCGACTCAAAGATTTAAAAGTATTCTTTTATAGTTTGAAATTTAAAGACACTTTTAATGCTTTTAGGGGAAAAAAACATGTTATTACTGCTTCGATCCTCTTCTATTAATTATTAAATGTTCTAAAAATTTATATATTATATTTCTATATCTATTGGCATGAGCTGATAAAAAATCAACTCCGTATCTAACTAAGAACAATTTTCAAGACTTCTATTAATTTCCTTTTTTGGAACTGCTTTAATCTAACTAGACTTTGTATTCTAAATTAGGAGTATTGTTTTATTATTATTGTTTAAAATTGAATTTTGTTATGAATCCTTAAGATTCATAGAATTCAAAAATTTATTAAATTTAGTAGATGTCTATCTAATGGTCATTATTATCTACTAATGGGGAGTGTTATAAATCTATTTATTATGTGAATATCAATTAAGGTATTTTATACCTTAGTTTATTTAAACTAAAGTTTTATATTCATAGTTTATATAGGATTTTATTCTCTACTTTTTTGTTAAAATTACTCTCTATTCTTTTTCCTTATATTATATTAATTTTATAACAAATTTTAGTAAATAAAAATGAAAATTATAATAATATATATATATTTATATATTTACCATTATAATTCCACTACAAGTGAAATTCTTGGGTGGGCTGCTTGGTAGTTGACCGTTGCACTCAAACTCATGTTACGGAACTTCTTCCGACCTTTTCGAGACTCTTTTAAATTTCTTCTTTCTTCTTTTTTCGGGTAAAAAGTACATATTTTGACTCTTTACGGCAGAGTTGCACTGAAAGCAAGTTTTGGGACATACTTTACTGAAATCGACACTAAGAAAAAGCGTGGAAAAATTGTGTTCTAATTCCATCCCACATGTCTTGCACGATCTCTTTGCCATTGCCTCTGCTACCGCTGCTTCTCCATTAATGTGACGGCGGCTTTACTCCCTTTTTCACCTTTGCAAACTCCAATCTCCAATCTCAGCTAGTTTTATTCCCTTTGATTGAATAAAAATTGCATTCTGCAAGGATGAAGCTTTATCACTCTCATTTTTTCATGAAAAAGGTCAGCTTTTTCAAATTCATCGCTTTTTTTACTTTCTTCTCGTTATTGGGTTCTTTATTATAATAATAATAATAATATTATTATTATTAATACTTGATTTGTTTTTTACTTTTCTTGAATTTTTGCTGACAGAGTCAGACATTGGCGCTGGGACTGTGGTTGGTTTGGTTATGTGGGATTTTCTTGATTGGGTTCTCCTTTTATGCTACTCATCAGATTTTGCCTTCTTCTATTAAGGATCAGATCGTTTTCACCAACAGTTTTGGTGGTAATCCTAAAGTTACCATCTTTACAGCACCAAGACCTTTTAATGGTTCAGTTGGGGAAAGACAAAACCTTGCGATCAGATCATGGCTTAGTTTATCGCCAGATATCAGTGTTGTCCTTTTCAGTCAAGATCTCTCTGTTTTCTCCTTTTCAGCTGCCTTTGGTTCCAGGGTATCTGTTGAACCCAACATTGATTTCACGTAAGCTTTTTTCTCTCAATGTAAATATGGTTATATTATCTCACTCTCTCTTCTTCTTTTATTTGTTTATCCTCTCTGGCTTTTTTTAGAACAATTTGTTTAGTATTATGTGAGAATTCTGATAATAGCAACACATACAGTTCCTCATCAACATTTTTTCTTGTGTATAGGTTTCTAGGTACACCATTTTTTCATTCAATGGTAGCAAGAGCACAGGTTTCATCTTCAGATATTTCTGTTCTGGTTGATCCTGAGATATTTCTCTTCCCAGACTTTATTTCCACTCTGAGATTTGCACACAAACTTGATCATGATTGGTTCCTTTTTGCTTCGTCACAAGACACTCCCTACTTTCCCTTTCGCTTGGATATAGATGATGATGGCAATATGCAGAAGTCATTCTGCAGTAAACGAATGCTTATGGCATGGAACAATGGAGATCTTCCTCTACATAAAGGTGTCCTCCCTCCTTTTCTGTATGGAAAAGGGCTTCATAATGATTGGATTGTGACTGAGGCCTTATCATCTGATTATAGGTTTGTATTTGATGCTAGTTCATCCATCTCAAATATATATGTGAAAGAAGAGGCTTCAAATGATACTACTACAGCTTTAGAAAAAGGAAGTTGGGAGTTTGTAGGAAATTCTCTCCTGGGAATGATTTATGGATCATTTCATTTCCATGGAGCTAACTATTCTAATCTTTTTAAGTTCCTTAAATGTGGTGGGCAGTATCTTTTTGTGAATACTGTACACAATATTGTTTATTCACTGGGAAACCAGATGCCATTTAGATTAAGGAGTAAAGGTATGCCTAATACATCAATAAAGGAAAAGGAGATCCTGAATTGTATTGATTCCACGAAATCACATGAAAATAGGACAAATTATTGTTCTTTGGAGAACAAATTGCAGCAGATTCAACCAGTTTCACTTCCACTCTCTTTAGAGGATCTTCTTGCGCTGCGCGCAGACCAAAACAAGACAATTGTGTTAGCAGTTGCTGGATATAGTTATAAAGACATGCTAATGAGTTGGGTATGCAGACTTCGCCAGCTCCAGGTTTCAAATTTCTTGGTTGGTGCTATTGACAATGAAATCTACGAGTTCTCAGTTCTCCAGGTGATCATACATAGCTTGATGATAATTGTTTCTTAGCTTTACAATTTTCTCATATATTGGATTATGTTGTAATAAATTTTGATAAAATGCAATTCCAGGGCCTCCCTGTTTTTGAGTATGCAAATGTTCTGACAAACATCAGCTTTGACGACTGTCATTTTGGAACTGAATGCTTTCAGAAAGTAACAAAGGTTAAATCCAGGATAGTCTTGCAGATTCTGAAGCTTGGTTACAATGTACTCATGAGTGATGTTGACATCTATTGGTTCAAAACTCCATTGCCTTTGCTTACATCCTTTGGTCCTGGAACTTTTATTGCTCAATCTGACGAGTATAGAATAGCAGGTATATAATATGGTTATTATTTCTTTGTTGAAGGTAGTGTTAATTTCTGGGGCTTTTCTCTAACCTCTTACAGTTATATGTTTGCAGAACCGATAAATTTACCACGACGCCTCAACTCTGGCTTCTATTATGCTCATTCAGACAGTAAAACAATAGCAGCAATGGAGAAAGTGGTAAAACATGCTGCAAGTTCAAATCTTTCTGAACAGCCAAGCTTTTATGACATGCTTTGTGGTGAAGGAGGGTCTAATCGTGTAGGTTATGACAATTGCATAGAACCGGAAACAAATTTGACTGTTCATTTCTTGGATAGAGATCTTTTTCCAAATGGTGCATACCTAGAGTTATGGCAGACAGGAAATGTGAGAGAAACCTGCATGGAGAAGGGTTGTTTCATTCTTCATAACAATTGGATTAGTGGGAGAAGAAAGAAACTGGAACGGCAGGTTTTATCCGGGTTGTGGGAATATGATTTTAGTACAAGAATGTGTGTCCAAAATTGGCATAAGAGTAGAGTGACAAACTACTTCTAAAAGTAGTAAATTTGTTCTCATGTAAACTTTGGATTTCACGTGAAGAAGATTTCAAGGTGAGAGCATAATCTTGGACTGAAACCCCTTGGATTTATCTGTAATGTCTCCTGTGAAAAATGATAAATTGCAGGAGCCGGCCAAGATGTAAAAAACAAAGAACAAAATCTACCCTGATCATATATTGTTGATCATAATGCTACTGATTTTGGGAAGTCTGGTCTCTTGGCAATGTTGAAGAGATGGATTCAAAAGTTAGGATTAGTCAGGGAATCTGAATCTAAACAGCAGAAGCAACACAGAGAGACAACAGTTTCACTTGACTTAAGCATACAACTTAAGAACAACACAGTACGGATAGTTCATGCAGGAGGAAGAGAAGAGTTATACTACGATGTAATTCCAGCATCTCATGTAATGGCAAAGAATCCCGGGATGTGTATTGGTCTGCCAGAGATTTTCAAACGGCCAGTTGAATGTCTAATTTCTGAACAAGATTACTTGATACCAGGACAAAAGTACTACTTAGTACCATGTTCAACCTACGAGAAATTGAAGCGTACATACTTGCACAAGAGGAAGTTGAAACACTTACCTTATTATGATGGTAATAATGAAGAACCAATTTTGGCTATAAAAGATGTTTCTGATGTTGGTGCAGAGTGTTCAGATGAATCTGTTTGTTCAGCAAAGGATTTCTTTGAGTCCAGAGAGGTTTGGTCCATTTATTCACAAAGAAAATCTCGCAAGGTAAAGAAGCCGTTCATACCTCCAATTCAAAAGTCAAGGCCAAGGAAGGAATTGGAGTGGGAGCCTGGTCTGTGTTCCATACAGGAAGTTTCTCCATGAATGATCTCACCAGATTCTGACAACCATTTGCTGTAAACAGCTTCTGGTATGTAAAGATTATGTCAGTTTTTCTTCTTTTTGTTGATCTTAGTTAATGGAAAATCTTGATTGAGCTACTGTTATCTTGTGGTATAAATTTGCAAGAAAGAGCTAGAATCTTTTAAGGATTGAGCAATCCATGTTACAGAAAATCTTTGGAAAAAAAAATCCCAGATAGGATACTCCATTACTGTTGCAGAAAAACAGTAACCTAAATCTTCAACTTCAATTTTTGTTCACGATTCATTTACATCTGAAACTTTCCTAGATGTTTAAAGATAGGCTAGAAGACCAAAAAGGGTACAGTTCTATAGTCTGCTTAAGCATGGTCTTGAAAAATTTCTATGTTCTGCAATGAAATTAAAAAAACAAAAAAATCAAATGTGATTCTCACATCTGTCGCAAACGCAGAAGTTTGCATGACAACCTTAAAAATGTATACTCATAGTATATGTGAAAGTAGCTTGGTCAGGATCCATGTGTAGATTATGGCAAAGCCAGCACCAGCAGGGATTGTAACAGCCCAAGAAGTGACAATCTCCCTCACTGTTTCTGCTCTTACGTTGTTAAGTCCTCTAGCAAATCCCACTCCCATTACTGCTCCCACCAGTGTGTGGGTAGCAGAGATGGGTAATCCCAGCTTGGATGCAAACAAAACCACAGATGCAGCTGCAAACTCTGCTGCAAATCCTCTAGTAGGTGTTAACTCTGTGATCTTCTTTCCAATGGTTGCAATGACTCTATAACCCCACATTGTTAGCCCTGCAACAATTCCAAATCCTCCCCAAGCCAGAACATCATTAGGGATAACAATCTCTGCTCCGCTTGCACCTCCTTGAAGAATGGATAATGCTGCAGCTAATGGACCTATTGCATTTGACACATCATTTCCACCATGAGCGAATGACATGAAGCAGGCTGACAGAATCTGCATATAGCCAAAGACTCCATAGACTATCTCTAGTTGGGTACCCGTAGGACCTGCAATATCAGAGAGAAAACCTATATTCTTGGCATGACTATCCTCCTCCTTTCGTTCTCCCTCTCTTGATTTATCTAGTAGGTGACCTAGTTGTTTCTGGATAACTTTGTATACTATGAATGCACCAACAGTACCACAGGCTAAAGCCTGGGGAAGAGCTGCAGAAAGTGTTTTGCTTAGAGGAAAAGCTGCAAAAGATATCCCTGTCACACCAACGAAGACAACAATTGGCGCTGCAGCAGCAGCAGCTTGTCCTGGATTCGGAGCACTGTAAACGAACTGAAAGTAGTAGTGCAGAAGGTCAGTAGGATATTCAAGGTAATCCTTAGCCAAAATGTTACTCTTGAGAACAGTTGAGTTTAGTTGTAGGAGAAACAGTATTATTTGAGTGTAATGGGATTAAATACATACCCTGCGGATGCATTTGTAGACAAGAAATGACACAATTGCTCCGAGTATAGGTGAGATCACCCATGAGGAGGTTACTCTTGCCAATGAACTCCAGAAGACAGCACCAGTTCCACCATAAACAAGACCAAAACCAACCATGGATCCTACGATACAATGAGTTGTAGATACAGGCCAGCCATAGTATGATGCAACCTGAGAAGAATATTGTGGATCAGGATGTTGAAAAATGACTCTTTAACAACACCAATCTGAGTATATGCCAAGTGAATTTTGAACCACAGCTTTTAGAGGGAATCAATGCCTAGTTTAGGAACACTTCTGTCCTTTCTATTTAGTTCTTTAGGACGCCGTTTTAAGGTCTGAACCTTGTTATAAATATTCAGAAATCATATAGAACCCAAAAATCACAGTATCATATTTTTCAGTTTCAAAGCCTAGCAGAGCTATTATTAGATTCAAGTTAATCATAGGAAAATCACTGATCATTAGTATGCCAAATGCTAGAGATTTAGTTTACTTATGATTACTTATTCTGCTGAAAAACATTGATCCATCTTCTCCAACTACTCAATTTCATTTTTATCAGTATGTTTTTGTCTTCATATGTCAATTTAAGTACTTATACAACACCAGAATTTTCTGAATCAGTAAAAATCAAAACAAACCAAGAATCATAAACATACTGCAAGTATTTTTGATTTTAGGATCTTCAATACTTGGTGAGATTGTGTTTAAACCCTGTCCACACAAGAAAGATAAGATTTTTAGAAATGCACCTGCAACCAAGTACCAGCAGCCGCCAAAGAAGATAGAAGACCAGCAAAAAGCAAATTGTCATTTCCATTGAAAACATTTGCAACAAGAATTCCCTTCTGCATTGTACTGGTCACATGTGTTCCCATCAACAATGCCCCAGTGAATTCCAAAATTCCTGCGATCACCACTGCCTGCCTGAGCGATAAAGCTCCAGAACCAACTGAAGTACCCATGGCATTAGCCACATCATTTGCCCCAATGTTCCAAGCCATGTAGAATCCAAATAACAGAGTGGCATATGACAACAGTTTAATCTTCAAACCAACCCCCTGACTCAAAGACTTCATGAAAAATGGAAAACTAAGAGCAGCCACTACTATGCATACTGAAATGGCAGCTGCAGTTTTTGAGGATATATGAAAAGCTTGAGCCATTCCAGGCAAGTCATCATCTGACTTTGAATCTTCTTCATGTCCACTGCTTTCAATGCTCTCACCTTCTTGACCTTCAGCAAAAGATGACAAGGCAGCATGAGGTTGTAAGAAGCCAGAGTTCCTTGGTCTTAATATCAGAAGAGATGGCTTAGACAGACGTAGCTGAGGCTTTAAAAAAACTGCCTCTTTCTTAGGAAAATGGGTTTCATTTACAAAACCACAATTCCTCTGCCTGGGAAGGAACAGATTAGAATTTTGAGCTAAGAAAGCTTCTGCTGCAGTCCTGTTTCTAGATGATGATAAACAGTAAAAGGAAGTCATGACTTATGTGAAAAAAATCAGGGGAAAGAGAAAATGAGGGGCACAAGTGTGAGAGGAGAACTATTCAGGTAGATTATAGGCCATGGAATGTAGTTGTGGAGAAGAAAATGGGAAAGTAGTTGAAAGAGAAGAAATTCTTGAAGAGAATGCATTTTCTTTGGTGGAAAAAAGGTAAGGAGAGAATTGGGATTTGTCTGATTGCTTAGGTTGACAGGAATGTGTGGTGGTGGTGTTCTTTGGGAAGGCATTACTCATACAGTATCCACTACTTATATATATATATATACCATATCCCCAACATATATAAGATGATCCTTCAAGGAGCCAGAAAGAATCCTTTTTGTCTTCTTCTCTTTTTTTCTTTTTCTTTTTTTTCTTCTTTTTTCATCTGTTCGTTAATCCATAAGGATTTATTATCCCCTTCTAACATTAGTGTCTCTTTCACCATTTATTAGTTTGAAAGAAGTCCAAAAATTACCCTGCACCAGAATTCCAACTACCATAGCAAGAAACAAAAGAAAGGAAAACCAAGAAGCTAGCTCAGGTGCCATGCTTGCAAAAGACACCAGCAAAAAGGAGATAATTTCAACATAAGGAATTGAAAAGAAACTCAATACAATGTAATGTTTACCTCCCGATTGAAACACCAAAAAGAAAAAAAACAAGAAAGAAGCATAGGAAGACATAGATGGCGGCTTAATGGTGGTTAAATTCTTGAACTACCGAAATTTGCAGGGTACCATTACTCCATTATTTAGTTTTTACACGAAATCAAGAATTAGAATCAACCCCCAAAAGAAAAAAAAAAAAAAAAAAAAAAAACAACTTTTCTTGGGTTGAAAAAATGTTGTAGCAACCAAACCCATTTTCCAGAATGAGAATCAGACTATTGTTTAACATTAGTTCATGCTATACTAAGTAGGATGGAGGAATGTGTAAAAAAAAAAAAAAAAAAAAGTACCTTTAGCTTCTCCATTCATTATATTATAATATCCTTTATTTGCCCGAGATACTACAAGAAATTCCTTTCTTTTTTGTTTAAACTATCTACTAATGTCAAGTAACCAATTTCAACGTTAACTAATGGATGATAATTTTATTTATGACTTTGAATGTTGTGAGTTATTATATTAAATACGAAAATACTTTAAATTTAAATAAATAAATAATTATTTTGGACCAAGAAAATCAATGCGGATTTTCGGGGTGGATGGTCGAGGTTTCGAATCTTCATGGAGTGGTTAGCGTCATGTTAAAAAGCTCTGGGTCGGACCCTCACCCTCGAATAAGAGTTGAACTCTGCGAGCACTTTGCGCAGATCGAGTTCGAATTAGTCTCACCAAATAAGGTGAAGACACTGGACACCCAAGTGGGTATAAAAAAAAATTAAAAAAAAAAAAATCAATGCGGACTTTTGGACCGGTTAGGTTCATATTTAGCCCACTAATATGAGGGTCAAAAAGGCTCAAATTTTATTTCAAATGCATGTCGCCAACCATTGGGCTTAAACAAATATTCAACACACCAACTAGTTGTTTTCCTCCCTATTGACCCAAATATATATATATATATATATAACTTTTTAAGTTGCACCGACATCTGTTGGTTCAAGTAGAAGGAGTTTAATTCTTCTTATTCAAAAGGTCTTGAGCTCAAACACAGATAACTTCCCCCCCAATAAGCGTTCAATGCAGCTCGATATTGGATAAGTTCCAAACACGAATAAATTAATAAAAAAAAACTTTCAAAGAAGAAAAATGACAAAAAATTTGATTTTTCTTGAATAATATATGGATTTTCAAATTTTAACCCAATCCTCACAAACTAAAAAAAGATAAAGAACATCCAATTTGGTTCTGTGTTACCAAACGTGGATATTTTTATATTCATTAATGTGGATTCTCAATTGATTATTTACATTAAAAAATAAAAATCTTAATTAATACCGCAACGTGGATAATGATAACCATGCAGCAGGTCCGTAGCTCTCTCTCTCTCTCTCAAACAGAAAAAGAGAGAGAATTTTCCATCTTCCTGCCTAACATTTTTCGTATTTGTGTGGATTTGTAGTTATTCAAAATGATGAAGTTGATGCGTGTATATATATAATACATTCATAATAAATGCTAAAACATTCATAATAAATGCGTGTCAACTAATTGATATTGTCTTTATTATCTAAAAAAAATATTCGAGTTACATATTCATTTATCATTTTGATATGAGACGGGATATCACACAGAAGAACTTAACTAACTGAATCCATCTTTTCTGGACAGTATTCCTTCTTCTCAGATCCATGGATATTATTAGCCTCCCCTGGTCATAGTATGAACTTCTTCAAGAATCTCTGAGAGTATATTCTAATCGTGAAGACCTAAATAAAATACTGTTCAAATTACCAACAAACCCCCCCGACTGTATTTTGGTCTTTCTGTCTTTGTTTAACTTTCATGGGCACATCCGTAATTACATTACTAAGATGTCATGCATACAAGACCACAACTTTATATATATATATATATTCCCCTACTTTCCAAACAAAATACTTTCTTTTTTTCTTTTCTTTTAAGAAATTTAGCTTCAATTATACCTATAAAGTCTAATTCTAACTCAAAAGAATGTTTCATTTTATGTTTTACTTACCAGTTACGAAAAACTCAAGTGGGTAGTTTCTGTACCGCTTGAATGGACTAGAGATGCTTTACCCCCATTTGTTGGGTGCATGGCATGCACAGCACACTATCTTCATCATCTATCCAAGAATGATACTGATATGTTAGCTCTTGGCACCTTCCTACCTAGCTCATGCACAAAGTATTTAATATATATATATATATATATATATATATATATATATACCAAACTAGAATAACAAAAGCTACAAAAAAAAGGGTCATTTTCTTTTCAATCATATATATATATATATATATATATATATATATATATATATATTATATATATATAAAAAGTATATGTATGTAAGTAATTATCTAGCTAGTCAGATATTAGCACTACTGTTTTGTATTCTTACAAATGTGACCAAGCTATTTGATGCAAGATATATATATATATATATATATATTATATATATATATATATATATATATATGTATATAGTTTGGGAGCTGGTCATAAACAGAACCATACATATTGCACAAACGTATTAATTGTTCTTTCATGTGTAAGAAAACTATTTGTCGACAGTTTCAAATTAATTTTCCAATTTGGTCGGTAAGAATGTTAGGTCTGTCTAGATGGATTGTTCAAGGATTCAAAGTATACTTTTTTATGTTACATGTTAGCAATTTCTTGTCTTTACTTTGTGATTTATATTATTTGATTTGACGTGATTATGACTCGAATTATTTTTAATTAAAAGACTCTAAAGAAATTGTTTTTAAGATGTATTTGTATAGATATTTTCTTTTATATAAAATATCTAAATTTTTTCTTGAGATTAATGATGTTTTAATATATAGTAAATATGTATCTATTTTGTGTGTATATAGATGAGAAATTTTTGGTTGCAAAGTGACTTCTTGGCTTTGAGATAGAAAAAAAAAAAAGGTCTCAAGTGATCAGTCATATTTTTCTTTAATCAATTACATTTTGACTCCAATTTATGTCTCTTTAGATTCTTTTTTTTTTTTTCGTTTACACTTAATTCAAGACATGGAAGGTCTCATAATCCCACATCGGATATCTAAACAATCCTCTGAAATAATTATGCCTTTTAAAAAGTCTATCGCACTACAATCACTATGCATTATTTATTCTCTATAATTTTAGACGACTCTGACTAATTCAGAATTTGGAAAAAGCTTCTTACATGGAAAAAGCATGCATCTTCTTGTTAAAACACATGAAATGATTCCATCTATAAGGTGTGGCGTGTTGATTGCTCGTACGTTCTTGAGGAGAGAATTGAATATGGAATGAAAAATGTCTTGGAAAGAAGGTGTCTAATTAATTCAAATGGCTCTAAATTAATCAACATTATATGGGACAAGTGAATATAAACATGAGTAGGAAACAAAATTGGAAAAAGGGATTTTTGTGTATCACAAATCACAAGGAGAGTTTCCACCTATCTTTTCTTCACACATGCATGGTCTTCCTTCATGGATCAATAATATTTGAAGTCACTTTCAAACTCAGTTCAAAATTTATTCTAGAAAGTTCTTAGCTTAACACTATGAGAAAGTATTGTATTGTATTGTGAATGTTACACAAAATTATAAGTTTGATACTTATTATAAATGTCATGTAAGAGTTAAGGTGAGAATTTTTTTTGAGTAAGACTCAAACTCTATATACATAACTTATATCAAATTCAAATTAATCGAAATAAAGTGTTCCTGAAATTACATGAGATCGAAGATTCGACACTCGCTATGAGCGTTATTTAAGAGTCGGAGCGAGGTCTTCCCCCAAGTAAGAGTTGGACTCTACAAACGCAACTCAGACCAAATTTAGATTAATCGAAATCACGATGCCTTCGAATACTACATCATCTCACAAAAAAACGAAATTACAGTCATGAATGGTGGCATATATATATATATATATATGTGCATGCATGGCTCTTGACCTCGACACCTATACCTTGGTAAGTTTGTAATTAAAGATCCAATCCGAGATGATACAACACTGACTCACCCGGCAGTCATTAATTTACCAATTCTAGAGACCTCTCTATTTCCCTTTTTCCATTCTAAACCCCATTTTCCCCAATTTTGGATTTCTTGATAAATTTGGAAGGCAATTAATAAAATTTTTAGTTTTGGAAATGTTTCTTTCACGAGAAATGCAAAACTAGATTTTGGCATTATGTATGTATATATATATATATATATATATATATTATATATTCATTTGTCATAGAGTCCATTTTTTTTTTTTTTTTTTTTTTTTGCTGTGGAAATTAGAAATCAATAATGGTTGCGTCCTAATGTGCACTATATCTGACTTCAAGGTTTCCTTAGAAAGAGGGAAAAGAATATTATCTTGTTGGAATTTAAACAAATGTGGACATAAAGAATAAAATATATAAAACATTATTTAGCAAAAAAAAAAATATATATATATATATATATATATAAAACATTTTCCATCATTCAATTTTTTTTTTTTTTTAGTGATGATGGTGTCCGGTTTTTACTCGACTAATCCAACACTGGGATCCGACAACAGTATGACTGAAGTGGGATGTTGAACTCCCGCCCTTTGGGCAAGGAGAGTGTTTGGGGGCGGTCTTACTGTCAATTTGGCCACAAACACTTGACATCATTCAATTTATTCAATACTTATTTTCTCTTTGTAAGGACAATTTTAGAGTTAAATTATGTAGATATAATTCAAGTCTAATGCAAATAAATTAAATTAGTGACTTCGGAATAATCTAATATATATAGGAAAAATATATTAAAAGATTATTAACATGTTTAATGAAGTATATAAATTTAGACCAATATTTGTCCATATCCAATTTGAATTACAATCCAAAAGCCTAATTAATTAGATAAGACGCATTAATTGGTAAATTTTTTAAAAATTGTAGATAACCCTAATTAGGATATTTTTTATACATACATCTCTTTCAATTTTCTTAACAAGTTCTAGTTGATAGTCTTTTTTTATTTTCTTTATGTATTAATTTATTTTATACAATAAATTTTTTAATTATATTATAAGTTTGAGTTATAATAACGATAAAGTGTTATATATATTCTTTAAAAAAAATCCAAATTAAAAGAGAAAAAAACTTATAAAATTTCTTTCATGAAAATGAGTTTTCTTTTTTTTTTTTTTCATTTCTTTTTTTCTATCTAAGAAAATGATATATCAATCCTTTTCAAGATAAGGTGATAAAAGAAGGATATGCTTATGCAATTGGACATGAAATATTGGGTCCCGCAAAGTGGGAGCCACGTAAGCACATTAGCATGTTCCAATGGGAGCCATGAAAAAATTAAGAATATATTTGTTGTTAGTGACCTAAAATCTCACATAGCTCATTTTAAAAAATATTAAAATATATTCTTTTAAATCAGTGATACAAGACTTTAAGTCAATTGACCGTTATTAAATAATAAATATGTAAACATGTTATTAAATAATAATTTGAAACTATTTACTCAATTAACACTTTTTAAACCCTTTTTTTTTGTGTTGTGTCTGGGTTTTACTCGAATAATTAACACCCGAATCTGGCAGCACTAAGACTGAGTTAAGTGTCGAACTTCTACCATTTGAGCAAAAGTGTGATTGCTGACCACTCAACCACAACACACTTAACAATACGTTTTAAACCTTTAAGACCACCTAAAATGAGTTAAAGAGAACAATTTATATGTAGTGGGGCTTCATTTGGATCTTACTTATCAAATATTAATTTTTATATATACACAAATGAGAAGAATATGTTTTATTCGATTAAGTATCTATTTATGAAATATTTTTTAATATATGTAAAAAATTTTATAAAATAAGATAACTTTCTTTCTTTGCTCGAAAAGAAATTAAAAGAAGAAAAGAATATATATATATATATATATATATATATATATCTACCCAAGTTGGCCACCTTCAAATATATATATATATATATATATATATATATTGTTTGATACATTCACTCAATAGTCGCAATCGTTATCTCCAAAATTTTGTTAATTGTTAATGGTCCTACGCGGCTACAGTTATGCCTTATAAATGTAATTGTGGAGTCCAAAAGTGACCCCATGCTCTATGTAGGAGTTTCGAGGTGACTTGGACGAGATCACTTCAGGGAGAAAGTTTATTATATTCTGTGTTGTTATCTTGATGTAAGTGGTTTGTTTCTTATCAAGATTCGTATTTTCAAGTATTAAGGTATTGAAAGACTATAATAAATAGTTATAAAAGTAATGCTTATGCTCCGAACATAAGTTGAGAAATAGTATTCTCTGTATATAATCGATTACTCACACTTTCTCACACAAGAAATCCTATTTCCTTATACATTGAATGTCCTAGCATTCAAAATATTGAAGAGAAATTTTCTATGTTCCTACTAATTTGTTGGTTGAAGAGCCTAACTAGAGATCTCACCTCTAGTCTTTGGCTTCTTTACAAGTTATTAAACTATTATAAGTTCTTGGCTTAGTATAATGGAAAATCACATTGTCAATGGTACACGAAGTCGAAAGTTCGACATTTGTTGTGAGCGCTATTTAAGAATCCGTGTGAGGTCTTCCCCCGAGTAAAAGTTGGATTCTACAAGCGTAACCTGAGTCGTATCTAAATTAGTCGAAGTCGTGATAACTCCGAATACCAGATAATCTAAAAAATATATATATATTAAACTATTATCATCTAGACAAAGTGTTCCCGATCAAAAATAAATAAATAATTCATGATGTAACAATATATTTTCTTTTTCTTTTTTTTAATTACAAAGTGTTACATTTAATATATATAATGAATATCAAAATTTTAAAACATGAAGTTTAGAATGTAACATTTACTATATTTTATAATGTTCCATAACAAAAAAAGACATTTATATATACGATATGGTAATACTAAGAAATTGCAGGAATCCTATTCACCAAAAATAAATAAATAAATAAATTGCAGGAATCCAATCATATCCTGACAGTTGTCAGCCGATTGCAGGTCCTAAGCATCTCAATCCCTTTCATCATTTGAACTCATTAATGCACTCTCTCAAAGTGATCATAATAAACATTGATTCACTTCAACTACCAAAAATCAATATATACATTATCAAAAATATATATATATATACACACACATAATATATGAGAAGGGAAAAATTAAAATAAAATTTCAATTGGACTTAGAAGTAGAAGTTTTGTATTCTTTTATTAGGGAAGGTATAGATACACACACTATATATAAATAAATATATATATATATATATATATATATATATACACACACACGTACCCCCGAGTGGTGGTAGTGGTGGTTACAAACTACAAGAAACTATAAAGATACTTATCTAAAGAAGTCATTACTTAATAATGGTTCGGTTGATTTTAGCGGATAAAAGATTTTATTATCTACTTAATAATTACTAAATCAATCTCCCAAATAAGCGATGTAAAACTATATGTTATAATAAAATATAATTATTTATGCCAAAATTATTAACTTTTTTTTTTTGTTTAGGGCACGATGTGTTTTAGGTGAGTCTTAAACTATAGGTGGACATGACCTTTTAAGTCCCTTCGAGCTGGATTGTCCCTTCAGGAGAAAACTCTGACTCCAAACTTTAAATAACAACATACATAAATCAAGATTTGAACCTTAATTTTATTTAAATCAAAAGAATTCATTATCAGTTTATCTATGTCTTGTTGTTTAACAAGAGGAAGGTCCCACAGAAATGGTTAAAAAAAGGAAGGGCAGAGGGAATCTAGGGTGACAAAAGCTGTGGGTCCGGGGTACAAATATCGCTTTCTAATTCCGTCACACCTAATCCCTTCCCAACCCCACTCCCCCAAACCTTTCTCTTCTCCTTCCTTGGTAGTAGAAGAAGAAGAGATTCAAGAACTCTATAAATACGTATTTTAGGGTACCTTACATAGGCTTGAAGAAGCCACTCCACAGCATCTTCTTCCAATCCTCTCTCTCTCTCTTCTATCTTCTTCTTCTTCGATTCTTCAAAGATACTTGGAAGTCCCTTTTTTCGGGAATCTTGGACCCCATCTCCAGCTGCAAGCCGTTTTTTCTTGAAATTTTTTTAAAAAAACCATGGTTGGACCTTGTAATCTTTCCCTTAAGTCTACCACCATAAAGTTCCTCTGTAGCTACGGTGGCAAAATCCTTCCTCGTTACCCCGATGGCAAACTCCGTTACCAAGGAGGCGAAACCCGTGTTCTCGCCGTCGATCGCTCCATTTCCTTTTCCGGTTAGTCGTTACTCTATGTGTGTATATATATATATATAAGGGCAATTAATTTGAGGATTTTGATTTAATTTGATTGATTGATTGATTGGCAGAGCTATTGGTGAAGCTTGGGGAGATGTGTGGAACAACAGTACTGAATTTAAGATGTCAATTACCAACAGAAGATTTGGATGCACTGATATCCATAACTTCCGATGAAGATCTCGCTAATCTCATCGAAGAATACGACCGTGCCGCGGCCGGAATAACCTCTTCCTCCACCACTCCCCACAAAATTCGAGCTTTCCTTTCCAACCCTAATAAAAAATTATCACCGTCTTCTTCAATTACCTCAAATATTTCCCAAACCACATCATCCCCTGTTTCTTCCCCTGCCCTGTTGATCAAGAATACCAGTAGCGGTGCTGGTTCCGGTTGCCGGCGGCCAAAAGTAGTACTACCTCCTACTACTAATAGGTGCATCCATCAGATGTCCAACAGACAGCTGCCGGTCATGAAATTAATCCCTCCACAGCCTTTTTATCATAATAATAATAATAATAGTTACGGGAAAGCTGTAGCTTCTGCTGGAAGGTTTCCTCATCAGTATGCTTACTATACTACTACTGTTCACAATGGCAACCATTGGCAATAGCAGCAGAAACCCTAATTATATTATATATTCCAAGGAAGAAATGATCAAAAAAAGAAAGATGTAGAAGGAGAAGATATATATATATTACATATATTATATACAAGATATGATGTAACACAGAAAGTGTATATCTTTTTACAAGGGACTGGTTCTTTTTTAATTTTCTTGACCCTTTACAAAAGAAAATGGCAATTTTAATGGAAATTTAAAAAAAAATTTCCTTTCGGGGATCACATCCATCCAAGTATACGTTGATGATGCATGGTGAGTCTTGTTTTGTTTAATCAATTAAATTAAAATCACGTAACCGGAAACCGGTTTGGCAGTATTTGCTTATATATTGCGTGCGCTGTTCCGTTCCGTTTTCTTCTACATGCATGCATCTTGATCGTGTCATCTATGCATAATCAGTAGATTGCACGTACGCTTGCCACGTATTTCTTATCCTGAATATATTTATATATATATATATATATATATTTTGTGTGGTCTGTTCATGTTTACTGTGGAACCGAACTTTTTCCCTAATTTCTGCAGGTTAGGTTATGTTAGGGTTATATATAATAAAGTTCTGTGATAGTTTGTTTAATCTAATCTCTTACTAATTCCCAATTTCTCTTGTTAATTTTGTTCTTGCAGGTTACTTACCATGGATGTGTATATTCAGCTGATCAGAAATCTATATAATACTTATATACATAAACAGTAAGTGTATATATATATATATAACTTTTACTCACCTCTTTCTAATTTTTATAATTTATTCCTTCTTGAAGTGAAAATTTTTTTTTAAAAAAATTTCTTTGAGATGATTTTCAATTATATTGATGGATCAGCTGAAAGTTTTCAAAGGAAAAAAAAATTGAATTGAAAGAAATATATATATTGTATGTATATATATATATATATATATGTGATGAATTATCCGAAGAAGATGATGATGAACATTGTACTACCAAAAAACCCTACATGTGATAAGATTCCTTCCCACCAGCAATAATTTAAATCTTACATAATCATTTAAAGATATAATCATCATCTTATAATCTTTTTTGCTGAGTGGCTTGCAAGTTATATACATATATATATATATATATTTCATCAAATATATATATTCTTTATTATTATCAAACTATATTTCTAAACTATAATGCTATAAGAATTAGTGTTTTTTCTTTCTTTTTTTTTTTTTTCCCCTGTTACCGCAGAAAGAAAAGATCATGATTTTTGTATTAATGCTGAGTTTTTGTCTTCCCTTAAATGAAAGCTTTGCTGATATTTTGTTCCTTGTATATATATATATATATATATATATATATGTGTGTGTGTGTGTGTGTGTATAAATACAGAAGCGATACCGAGAAAATTGACCATTTTTGTATTCATTCATTTCCAGATTCTACATCAACACTCTCCTCCCAGTGGTTGGAATTATTGGACGTGACCATTAATACAGGAAAAAGAAAAAAAATAAATAAATATTTTCAGTGAATGATATATTATCTAGATTTTTTTATTATTATTATCATTTCTTTTGAATATATATATATATATATATATATATATATATATATATAAATATAATTCTTTTTTAATGAGAATAATAAAATAATTTTTTTAAAAAAATTAATTAATAAATATTATTTGATTAAATTTTATCATAATCTTTAATTCTCATAAAATTTATGAAAATTTATAATTTCGAGATATATTAGTAATTAAAAAATAATAATTTTTTTAAAAATATAAAAAACTAAATTTATTGAAGATGATGATGAAGAGATTTTTTTTTTTTTTTTTTTTTGGTGGGCCAAAAAGCCAGCTGGTTGCATGAAATGGACAAATTATTAGGAAACATTTCTTTAAATATAGAAATGGAAAAGAAAGGGTTTTTTCTTTCTTTTCCTCTCTCTCTCCAATATATATATATGTATATGTATATATTGAAGATGTGGAGGGAGATGGGATGCCATAGTTTTGGGGGGTTTGAGAAGAAGGATCATCGGTGTCCACTGGTGTAGCATTCAAAAAGGGCATGGAGATTATATATATATATATATATATATATATATATATGAATGAATGAAAAACAATATAAAAAGAAACGAGAAATCTTTTGTCTTTAAAATTGGGAAATCCCTTGTTGAACATAAAAGAAAAAAGTGGTTTAAGGTTTATCTTAAACCACCAGTGTCAATTAAACCAATCCATCTTTAATTGTTTAAAAATATCAAATATGTATATAAGAAATTATGAATTCGAGAGGTCAAAAAATTAATTTAATATATATATATATATATATATATATATATATATATATATATATAAAAATATATATATATATATGTATGTGTGTGTATGTATGTATATAGCACAAATGAAGTCTTTATCGGTTGATCATGTAAAGTTAACATCATGCATGATCAAAACCATATCCCAATGATATTGTTGCATTTAAATATGAATGTTATCGTTAAGAATTTCATATGTCTCTATCTGGTCGCTATATATATATATATATATATTATATATATATGCATTTTGACCTTGATTTTTCTTATACACGAATATATAATTATTATATTTTTAATTTTTTAATCTATCCTGTTTAAGGTTATCAATAATACATTAAATATATTGAACTAAAACAATACTTATGGAAAATATTTATATGACCATAAAATGATTCGAACTTATATCAAAGTTACTTATAATCTTTTATAACTATACACAAGATTGTTATCATATCGAATCCGATTAAATAAAAGCGTTTGTGTTAATAGACTCTCTATCTCTGTGTGTGGGACTATGGTGACTTAGTTGTGTTAATAGACCCTCTATCTCTGTGTGTGAGACTATGGTGACTTAGTTGAGTTTATTCTCAGCGAGCCTAATCTCTATGGTGAATGAAACATTCTATAGCGGCGAAGTGGTTTCTTAGTTGGGGATGACAACTCGGTTCTTCCGCCCATTGCCTTCTAACAAAAAAAAAAAAAAAAAATTGTTATCATTCGAGTAATACTTATATATATATATTGCAAATATTGCAAAAGAAATATACTTTAAAACAAAGCATTACTAAGTTCTAAAATTGGAACTGTTTTTGGCTTCTCAAATTGGCAATCACGTCACACCCACCAGTAGAACATATAATTGACTGAGGTCCCAGTGGTGGGATATCGTTGACCGAGGTCTCGTGTTTGAACCCTCTTATCAACAGAATGTGGTACTGTATCTCTCCAAAAAAATCCTCCGGGGCTTCCGGAGTATGGGGCCGCAGTGCGGTGGGATCGGTCACTATAAAAAGTTTACCCAACACGGTTTTACCCCGCAAGGGGTGGCCAAGTTGGTGTGGTGGGTTGTCTAGGACCTCAAGGTCCCGGGTTCGAATCCTGTCAAACGCCTTCTTTGGTCGAGCCTGTTACACAAGGTTTACCTAGTGTAGTTTACTTGGTTGGCGTGGTTTGCAGGCTACTGCGCAAAGCCGGGGGTTTACCCAGAGCGCACTTGAAGAGTAGCGGCTGCGGGTTCCCCCAAAACAAAAAAAAAAAAAAAAAATTAATTATACAATTCTATTGAGGATGGAAAAGTTCTACATAATCTTATCCCATGGAGCATTCCAATCTAATCCACCAGTAGAATATATATATATATATATAATAGACACTTATATTATATATAAGTATAATGTTAAATTTATATTTGTTTACTTTTTTGTTAGAACATTGCGATTCAAAGTTATCACAACTCTGATTAATTCATATTTGACTCGAGTTGTGTCAGCAGAGTCCAATCTTACTCTGGATAAGGCTTCATCCGGCTCTTACATGATACTCACAGCGAGTGTCGAACTATCAACTTCGTGTAACATTCACAATATGCAATTTCTCATTGTTCTTTAATTAGTTTATTTTATTTATGATTCAATCCATTGTTTAGAAGAAAATTATTGTGAATTAAGTCAAATTATACAATAGCGTGTATATATATATAATCTAATTTTGTCATATATATCTATATATATATATATAAAAAAACTCATAAGAAAGAAACAAAAACATGAATAAATTGGGAGATTGAATCCCATTAATTGTAAAGTAACAACAAAAATATATGGTCCTTGTAACTTATCTCTTCATGAAGATAAGAGGAGAGAAATATATGTATATGTATATATGTTTAGGTAAAGGTTGTATATATATAATTTGACTTAATTCACAATAATTTTCATTGTTCTTTTGTTTATATACAATCTTCATTGTAAATGATCAATTTGTTTAAAATAAAAGATTTTGAACCAAATCGAAAAAATATAAATAGTTAGGGGATTAAATCGAAGAATTTTCATCAACAAAACACTAATTTCTTAAATTAAAACTTAGAAGGAAAAAAAAAAAAAAAAAACCTTAAAGTTGGGCCCTAATTGTCTAATAATTAAAAGTTTAAAACTTGGAAGGGGGCTATAGTGTAATTATCAGAAAAATTGGGGGAACTTTTTATTAGTTTAATTTTTATAATAAATAAATAAATAAAAACCCCTCAAAGAGAGAAAGTCTAATTTGCCCATAAAAATATTTGAAGAAAAACCCTAAACCCAAAAGTCCTCTGCTCTGATCTCAGGTTCAAGAACTGAAGAAGCGAGGAACAAAAAGAAGAGAAAAATTTAGAGTAATTGGGGATCAAAGATGCAGCACGATGAAGTCATATGGCAAGTTATTAGGCACAATCATTGTAGTTTTATGGCCAAGTAAGTTTTCCATTTGACTGATTTTTTCTTTTCATTTGTTGTTTTGATTTTAATTAAGTGGGGTTCTGATTCTATGATAGAATTGAAACGGGAAATTTTTGCCGGAATCCGTATAATGTGACTGGGATTTGCAACCGGAGTTCTTGTCCTCTTGCTAATAGCCGCTACGCCACCATTCGTGACCACGACGGTAGGGCAACTATTTCCTGTTCTTTCAGCGTGTGGATGAAACTGCACTCTTTCTTTTCTGAAATTAATTACCTCTTGATTTTTGGAACCGAAGTTTTGGCTTTTTAATATGGAAGAAGTGAACCGTTAGATGCAAGATTATCCTGTTTGCTTGTAGGTGGTTCTTTAAATATTGGTGTAATGAACCACGCTACATCCAACATTTTATGAAAAAAGTGTAAACATATTCCAAAGGATTTTAGTTTTGGTAGCTTGTTAGGGGCCCTTTTAACTCATGGAATGGAAGTTAATCAAAAATTAGCTCCCCAGTTTACTCAATATTCATTTATGAGGAAGTGCAATCAATTCATTACTTTATTGTTCTGTAGGAGTATTTTATTTGTAATGAAGACTGTAGAAAAGGCTTCATTTATAACTGCAATTCAGTCTCTGACTATCCATTACTTTATTGTTCTGTAGGTGTGTTTTACTTGTACATGAAGACTATAGAAAGGGCTCATATGCCAAATAAGTTGTGGGAAAGAGTTAAATTGCCGAGAAATTATGAGAAGGCCCTCGAAATCATTGACAAGCATTTGGTATCAGAAATCTATTTATCATTGAGTTTTCATTACCTTGCACTTATATTTGAGTTACTAACTTTATAATTGTGCTCTCTGTCATTTGCACAGATGTATTGGCCAAAGTTTCTTGCTCATAAGACAAAACAAAGATTAACCAAAATGACTCAGATGCGAATACGTATGAGGAAGCTGGCCTTGAAGACAAGGTTCGTGTTTCTGTTTTTATCATTGTTTCTTTTCTAGCCAAACTGAGTTTGTGGATTTTTCTGATCGTTTGTTTTCAATGTACTTAAGATTCTCTTTTCTGTTGCATATATTGATTGGAAGAAATTTGGCATCTCAAAGTAGTATGTTCAATAATGATATTAAAATTGTTACTCAACACCACATTTATGAGTTAGTTTCCATGAACGCAAGGAAATAACCTGATTTTGCTTCTTAGGCAGAGTATAATGTTGTTATTCTTGCAAAGTAATCTTTTGGTTACACAACATGGGAGTGCATGGCTATTGCTAGTACAATGTCCAAGTATGCTTTCAGATTTTATATCATGAGTAGAAAAATTTAGAGTGGCTTCTGAGATGCTGCCATTTTTCTTTAGTCAAGTGCTATTTGCTTGATTTTAGTATTATTAAAACAATATGTATAAAGAAATGGCTTCTGAGATGTTTGTATTTTTCTGTCTGCTGCCTTGTAGAGAAAAGGTGATGACCATGCCTAGGAGAGAGCAGAAGAGGGAGAAACGAAGAGCAGAAAAAGCTGAAGTTGCTGCACGTCTTCCTGAGGTTTGCACTAGGAATCATCTCTCTTAGCATTCTTTAATGAAGCCTTTTTATGTGTTTAAAGAAAGTTGTGTATTTCGAAATAGTTTTCAACTCATGGTTTCTGCCTCAACAGAGTATTGAGAAGGAACTGCTTGAACGACTGAAGAAGGGAGTCTATGGTGACATCTATAATTATCCAGTCAAAGAGTACAACAAAGTTCTTGATTTAGAGGAGCTGGAGGTTGAAAATGAAGATGAAGAGGTGCTGACCAGAAGCTTTGATGCATCTATTCATTACTTGTTACTCTCTCTGTGTCTCTTCTTAGACTTTGTACCTATCAAAGTCCTTAATGTTCTGCTATAACTTATGTTGTGCAGGAACCCGATATCGAGTATGTTGAAGGCTACGAAGAACTCGAAGAGGAGGAAGACATGGAAGACTTGGGCAATTTTGCATTGGGAGAGACCGGTGCAGATGATGATGGTAAGATTGCTTTTGACAGAACCTTACATGTCTTTCGACTCTGGAGATACAATGGATATAGCAATACTCAAATCATTTGTATTGGGACGAACTTGTAAATACGTTATTCTTCTCAAGGTTTTTCTAATTCCATAAGTTCTCTGTTACTGATATTTGATGGTACAGTTGAAATGGAGGATGACGATGATGATGATAATGATAATGATAGTGAAGATGATACTAAATCTCATAGGAGAAGTAGAAAAGATTCCATCTCTTCTCAAAGGAGCCTCGACAAAGACGAATCCAGAGCTAAACAGAAGAAAAAGGCTAAAGTTCATGTTGAGGTTAGACATTTTCCCCTTTGATTTGCGTTGCATGCATATCATAGACTCCTATAATATACTTATATTTTGACAAATCACTGTTCTTTGATTCCTTAGGTTGAACATGAAGATCCCAGCGAGAGACAAAGAATGGTTCTTTAGTAGTCTTTTTTGGTCTGCATTTGAAGTTTTGTCTGTTATATTGGTAGTTGGAGGCTGTATTTTGCATGATGATATGCTCTTTGAAGGGCCAAAATTTTTGGTGAATTTTAATGATGAATTTTATTGTCTTAAAAACATTTTTCTTTTCTGTTTGAATACCATTTAATTAATTATTATTGTTATTATTAGTTCATAATAATAATAATGAAATGTAGGGACCAAAATTTAAAATGAAAATTCTTGAATTTAACTGTGAGAAAACTATAAATACACACAATCTTCTGCCAATGGGCGGCTTCCCTCGGATTTTCTTCCGGTATTTTTTTTTTCAGAAACTCAAATTTCCAAATTCATGATTCTCTCTCGTATCGGACGTGAAGAAGATTTCACGTTGATACGGTTGCACCTGTTGATCATCTCATCTGTGGCGCTTGAATCGTGAAGGATTAGAGCGTCAAAGATGAGAGGAAATGGTGTGAGAGAGTTTGAGTTGTTGGGAGATCGGAGCTCCAAATTGGAAGAAAATGGTGAGAGAAGAAGGGAGCCTTGTACAACAACGACGGCGGCGGACGAATCTGTATATGATGAAGAAATAACCGATGACAATGTTATTGTTATCCTCCAACAAGCCTCTAGAAATGTCGTTGATAAGGTAGAGCTTTCAGGTCTTCAATTAAAGTTTCTACCGCAGGCGTTTTGGAAACTTCATCATCTGGTCGGTCTCAATCTCTCACAAAATCAATTGGAGGTAACCTTAATCCAATCCCAATTTTGTTTTCATTTCTGCTACAGATTTTCTTCTTCTTTTTTTGGCAATACAAATTTATTTATTCCTGATTCACGATAGGTTATTCCAGATTCAATTGGGGGATTGGGGAGCTTAGAGGAGCTCTATCTATCATCAAACCAATTGACAGCCTTACCTGATTCCATTGGTTTGCTTATAAACCTAAAGATCTTGAATATTTCCTGCAATAAGATTGATGCCCTACCCGAAACCATCGGCAACTGCAGGTAATTTGACGGAGTCAATTTTCCTCTCTCGGAACATTGAATATTATTTTTGAACCTAATTAATTAACCGCCGAGAAACAAAAAAAATGTGTTTCCATATATCGACAGATCTTTGATTGATTTGGATGCGAGTTTCAATAACTTGATGTATTTGCCAAAAAACATGGGTTACGGATTGGTGAATCTTCAAAAACTCCATATTCAATTGAACAGGATCTTAGCTCTTCCGACCTGCATCGGCGAAATGAAATCGCTGAGATACTTAGACGCACATCTCAATCAACTGTGCAGAATACCATCTGAAATCGGGAGGGCGACGACTCTTGAGGTTTTGAACTTAAGCAAGAACTTCAACGACTTAACAGAGATCCCTGAATCCATCGGTAATTTGTCGAAACTCAAAGAGCTTGATATAAGTTTCAACCACATTCAGTTTCTTCCTGGGACATTCTTTAAGCTTGATAACTTAGTAAAACTTAACTTTGAAGAAAACCCATTGATATTCCCTCCCATTGATGAGTTTGTGGGCAAGGAAGCTCAGTATGTCAAGGAGTTCATAATGAAGACAGAGATCGATATTTGGCGAAGAGTGATATAATTGCTTGAAGCTTCAATGGATATAGCTGATTGGTTATGGAAGAAAAACCCCATATTAGGATTCATATATTTTTGGATCAGTAGCAGTTCTAACATTGGTGTATAGAAGAACAGAGCAGCATTAGTTAATAATTACATATAAGAGAAAATATATGTGGTTAAAAGACAAATTTTATTATTACAACTAATACTAATGCATGTCCCGATAATATTCACTTTACATATGTTACTCACAGTGTGTTCACGAGTGTATAATTATTTATAATTTAAGACATAAGACATTTTTTTGTCTTAACGTAAGTATCCAACTAATTTCTTTTGCTTTTGTATTATATATTAAAGATAAATAGTTGGTTAGGAAAATTTTCAATTTTTATGCTTAAGAAACAAGAGGAAGAGATAACACTTTAAAAAAAAATACTAAAATGAACAAATATTTGGGTTTATATAGTAAATTGGGCCAAGCTATAGGATTGGATGATTATGAGGCATTTTTCATGTTGGATCA
The DNA here is from genome assembly GCA_025388415.1 of Cynanchum wilfordii. Taxonomy (NCBI): domain Eukaryota; kingdom Viridiplantae; phylum Streptophyta; class Magnoliopsida; order Gentianales; family Apocynaceae; genus Cynanchum; species Cynanchum wilfordii. Next base: position 390,786 of record JAHSUH010003778.1, on the reverse strand, counting down.
AAATCTGTGAGGCCTAATTTGCTAGAGAATGGATCATTTAATAGGCCCAATTTACCAAAGGTATCAAGTGGGAAGAACTTAGTTCTCCTTATACGATGTCTTGAGTTTAAACCTTACTTATAGTTGTAGAGAAATAAGTGTAGAAAGAATTACCTCCCAATAGGGGCCTTCGATTGTGAATTAGTTGTGACCCAAAGTGACTACGTTATGAATAAGTCACAACTATAGACAACATCTTTTAAACTATATTCACATCAAGATTAACTTGTGTTCGAATTGAGTAGTTCCTTTGCGAGATAAATTCTGACATAAAATTTTAAAATTACATACATAATTACAAATTCAATCTCGGAATATCATTTAAGTTAAAAAATTTTTTAATCAGTGTAATTATATGAGTTGAAACCTAAATATTTTTCACTTTAAAATAAAAATAAATAAAAAAAAATCAATCAATCATGAAAGAGACATATTTTTTTGTTCTTAAACAAAAAATATATATATATATATATATAAAATTTTCTTGTAGTAAGTAAAGAAGTGAAAAGACATTTGTATCATCATTATGTCTTTCTTTGCATCGTCATTGGAAAGGGGATTGTTTTCAGGATTAGAATAGTTATGATAGCCATAGCAGGAGAAAGAATCGTAACCGTTAATAATACTAACTACAGTGGGGAAATGGTATGATCCAACGGCTAATATAAACTAGCCCATGGATTCATGGAGAACGGTGTATTACTTTACCGAGGACAATTCTGTTGCATCAGAAAAGTCGTACCTTCTTATTGGGCCTACATATCCCCCTTGTTCGGCGGCGTATCTGGGCCTCACCTTCTTTCTTTTAATTATTTATTATTTTTTTTCAAAAAAAAAAATTTATTTTATTTACCAAAAAAATAAATATTAGACAAAATTTTATTTAATATAACTCAAATTCATGTAATTAATAATATTTCAGCATTTTTTTTTTGAAGATAATAAGATTAATCAATTAAAATTAAGTGTCTAGACCAATTTATATATATATATATATAATCTCATTTAAGTCAGAAGAACTTTTTATCAATTCACTTGTGACTTAAGATTAATTACTAAGCTATTATTAAAGAAATAATCTAAAATACTTTATTTAATAACAAATTTTAAATTCGAGAGTTTATTTAAAGTAAATCAAAACACACAATATGGTTGGTTGCAATTACATATATGTGAATAAAGAAGAATTGAATTAAATGTGCAACTGAATTATTCACTTCCCTAATTATTCACTTCTACTTCTAGTATTTTCTTGTACTCTCTTCCCTTTTTCCTCCATCTATCTCTATTATTATTATTTTTTTTCACGAAATGTTTTAAATGAGTCTTAACTATGTAAAAAAAAACACATTTAAGTCAAATTTATAGATTAATACCCGCTCGAATAGGATTAGTCTTTTTCATTTCATATTTTAAACAGTTACATACGTGATTAAGAGTTTCTTCTATTTTTATTACTCGTCATAAAAGATGCATTAGTTTTTTTAAACAAAAGAGTAGAAAATTTGAGGTAGAAATAAAATATTATCAATAAATGCATATTAATATAAGTTAAAATAATATTATTATTATTTATCCGTTCTACTTTGGCAGTTTGTATGTGTCTTAAAGCAGTAACAAAGTTTCAGATTCATTTGCACGCCATGCTTCGTCAATTCAACTCCCATTGGTTGAAAACCTTTTTTTTATTTTTTAATCCTTAAAAAAGAAAAATTAATTGCTGTTATTATTAATGATAATAATAATAATAGTAAAAAATAATAATATGGAGAAAAAGGAAAAAAGAAATAAGGAATTACTTAAAGTAGAAATGTAATAATATGAATAAAAAGTAAGAAAAGTCAACGGTTGCACGGGGCAAGCCGCAATGGTGTTTTATAGGCACTCATTGCCCACCCTAAAAGCTGCTGCCCTCTGCAACAAAAAAAAAAAAAAAAAAAAAAACTAATAATTTAATTTTATTTCAAAAAAAAAATTTAAAAACTAGTTACATCCTCAACCACTAATTTCTCCATTTGGCACATCATGGATTGTTGATTCTAACCAAGTCGGATTCATCTTAGTTAGTAATAGTCTCATTTATTTATATATTTTGTAACTTTTAAGATTATAAAATAAGGTTATTACTAATTGAATTATGTTTTGTCCATACAATAAAAAATGTATTTTGAATATTGTGAGCATCGCCTAAGAAGCGTAACCACAGTGCAAATCATGATCACTGGTTTTTCTTTACCTCTTGATTCAAATGCTGCATGAGGAAGAAGCAAAGAAGGTATATATATGTATAATATGAAGTCGAAGAACTGAATCCTTTTTAATACATTGATAGCTAAAAGAGGTGACAAAACTGATGACAAAGTACAAATGATCAGTTATAAATATGATAATATATATATATATAACATATACATATAGGGTTGGCGTGGGAATGCATTTAAGCTTTTAGGGCTTTTTTATCGTTTTTGTTTTTGTTTTGCCCTTTCACCCTCCCTGCCTGATTTTCTGCAGGTATGTTCAAGCTGAGGATCAGCAGGCTTTTCTGCTCTTAACGGAGGTTTATATACATATTATATATGTATGTATGTATCACCGGAAATAAGAGGGAGGGGTGGGGGTGTGGAGTGGGGGGGAAATAGATAGATACAGTTAGTTTTAGGGGACAAAATCATCAGCATGCAGGAATCTGACAAACCGCCCCCTCCCCTCACTTATGCACTGGCTAAGCTACTACTACTACTATGCTCTGCTTTCTCTCCAGAAATGCTTCCCACAACCCCGTATTTATTGTTCACAAATTAATATACATACATACATACATATATATATTTTGAGGGTGTATTTTTTTTTCTGTATTTAATAGTGATCATGCAGAGAGAGAGAGAGAGAGAGAGAGAGAGAGAGAGAGAAGAGATATTCTTCAAGAGTGTGTTAATTAAGAACTTATTATTCAATGTGCAGATACCATTATTCATTGGCTGGCTCTCTCTCTCTATATATATATTTGTTTATATAAAGGTGATGCATTCATGTGTAGTACTAGTGCCTTCAACTGTTGTACATTGGATCAGCACATGTGGTAGCAAAATTTCCTACAATATTCAAGATCTTGTTCACCAGTACATAACTGTTTGAATCATAATTTTGTTGGGGAAATTTTATCTATTATTTCTTTATATAATTAAATTATTCTAACCAAATTGTATGGTGGATGAATTTGTATAAAGCTGATTTATTATTTATGTTTTGACAACTCATTTTAAGACAATAAACTCTTAATTTGGCACAATGAAAAAACACATTATGAATGCTACACGAAATTAAAGATTTGATACTCAATGTAAAGACTATGTAAGAGTCAGAGTGAGGTCTTACCTAAGTAAGATTTGAACTTTCCAAGTACAACTTGGGTCGAATCTAAATTAATCAAAGTAGTGATGACTCCGAAAACTAAAATAGTTATACGTACAATATGTGACAAGATGATTGTTCACTTTATCCGTTAACTATAAGGTTGAGAGTTTGATTTTTGTATAGTGCTATTCTAACGGACTAAGTGTTTACGTTAACTTTTGAATAAGTCTAATATTTCACTATTGAACAACATTAGGTATTGAAGGGTATTAGTTACCATCTCATTTATATCTATAAAATATATATATATATATATATATATATATATATATATAAAAAAAATATGTAGCCAAAGGAACCAAGATTTGCAACCTAAATTCTCCTCCAAGAAACTGTAACAAGTACAAACGATCTTTGGAATATTTTCTCCTCAAGATTTCGTTCGATCGGGGAATTATTGAAAAAGAAAAAGTTGAAATCTAGCTATCTATGTATACATAAATATATATATATATATATATATGTTGTAGGTTCTATATATAAAATCTCTCCCATCCCTTCTTGTCTCTATTAGATAAATTTGAAAATATAACAGAGAAAAAGAATTTTTGGCCTACCTATTACACACACTTTGAACAAGCTCTCTCTACGATCCCTTTCTCTGCTGTAATGCCATACTTTTCTTACCTAAAAATTGAAAACAACCAAATACCACTTTAAGCCTCATCACTTCCCTTTTCTTTTTGTTTTTTTCTGTCTAATACTGATCAGTCGTGTGCTTGTCTTGTCTTCCATGCATGCACACACACACACACACCTCTCTCTCTCTCTCACTCACTTACTATGTGTATTGTGTGTTTCTCACAAGAATTATATTATTATTATTATTTATAAACTCAATCTATCCACAGTCCATAGATAGAAATAGACATATATATATATGTATATATAACTATATATGAATAGAAATTTTAACTTAGGTATGTATTCAAATTAATTTTTATTCAAGTCAAGTTGAGTATGTATATGTGAAAAATTATATATATATATGTACATAATTTCGGGTTCATTTCTTTTACAAAAAAAAAAAAAAAGAATGACTGAAAAGATGGGATATCCTTGAGAAAAGGGACGGGGGATGTACGGCAGCTGCATGCTGCATGCTGCATGCTTCAGAAGAAGATCGTAAGTAGTAGTAATAGTAGAAGAAGAAGAGAAAAAGAGAGGGCTACTTTTGTTGATTTCTTTTTTCTTTCATAATTTTGACAGACTCGATCACAAGCTTATGTTTTTCTATTCTTTTTTTTTTTTTTTTTTTCTTTAAAGAGAGGAAAATCCCAGTGACTGGGGTGGGGTGGGGTGGGAGAGGGAGAGACTTTTGTTCTTTTTTTTTTTTTTTTTTGGGGGAGAGGGAGAGGCTTTTAGGAGATGGAGAGACTTTTGTTCTTTTTTTTTTGTTTGGGAGAGGGAGAGACTTTTGTTCTCAGTTTCCAAAAAAAGAGCAGAAGCCGACAGGCATACCCACACTGGTCTAATCCAAAGATCTCATAATATTAAAAACTCCTAACATGGCCAAACAGTAGTGAACCCAAACAACCTATGCATCTCTGTTTTTCTTTCTGTCTTCTTCCCTAACTTCTACTCCCATCTATTCTTCATATATATATATATTTATATATATTAGCAGGTACACTTTCTGTAATCCTCCTCCTCCTCTCCCTATCCTATACCCACCTCCACACCCATCCCACAAATATATATATATATATTATTACAATCGTAATACAAAAAATGTATATATATAATTGAAGGACACCTTCACATCAGGTCTTATAAGCCTTGATGTATATACATGCATACTGCTGATTCATCATGATTAGTTTGCATTTCACATTGCCATATATATTAAAGAAAGTATATATCAATCATTTATTAGAGTTTCAAAAATCTCATAAATAAATATATATATATATATATATATATATATATATATATATATTGATTTTAAAAAAGTTTTTGCACAAAAAAGATTAAATTTTATATAATTTATTAAATTTTTTATATTTAGGAGGAAAAGAAAGTGGAAAAGACAGAGAGACAAGACAAGAAAGTCACCTCAGACATTCTTCGTCTTTGTTCATAATAATGCATTAATACTATTCCAATCTACAGAGAAAAGTGGGTACGTAGAGAGAAGGAAGCAAGCCTTTAGTTTTCAATCACACCCATTGTATACATACAATATATATATATATATATATATATAAATATATATAATTAAGGGTTTCTGATCTGTTTCTGGGGACCTTAAAATAAAATTAAAAATAAAAGCTTTATTTTTAACAAGATCTTGGAGTGGAAAAAAGGCTCTCTGACAGCTGACCTGAGACGATGATCTTCTATTGTCGTTAAAAATCTACTCCATCTTTTAATTTCTCATCCATCATCTGCTTTTTTGGCGTCTCCTCCTTTTTCCAACCGTCATTTATATCTCTCTTACTACTGTTTTTTTATGAAAGCGAACCAATCGAATCGACACCGTCACAAATGCGCACACACATGATCACCTTCATTTTTAATGCTCCTCTCCCATGCATCAGCCATTAATGAAAAAATTCCCTTCTTTTCTTTTTCTTTTTCTTTTTCTTTCTTCCTACCCACCATGGGCACAAGATGAACAATCCAAGAATGTTTCTTTATACTAATGTTTACAAGTACTAGCTCTCTTCTTTTAGCAATATATACATACATACATATATATATATATATATATGTATACTTACTTAACAATGTACCTATTGTTTCGTTTTTTTTTTTTTACATTATTTTTATTTTTCTCATGACGTCTGTCAATCCCTTATATGAAATGTAGGAACAAAATATTAAGAATAAGTCATAATTTGTGGAAGAAAAGTATTTTCCAGTACTCTGTAAACACATGGGCTATTAAGACAGTACGTAGTAAGTATTATTAACACATTCATTCTATTATTTATTCGTATAATTTATATGTAATATAAATATTATGATTTATTTATAAAGACTCAAGTTTAAAAAAAAAAAAAAAATCTTAGAATTTGATTTGTTTGATGAATAAATTGATCAAACATAAACAAATTCGAACAAATTTTGTTTAAAAACGTTTCATTCATTTACAGCTCGCGCTAACTCTGGCTTTTACATTGGGGCACTTAATTAGTACTAGTGAGTGTGCATTTAGAGTTGGTAATAACATTAATGAGTAAGAATAATTTATGAATTACGTACTTCCAAAATAAATTATTGAGGGGCCATTTTCTATAAACTTTCTTGATTATAATAGATAGACCTTTGGAAATTCGAGTACATATTTATTGCTTTCATTCTCCAAACTCTTAATTAGTGCCATCAATTAATTTGGATGTACATATGTACATATTTAGGGCAAATAAAAATAAAAACCCTAAACTTCAAAAATTAATGGCTCAATAAAAAAAAAATTTAGAAGCTAGAATACCTAAATTAATCCTTCTTGTTTGATATTTTCCATGTTTTAGGGTTCATTTTACTAATAATTCAATAAATTTTCAAATGGCGAGCAACTAGAACATGTGAAAAATACGTTTATTATTTTGATAATTATTACTTCATAAATGAGAATAATTAATGAGTATGAATTGTAAAATGTTAATTATATGAGTATAAAAAGAAAAATATCAATAAATACGTTTATGAGAATCTCGATTTCTCTCTATTGTAATGAGTAAGAAAAAAAATGAAAAGGTGATAAATAATTTAGTTGATTTGACTTCCTTTTAGAGTTGTTCGCAAACAAAGCTCGTTCGTTTATTAATCGAACCGAACTCGAACAAATTTTTAGGCTCGATTAATTTTCGAGCTTACTCGAACACTGTTCGCGAACATATTATTAATTTTTTTTTATATAATTTATATATATATTATTTATATATAAAAAAAGTGTCATAGTTCGCGAACTCGAGCTTTATAAACAAATAATCGAATCGAACTCGAACAAAATTTTTGGCTCAAATTATTAAACGAGCAAACTCGAACAATGTTCGACCACTTAATCGAACGAGTTCAAATTTCCGATGTTCGGTTCGGCTCGGCTCGTTTACAGCTCTACAGTTCCTTTACTTAAGTGTCTCACCCGAAAGTCTTTATGCTGTAATTTCGGTTATATATTATAGTCTTGAGAATCTTCTTTTATGGATCGCTCATAGATTAGTCGATAAAGATACCGAGTAACCAAACAAAGTAAGAAAAAAAATAAAGAGGGAATAGAAGATTAATATTTGGCAAAGGAAGGAAAGGAAAGGTGAAAGGTGAAAGGTAAGTAAAAATCATAGGGAAACAGACCGTACATGGAATAGTAAGCATGTTTCTCTATTTTTGCATGCTTCTGGAAATGAGTTTTTACTAATTTGAAGAATAAGAACAAAATATATATATATATATATATATATCTTGGCAATTATAATTCTCACCTCTTCAAAAAAAAAAAAAAAAAAAAATTATTTTTTTTTTAAACGAAGAAGAGATCGATGTTTGTCAGAGATCTCAGATCTTTTGTGCAAGTGGTTTGAAATGACTAATTTGAATAGACCCTAAAATTTACTATTAATTAAGTATCTCAAAAGTCAAGAAATTCACAATACTAATAATTAAAGAAACTCAATTAAATTAAATACTTTCAAAATTAAAAAAAAATAATAATATGGAGATTTTATAAATCAAGTTAAATTTATTAATATATATATATATATATGTGTGTGTATATATTTTACTTATCATTTTATTTTAGTAATTTTTTTTAAAGAATGTGATTACATAAAAGATTGTATGGTGATAAGTAAAACAATGCAAAAGACTACTCTCTCCTCTTCCTTGTTCCATTTATATATATATATATATATGTTATTAAAATTATTTTAAATTTCAATTTTAATAGTTAACTAGTAATACAAAAGCTTGTTGGATGATCAATAAAGAAATGGAAAATTCTTCAAATCAGTCTTTTAACTATTTACATTTCTTTGTCAAGAAGGCGTAGCTCAATTGGTAACACCCTCACTTATGACATGAGAGATTATGAGTTCGAAACATGATAGAAAGTAGGATTTTTCCAAAAAAAAAAAAAAAAAAAAACCTATTTATAGTTGGTACTAAATCTTTTATTTTATAAAACTAATTGATCCTTTATCTAGTTTTGATTAAATTTAATTACTTTTTGGTAGGTGATTAGTACATCTGTTTAACCTTTTAGTCATTTCATGACATTTTCAATATAATTATTATAATTATATATATATATATATTTATTTATTTTGTTAATTTTTTAAATTCAAAATATAAAAGATATAAAACTAATTGTATGTTGAGACAAAAGGACGTGAACTAACAAAAAAAACTTTTTTAAGTTTAATAAATATACCGATCACTGGCTGGCCAATTGAAACATTAATTCGGACAAATTGAAAATAAAAAATAAAGTATCAATTTTTTTAAAAATAAAAAAATTAAGACAAATAAAAAAAAACCGTATATAATTAGAAGATTAAATCAAGAAATTTTTCATTTTAAAAAAAAAAAAAAAAAAAAAAATTTATATTGAGAGAGAATTATGGAGCCTTTCCTCAGCTATAAATACAACCTACCTCGTTCTCAAGCTACTACGAGTTTTTTCAAACAGGGCGCAATTTAGCAGAACTTCCCATTTCCCCATTGAAGAAGAAAAAGAAGAACCAATACAAAAATACTCCCATAATCATTCACTTTCTCCCTTCCCAATCTCTAGAAATTCACAACGTCCTTTAATTCTTTCTTTGCCAATAATTAGCAAAAATGGAAGAAGCCATGAGAAGACTAGGCTGTCTCCCTCAAGTTCCCGACACAGCCGATTCACTTCACAACTCCTCCACCACCACCGCTGCCGCCGCCCACCACAACAACACGCACAAGAGGTGCTCCACCACCACCACCGCCAACAAGAGAACCAAAGAAGTTTCCAACATCAATTCATCTCCCGTCGTCGGCGTTGGCGGTGGAGCCACCATGAGATACCGTGGCGTCAGGCGCCGTCCGTGGGGTAGGTATGCGGCGGAGATAAGAGATCCTCAGTCGAAGGAACGACGTTGGCTCGGAACTTTCGATACGGCTGAAGAAGCAGCTTGTGCTTATGACTGTGCGGCTCGAACTATGCGAGGTGCCAAAGCTAGAACTAATTTCGTCTACCCTAATTCTCCTCCTCCTCCGCCACCTCCTCCGCATCCCCACCATACACCTACCGCACCTGATTACCACTTCCATAAATATCCTCCTTCTTCTTCTTGTCCTTCTTCCCAGCAGAGATCAAACAGTAGCACCAATAATATGTTCCTCTTTCGTGATTTTATCAATAGCTCTGCAAACGCTGCCACCTCACTATACGATCAGTCACTTTATAATACTAATAATAATTACGTCAATAATGCTAATGGCGTCGCAAAAAATCATTGTAATAATAATAATAACATGAACAACGTGACTCACGATATATTTCTAGGTCAGTTATTATCTACGGCGGCGGTGGCGGCGACGGCAGGGGGCGGAGGACAGAAATTTGATCACGTTCATGATCAAACAGTTTCATCAGCTATGATGACGATTACTAATAATAATCAGAACGTGGATTATTGCATGGAGGATTTGTTGTTTCAATCAGAGCCGTCAGATTCGGGACTACTGGAAGAAGTCATTCAAGGGTTTTTTCCGAAAGCCAAAGCTGGAAAGTCATCATCAGAGCCATTGATTTTCCCACCGGCCTCGATTTCCGCGACAACGACGACGACGATTACTGCGACTACAGATGGTATTAGTAGTAGTAGTTATTACAATGTTGCTCCTCTACCTCCTCCGCCTGCAGTGGCGGCGGCGGCGGGTCTTGATGTTGTTCCGGTGAGACAGCAGCAGCAGCAGCAGATTCTGTACCACGGAGTTCCGGTTCCGTTTTCACAGCCGATAGGTAATTTCTTCAATGAATATCCAGCGGGAAATCTACAAGAATCGCCGGAAAACATGCTGGCCGATATTTTTCAGTACCCGGATTTTCTTGGTGCCTTCGCTGCCAAGATGCAGAACGCATGATTAAACTATTACCGCTGTTTCTTTTTTTTAGTTTTTTCCTTTAATTAAATTAACCGCAATCATCTTCATGATTTAATATTGTCATTAATTTCCTGATATTAGATGATTTTTATGAATCCTACGTTCTTTTTATATATATATATAAATCCGATGGTACGACGTTTGAGAATGTGTGTGATCCAACAATTGATAATAAAAAAAAGAAAAAGAAAAAAAAAGGGAAAATATGGATTATTTGTAATACTGATGAAGTTGATGAGTGAGACGTGAAGCTTAGATTTGTGAAGATTTTGGGGGCTCTCTTCCATCACTATTTCTTACTAGGATTTATAGTACTCAAAACTTTTGCGACAAAAGTAGTACCCCTTTTTTTTCTTAGTTTCAATCTCGGATTTTGTGGGACAATGGAATTTCACGGATATGTTTATATATATACACACACATATATGTATACATTCTTCATTCTTTTCTTTTCTTTACATAGTTTTTGTTCGTGAATATATATATATATATATACATACATGTATGTATATAAGACCTTATTTTCACGTGGGGTTGGCTGGTGGTGCTGAACATTTCTAGGGTTTTGATATGGAAGTATGAAGATGGGCATACATATCTTCTTTTTTTTTTTCTGTCTTTAATTAGTAGTAGGGGAGTAGTAGTAGTTATGATGTAGTGTGAAAGTATTTGTGTTCGAGAAGTCAAACTAACGCTTTTTTATCTCTAATATGACACAAATTTATGATCATTTAAAGTCTAGATAAAGATTACTATCATTCGAGCAATATTTGTCCGGACTAAAGAAAAAAAATAGATTTGAGAGTAAGTAAAAATGTTTTAAATGTGGTATATACAATTGGATTTGGGAAGGGTTTCCACTTGTCTTGGAATTGAATTTGAAAGTTAGCATATTTTGGACCATCTAAACCTAAACAAATCGTAATGCCTAGGGCAGAGTAATTACAGTAACAATTTATGTAGCATCCGATATTTGAACTCACACGGGTCGACTAATCCGGATTCGGAGTCAATCCAAAGATTACAGCTTTAAACTCCTTCCAATCACAGTTGTGGGGGATCGAACCGTGGTTTCCCTACCAAGTTCAACCCCTATGCGTCATTAAGCCAACCAACGATCGATAATGGATAAATGTTTGTGAAAGGAGAAAAGCTGAATGCCTATCGTACAACACCAATGATCAAAAGATCGAGAATAAGTGATAGCTTAGATGGTTAAATTTTCTTTAATTAAGTGTTTCATCTCAAATTAATGGATAATTATAACGATTGATAAAAATTCAATGTTTTTTTTTTTTTAGTTTTGGCCCAAAGAAATACCTGATTGTCGGTACCCTCAAGTATAATGGGCTTTAGGGCCTAAATCCACTTTATAATCGGGCCAGCTATGTCAATGATAATCTCAATTTAGGGCTTTTAGAACGTTTGCTAAGGCCCAACTCTGTTATCCGTTTAAAAAGAAGTCAAATAGTTTTATTTTATGAATTTTGAGTCTTAACCATCATTTAACAAACTTATTAATCCAAATGATAATGAATTTAGTTTTTTTTAAGTAAAATATTTAACTTGAATCTTGTGAATTGAAAAATAAGTATCATAAAAAGTTTAACCCTTAAAAAAAAAATTCAATTTAACTCGATTTTGTATTTATTGGAGTTCAAAATAAATTATATAAACTTTATACATATATATATATATATATATATATATATATATATATATATATATGTGTGTGTGTGTGTATTATCCATAATATTTTGATAGCAAATCTTGAAAAAGACATGAAATTTTGATTTGGCATGATACATTTAGTGATGAGTGGAAGTATTGACCCACCATTAACCAAGATTGCATGGCAAAAAAGAAAGAAGAAGTTTTGTTTATATATATATATAAAATAAAGGGGAATTTTTTTTTTTTTTTTTTTTTTAAAAAAAGAAAAGGTGATGATGATCAAATCCAACTTCAAAAAATATGTATGTATGGACACCCACGAGACTGTCTGCCATGAAGTTGCTTTCATGATGCTTGGGAGAGTTGGTAAACGGATTACTAATGCTTCATCTAGGGCGGATGGTCGAGGTTTTGAATTCTTGGAGTGGTTAGTGTCATGTTAAATGCTCTGGGCCAGACCATAACTCTCGAGTAAGAGTTGAACTTTGCGAACACTCTCCAGGCCAAGTCCAGATTAGTCTCATCGAAAAGGTGGAGACAACGAGTGCCCAAGTAGGTAAAAAAAAAAAAAAGTTGCTTCTACAATTCTCATGATTCATAAAGAAAAAAAAGGAAAGAAAAAAGTGCAAGAAATTAATCAATATATAAAACAAAGGGAGGGAGGGGTCTAAATCAGTAAATCTAATCTAATCAAAATCATTTATGGTTTCCATTTGTGGTGGCTGAAAGCATTATGTAAAAAGTTGATGGATGCAGTTGGGGTAGCATTACCAAACCCGTGAGATAAATCAAAGAAAAGCAATTTTTTATTTTATTTTTTTAAAAAAAGTGTCCCTTAAAGATACTGTTATATCTAATATCTCGATTTTAGTGTGTAAATGAATTGGTAAAAAAGTTGATGTTTTAAATCTTGTATTTATTTATTTATGTACTCGTTTAAAATTTGTATTAAAATTTATTTTTCACAAGTGATCTACTTAGTTCAAATAGTGATTAGTTTGAATGTATATGTAATTTAAAAAACGTTATCTATAATTGAGATTTATTTAAAATATCTCGTACCATAAAAAAAATGGATATGTATGTATCTGTATATCCCCATTTCATTTAATAAGTAAACATGGGTGCATTCATCTTTTTCTTATCTTTTTTTCCCTTCTTTATTTAAAGCTATCCAAAGTCTCATCATCTACCCATTATTCCTTGTAACGGTAAGTTCTAGCTATCTACTATTTCTATGCAACTTATCTCTCTCTCTCTATTTCTTCCTCCTTTTTTTCACTTTTTTTTTTTTTTTTAAATTAATATTCAGGGTTTAATTAATTAATTTCTTGAATGGAAAAAGGTAAAAGAAGAAGAAGAAGAAATGGAGAGAAATGGTGGTGTAATGAGTAACAAGCAGCAGCAACAGCAAGAGATGAATAAGGTGGATATTAATCTTGTAGAGGTGGAAGCGGCATTAATGGCAGCAGGTGGCGGCGGAGGCGGAGGAGGAGGGCTGGCTAGGCAAGGAAGCATATCAAAGAACAACAACAATTCATGTCTTTGTTCTCCGACCACCCATGCCGGTTCTTTCCGGTGTCGGCTTCACAGAGCACCAACTCTTCAGAGGACTAAAAGTATTGAATCAACAACGAAAATTCATGAGGAAGACTCCTCATCTAAGCCAACTTAGATACTAATCTCCTATTTTGCATATGTAATTGTTTCGTGTCATGCAAGTTAATTATATATATATATATATATATATATGAATTAATTTGATACATGTATTATTATGTATAATGTTATATATGTAATTGATGATGTTTAGATAAATTAATCATTTACATGAATTATTACTTTGATACAAGTTGGTTTGGTTCCTTCAAATTCAAAAGTTCTTGGTGATATATACATATGTATGTATGTATGTATGTATGTATGTATGTATGTGTGTATATATATTATGTTTATGTTCATGTACTCACTACATCTTTGAACAAAGTAATCATTTTATCCCAATAAAATATTAACATATACGAAATCATTCATATTCTTCACTTTTGTATTTCCTTTTAGGCCTTTTTTTCACACACATATGTATACACATGGAATAACTTATAAATATATACAAATTTTACTTAGTAGAGATTTAAAATTTTTTACTCAATAATGCGTTTTAAACAATTAAGTATATCTTGAAATATATATATATATATATATATATATATATATATATATATAGGCCTTGTTGATTTTATGCTCTTAGAAGAAGGTAGATGGTAGAGATGACCACATGTTCTTGGATCGAAATGAATCTGAACATGATTTTTCTTGTTCTTGTCTCATCATGAAATTATTAAATTTGGACAAAAGAAACAACTAAGTAATTGGAATTAGTGAGCAGCTAAGCCACTGGTGCAGATCATATTAATGGTCCGAAACAAGAGACAAAACAAACTGTGATATGTTTCAGGAAATGATCTGTCAATCAATTATTGGATAAAACATTTGAAGGTTAAACTAAAATGGAGATATAAACAGATGAACTTCTTTACACTCTTTTTTAACATCTAAGAATTATGTGTTTTTTTTTCTTCTTCTTCATTTTATTGCATAAAATACACCAATAATAATGCACATTGGATTTTATCATATCCTAAAGATTACAAAGCATTTGCAGGGTATATTATATGTTAACAAGTAAAGAAAAACAATTCCAAAATCAAAGAAAAAAGAAAAAATTTCTATCCATTTTTCTCATTTGTACTTTTGTTGATTGACCATAACTTACTGAACATTCTTTTTGGTCGATTTGGAAGCATACACAATGCCTTAACTCTTGAAGATTTACCAATCCCATTTGTGTAGTTTTCTTCCAAATCATCATTATTATCTTCAGCCAATTTCATTTTCAAAGTTGGAATCTTTGATTTTGGTGATTTAAATCCTCCTCCAGAGACACTCCATTGATCATCTGCTGCTTGTGTGTTGTTGGTGTTGCTTAATGATGCTGCAGTTCTTGAAGAATGATCATCTTGTGCAGCAAGAAGTGCTTTTATGTTACTGGGCAATTCTGTCATTTGACCACCACCACCCCCTGCCATGGCAGCTCGAGCTTGTTCGAAGAAGAGAACTTGTACCACAACCCTCAATGGAAGTAACTCATTCTGTGCAGCATGCATACATGCCTGCATAGATAGTTTCCTGCAGTCTAGTATCCTGCAAAGTCGCTTTCTTTCACTCTTGCTAAGTGATGGATGTCCCTGCATATACATATACATATACATATATTATATATATATATATATATATAAAAAAATATATATATCAATTGGGAAATTAATACATCATGTCATGGATAAAAAGAGGACTAATTTAACTAATCCTATCCTTTTAAAGGTCAAAGTAGTTGTTTTTATCTACTGATCAATGACAATGACAAAATCCCAATTTCTAGCAACTCTTTTGACTAACTTGAGGAAATTAGAACTACCTTGAGGAAAATGTCAATGGCTTTGTAGAGATCATCGTGGTCGACCCTGGCGAATTCTGGAATGGATTCAGCAATGGCTATGAATTTAGAAAGGGACAAATTCACATCCCTAGCTATTTCTTGAAGATATCCATCCACAAGTTTTGCTACTTTGAGTTTGGAACTGTGTGAGGCTGAGGATGATCTTCTTCTACTTTCCTGAAACTCGAAATCAATGTTCTCAGCTGAGCGCGATCTTCTTCTCTCAAAATCCCCTTTAGTTTTTCTTGGAGGACTAGTTGGAGGACTCTGTCCTTGTAACATGAATTGTTCTAATATGGTAATGACTATATCAACATCATAAAGCATATCACTTGAATATGATAATGAAGGTATTAACAAATCACCAACAGAAGCTTCATCTAATTGAATACCAATTCTTCTCGCTAATTCCATCTTTGAAGATGAAGAAGCTTTAAGTATATTTGCTGCCTTGAGTAATTTTGACAAGAATCCACAAGAAACTGATCCTTTCTCTGCTGGTAAAAGGCTAACAATTGATTCTAACAGCAGCCTGTGTTTAGAAGTGACTTCTTTAACTGAGTCCTTTTCTTTATCACACTCTAATTTACTGTCAACAGCAACATTTATGTGTCTTGATATGTTTGGTAGCCATCTTGCTGCATACATCCTTAATGCATCACCTATCAGATTTGAAGGTACCTTCCCACCGGATTTAATGGCTATCAATGTTCTCCAATACAGGTCTATTCCCAACTCCGCCAGGTCTTCAGCCCACCAGCCCTTGCTGGTATTATGATGATGTCTTTGGCTTTCTGAACCATTGCAAGAAGAAATGTCATCTCTACCACCTCCTCCTCCTCTTCTTGAATAGCTGTGTGATAAGCTAACTTTTGAAGGGTTAGTCAAGACTTTAGCAGCAATGGCTTCAATACATCTGCTAGTTATTCCAAGATCTTCTGACCATATAGAAAAAGCTTTGGTGCTTTGCAATGTCACAATTGAGTCCCTCCATCCATGAAGTATGCAAGAATTGAAGAAAACTTCAACTTTGTAAATCAGGTTACCTTTCTCAACATCCTCTGTCATTTGAAGATACTCTGCAGCACATCTGACTGCCACGATGTTGTATGCACTCAGAGTTATGGTAATTCCATAGCAGAACTTAGCACACAATTCAAATGCCTCAACACCACCAGGAAAATCAGGGAGTTGAATTATCTGATGCTGTGAGGAGTCAGGACTTTCAGAACACAACCTCTGCAGACGTAGACACTTGGAAAGCAGGGGAAACTACACCAAAAGTAAAACTCATAAACAAAAAAATAAAAATCACGACTTTACAATATTCAAGAAAACATGTCCCAATTCATCAAAAAAAAAAAAAAAAAAAAACAAAACCATAAAAATCTCACCTTGTGAAGCAGATATCTGCTACCCTTCACCTGAACTATAAGATCACTTGAAACCTCAGATGACACTGACCTGAAACATACAGATCACATCATCAAAAAATGAACCAAATTTCTTTCTTTAAAAGAAAAGATGACAGACAATACATTGATTACCTTACAGCCTCAGTAGTGTAGAAAGTGTCTGGACGAGAGCCTAATTTCATGAACTTCATCTCTGAAACTTTTGTTTTTGTTTTTCTCTTTTGGAGGGGTGGTTAGATTAGGTAGGTATTTACAAGATAAGTAGAAACTGTGTGGCAGAGTTAGACAAAGCAAAGTTCATGCTTGGCCAAAACGCCTCACTTTTAAGGACACCACTAACTTTGGAACGTTCTAATCTCCTCCAGTCCAGCTACAAGCAATAGATTTTGTCGGAGGTAATATAACCACTAATGTAAGAAGACTAGTCTATAATCCTGTAAAATTTTCTCATATCCCAACAAAAGAGAAAAAAGCTCAAAATTAACACCAAGAAAAACCATATATATATATATATATATTAAAAGGGGCAGAACGACAAACAGAACAGAACAGAAGATAAGAGAAAGGTTTTAACTATAGAAGTTCAAGAAAGAATTTGTTTGTCTATGTTGTCAGTTACTGGCAAATTGGGAAATTCATATATAAAATAACGAAAAAAAATTACATAACCCCAATAAAAAGAAATAAAAATTGCAGTAAAATTCATGTCTCTTCAGTCACATTGTCAAACTCAGCTTGATATAGACAGCCAAACTGAAGGCATGGATGATGGCACACCAAAATCCCATCAAGAACAACCCTTTTAAATGCAAAATCAAATCCATAAAAAAAAAAGAAAAATCCACCGAAACAACCTAAGTATGAAACAATACCTCAAAAGAATATAGCACATAACTCAAAAGAAAAAAAAAAAAAAAAAGGGCCAATCATTCCATGGAAATGCCAAAATGGGTTCTTTTTGTATAAATAAAAGATGGAAACTTTGGAAGAGAAAAAATTATTTCTTTGGGGCAAAATATGATTCTAAATAATAATAATAGTAGTAGTAGTAGTGTTTAAGAGGTTTCTAACCTCCATTGGCATTGCCAGCGTGCAAGCAATGAGAGAAAGGCGACGCCCACGTGCTTATCTTGTGCCCACTACTGTCCTTCTTTCCATCATTGCCAGACCAAATTTATCAGCACCACTGTTCTTCACTCCCACCCCTCCTCCGCCTGATTATTTTAGTCAAACACTATTATTATTATTATTTATAATACTACAATAGTACACAATACAACGTTAACATATACAATCACTTTTAAGATTGGTTGTTACGTTTTACTTTCTTGTTTTAAAGATATATTAGCTTTTTTAATTAAAAATTTTAGTTTTTAATATGTCTTCAAATATTTATCAATTGAATTATATTTTTAAATTTTATTATTATATTAATTGAAGAATATATATATATATATATATATATATATATATATTTTAACAAGTTACCTTGTGCTTTAACAAGTTAAAGAAAATGTATAATAGTAAAGATTGACATGAGATGAGATGAAGTGATAATGGATGTGTATCAAGAAAATATATATATATATATATATATATATATAATGTTTTTGTTTTATTTTTGGAAGAAAGAAATTGGAAAATTAGCAACTTGTTGTGGGGAGGGGGGTGGGGATAAAGAGATGCTGAAAGAAAGAAGAATGGATATGCAAATCACTATCAATCAAAGGTGGGCTTTAAATTATTCTCACATATTGGCCTCAAGTTCTTGATTTATATATATATATATATATATATATATATATATATATATATAATGGGATCTTAAAAGAAAAAAAAAATGCTCGTCTTTTTTCAACAGATTAACACAAAAAAAAGATCATTTTTCCAAGCATTTATGGTTTGAGGGGCCATAGCAATTCAATGTTTCTTTCTTTTGTGTGAAATGGAGAAACTACAGCTTTGTGTTTGTTATTTTTTTCATATGTTTTAACTAATTCAAAATTCAATTAATTTTAAATTTATTTTTTTACAAAATTAATTTTTTAATATAAACACATAGATATTTCTTCGTAAATAAAATTTAAATTCTAAATTTTGCTTAATTAAAAAAAATTTAAAAAATCTTATGAGTAGGTGGTAGACATAAATAAAACAAATTGTTGGTGAAAAAGTTTGTTTACATACAAAGAGAGATATGAAATGCATTAATTTGGTAGTTGAAGGTTTTAGTCAATGTAATTATGCATTGGATTCAACCCGGTAGCTTTAAGGAGTTGTGTGCGGACTCATAATGCTTTCTCCAGGGCGGATGATCGATGTTAAAAAGTTCCGGGCCAGGCGGCCCTCACTTTTGAGTAAGAGTTGAATTCTGCGAGTGCTTCGCAGACCAAGTCCAAATTAGTCTCACCAAATAAGGTGAAGACACCGGGCACCCCAAATGGGTATAAAAAAAAATTATAAAAAAAATTATGCATTGGATTCTTGAACTGCCTTTTTCTCTCTCTCTCTCTCCTTTTTTTTCCTTTCTTTTCTTTATAAATATTACATGAATTACGAGTTTGACACTATCTGTATAAAGTGAGACATTTTCCGAGTAAAAATAAAAAATCCACTTAAAATCCATAGTAGCAGATAGAGATAGTGATTCTTTTCTTTTTTATTTTGCAGGAAAAACATAATTTTAATTTTTTTTTTGGCCATTTTAAAATATTTTTTGAAGTTTGCACAATGTTACATCTATATGTGAAATCATTTTACTAATAAATTGTATTTCGTGGAAAAATACCTTTTGTCTTTATCTAAATACAAATAATACTTTTTCTAAATACTTTCTCTTTTTTAATATATAACATTCTTTATATATATATTAATATATATATATATATATATATATATAAGAGTTTTATGAAATTAATAATTTTTAGAATGACTTTATTTTAAAGTAAGTTTTTAATTAAAATTAAGCAATCTCAAAATTTCTTAACTTAACATAATATCATTAATTCATTACAAAATTGAATTATAGTCATCTTTGTTCTTAAGTCATCCTCAAATGTAGATCTTTATACCATACAATTTAGTGCGAGTTTTTTTTTTATATAGCATTCACAATATTTTCACGAGTTCATGACTATAAATCATGTAATACTCCGAAATTAAATAGCTATAAATATCTCGTTTCATTCTTATATATCATTACATTTTTACATACTTAAAATGTGAGACGTGCAGTATAACAATATAATACAATAATTACTTCGACTTTTTTTTTTATTATTATTTTGATTAAATTAATGAAGACATAAAATGACTTGTATAACGATAGTAGGATTTATTTCTCCACTTTTCCTAATCAAAGTTGTTAAAGAATGTGGCCATAATGTATATAATTTTATAAGCTCTGTCACCTTCCAAATATAATTCAAAATATCATGATTGAAGATGATTTAATGATTGATTTGAATTTGTGTACAAATTTTCACACAATATATAGATATATATATATATATATATATATATATATATATGCATATTCAAATGATGGATCATCCATGATGCTTCTTACATTTTTTTTTTTTTTTTTTTTTTTAATATTTTCATTTGGAGGAAATTATGTATTGCCCAAATTCAAGAATGTGGACCAGAATGTTGCCAACACAAAAGGCAGCACGCTAACAATACCAATGTGACCTCACCCTCGTCTTGGCTCAATCATTGTCTCCCAAAAAGCCTTTTATTCGTTTGACACGAAAGTACATTGTGAATGTTATACAAGTTTAAAAATTCGATATTTATTGTAAACGATATATAAAAATTAGAATAAGATTTCTCCCAAATACAAACACAACCAGAAATGAAAAAATTAATCAAAATTATAATAGTTTTGAAAACTAGATAGTCTAAAAAAAAAAAAAAAAAAAAAAGAAAAGAATTATCAGAATCATTGTCTCCCAAGACTAGTTATATATCATATACATATACATACATATATAAAAATCTAAGTGTCAATTTAAAATAATAAATATTGTTTTCTCCTTAATTATTATTATTATTAATTTTTATTTAGAAAAGAAAAAAGAGAATTGGGATATTTTTTTTTGTAATGATTTAAATAGAATGAAGGAGACGGGACTGAGATAATGTTCACCGAACACGTACTAAGCTCCAAGAAACTAAAGAGCCGAGGTGTCGTGGCTGAACCGGGGATTGACTCTATGAACCGGTTTAATGGCAAATTTGAAATTTAGTTCATAACTGAGGGGTAAATGCGTGATTTTAAGGCATCTTGATATCCTATGCGAAACGGCATAATCCGGAACGGGTTACGGTGGTGGGGTCCATGTCTGTACTACGGTGTCACCCAACGGGGTTACCAATCGACACGTGGGTCCCTTTTCTTTCCCCACTACTTTTTGTTAGTTGAATTACGGGACCCTTCTTTCCTTTTCCCATTTCTCTCGATCTAATATATATATATATATATATATATATATATATTTTATTATATTTATTTTTCAATCTCACATCGGATTAAAAACGAATTTCGAAAGAAAACGAGTAAATAAATCCTCATTAAGTTAAATACACTATTGAATGTAACTCTAATTAAAATTCCTTTTGGAGGAGAGAGCGAAAGTTTTTTCCTTATAATTTTTTATGAGTGTTTCAAGATTATAAGTGTAACGAGAGAAAAAGAAATTTTACGGGTGACTATGTTTATTATAAGACACTAAGATGAAGATGACTTATCGGGGTAGGTTGAGTAAGAACGAGTCTTTAAACCCCGATGATTAATATATAAGTAAAATTACTATCAATTGAGTTAGACGTTGTTAATATTTATAATTCTTTCTTCACAGCCAAGTAAAGAAAAATAGAAAAATTACAAAAAATGACGTGATGGTTGCTCAAATCGTTTCCGTAAAAAGTTGGATTGGAATGTATAAGAATATTGGACCACGAAGAAAAATGGAAAAGAAACAGAGATAGAGGTGGTGGTTGGAGGACCATAAATACATAAATAGGGTAGTGAAGTCAAGTTTTGAAGAAATTGTATATATATATATATATATGATTTGAGATTTGCATCATTATCTTGTTTCTTTCTTTTGATTTATAATTTTTTATAAATATCATTCGTAATTTTATAACAACTAATAATCTGAATCCATTTATCGAAACTCATTTTATTTTATATTTAAATTCAAGATTTCATATAATTAGAATCAAACTCTTTACAACTAAACAAGAATTCTAAAAGAAAATTGTCTCTTTTAGAGTTGCTAAAGAATATATATATATATATATAAGAGAGAGAGAGGGGGGGGGGGGAGAGAGAGAGAGAGAGAGGGGAGATAGAGAGAGAGAGAGAGAGAGAGAGAGAGAGGACCAAAGATTTTGTATGTATTAGCAAATGTGCACACATGCGAAAGCTCACACTCACAAAAGACTGAAATAGACGTATGTAAGTGTGTGCACATACATATATATATATATATATATATATATATATATATATAGATACAACACTTTTTTTTTCTTTCTGCAATTTGCACGCTGTGCATGGCATTTTGTTGGTGTACTGTGTGTTTTGTTGAGCTTTGGAAGGTTTTAATCATCGTGTGTTGTTACATTCACATTCTTGAATATCTCTTCCCCAAATGAAACTGCCAAAATATTAAAAAGAACTCATGACCCATGCAAATGTCCTTCTCATCTTTTTTCACAAAATGTGTTCTTCTCCATATTTTATCTTTTCTTCCTTCCCCATTTTTCTTTTATATATATATATATATATATATATATATATATATATATATATATATATATTCGGCAAATTAGTAAATTTGGTCTTTTAATTTAATTATATAATTTTTGTAATTTCATCATATTTTATTTTTTTATATTATTTTTTTTAACTTAATTAATTTGGTAAATTTTCATCATTTAACTTAATAATTTGGTAAATTCTAGGGGTTAGAGACACTTCTAGAATTCCGGACGTCTACCGGTTCCACGTCGAAATGATAAGAATAACTATATATTGTATTTTAACCGTGTATACATACGCCATGAATTCCCTACTACAAAAACACCACCTATTATCAATTTCTTGATCATTATTTACTATATAGAAACAATGTTGAATAGGATTTGCTTTCCTTCCCTTCCCTTCCTCTAGGTTTCTTTTACAATTATAAACCAGTCAATTATGGAGGTTGACTAATTATTTTTTTAAACTATACATAATTTCCTTGAGGTTCACTCATTATGTTTTATATGATGGAAGAATGAGTTATATATTTTACTAATTCTTCTATATCACTTTTAAAAATAGTCATCTAAACATAGAAATTTAATATGTCTATATATATATATATCGTCATATGCTTATCGACTAATTGAGGTAAAATTTATGGAAAGAGACTTTAAAATTATAATACTAAGTTTTAAATTCAAGATATCTCATTTGACAAGTCAAATAAAGGCCTCTAAGTAGTGAGTGCCACACCAATTACGCTACCACGTTTTCTCAATTATGATATTTTAGTCATAACTAAAATTGAATATTATTTATATATATATATATATAAAGAGAACTAATTAAAAGCATTTCATTCATGATTTTTTATTAAAGAGCTGAATTAAATTCTCAAAGTCTAAGTGTAATTATAAGAGTAATAATTTAAAATTTGAATATTTCACTCGTAATTAAAAAAAAAAAAAAAAAAAGCAAGAATATTAATTAGTGGGAAAAAAACACGCCGATCAACCTCGTTGATCTTTTTGGTTGATGTCGGGCTAAAGATTTTTTCACCAAAAAAACATACACATATACACACATTTACTTCTACATTTATTCCTTTTTCCTCTTGGTCCAATATATATATATATATATATATATATATATATATATATATTTTATATTATATTTGTAGATTAAATATGGCGTTGTTGAACATTAAAGATATTATCTATTAAATTTCTAAGATTGTGTCCAATATTTCATTTTCGAATCTACCACCATTCAATTGTACTTTGGAGGACATTTCTTTTTTTCCTTTTATGATACCATTCCCACCTTGAAATTAGTGACAATAACCAAAATGATACATAAATCTTCTTCATTTTAATTCGAGATTTTATTTAAAAATAATAAAAAAATTTATTATTAACTTGAATTAACTAGTTATTAGTATAATATTTCAAGAAAGAAATTTCATTCTTGCATTATTATAATGATTATTAAGTAAGAATAACAATCATTATTTATTATTCTTTTATCTTTCAAAACAAAGAAAAAATAATGATTCTTTTGAAATGATCCTTCCAAGTAAGTATATATATATATATATATATATTATGCAAGCGAAAGATAAGGAAAGGAGGAAAAAAAATCTTTTATACGCTAATCGAGGAGGATAATTGTAAGCATTGGATTAGATAATCATATCTTATAATGAGGCTGTCTTATACCAAATCTAATATAAATATATATATATATATATATATATATATATAAATATATATATATATATGTAATATGCAAAATTTCTAGTAGTCATTGAACACAAAAAAATTTCATAATATTTCAAAAAAAAAAAAAATACTTTCTTTGTTAGATCATTAGGTTTTCGGAGCTATCATCCTCCAAGTAATCCAGATTCAGTTTGAGTTGCGCCCACAGAGTTCAATTTTTAGTTGGGGGAGGCCTCACCACCTCACCCTAGTTGTCTCACGGCAAGTGTCGAACCTTCGACCTCATATGCGCTTTCTTATTGTGTCAAAACAACGGCTTAAAAAAATTACTTTTCTTATCAAGATTATTTTGCGAAAGCAGATCAAGAAAAAGATTGTTAATAAGAAATTGTTACCTTAATAAAAAAAAAGGGT
This sequence comes from Cynanchum wilfordii, assembly GCA_025388415.1. NCBI lineage: Eukaryota > Viridiplantae > Streptophyta > Magnoliopsida > Gentianales > Apocynaceae > Cynanchum > Cynanchum wilfordii. The sequence continues at coordinate 365,763 of JAHSUH010003778.1, read as the reverse complement.
TGTTGCGATAATCAAAAAGAAAAATCATCGTTTATACACAAAAAAATGAGGTTAAAACACTAGTGTCGTTACACCGCCTTTGGCAAATCATTAATTAACGAAGAAAGTGACTTGGTTTTTTAACATCAAAAAAAAAAAAAAAAAAAAAAAAAAAAAAAAAAAAAAAAAATTTGCTTATAAAAGAAAAAAAAAAAAAAAAAAAAAAAAGATGATTTTGACCTCCTGTTTTAATAATTGGGGCAATATCATTTCATCTTTATTAAAGTTAAAACGATGATTTCTTTAAAGCTTCCTAGAGAGAGAGAGAGAGAGAGAGAGAGAGAGAGAGAGAGAGAGAGAAGAGAGAGAGAGGAAAAAAAAAAAGAGTAAAATATGCATATACATATAAATAAATATATATATATATATATATATATATATATATATATATGTATGTATCAAAACATAAGTTTAATCTTGGTCCTTTGGGATATATATATACGTGTCTCTGAGTGCCAATGCTTCTTTTTAAGTTGAAAAAATTAAAAGTTTGTCCATAATCATTACATTCTTGATTTTCTTGCCTTTGTCGACTGGTTTTGAAAAGCTTATAGTATATATATACTATTGATTATTCTTGAATTTGTTCTTCTTTATACCAAAAAAGAATGTATGTAACATCAAGTGTATGTGTATGTGTATGTATATATATATATATGTAGAGATATACAGAGAAAAGAGGAAATAATTTGTTTCAGTCAAAAGCTAATTAATGAATCCGTCCCAAAGTATGCAAAAGCTTTACAGATTATATATAGATAGATATCTAGCAGATGACAGCGATAATGTTCGATGAACACAAAAGTTGATGAATACCGGCGGCATATATATATATATATATATATATATCATAGATTCCACCTTTTCAACTCCCATGCAGAATATATATATATTTTTTTTCCTTCCTCCCCTTTTCTTTCATACTAGCTAGAACAATGATGAATATATGATCTTGATCATTGAATTTCAATTATAAGTAGTTTTATTTTATATTATTATTAAAAAAAAAAAAGGGAAAAAAGAATGAAGTTCATGTTAGGGTGTGGCAGTTGAAATCATGATACAACCACATTGATGATCAGCATGAAGAGTAGTACTCTCTTCATCACCTTTGCCATGAAGCAATTAAAGAAAGTTATATATATATATATATATATATAGCATTAGAGAGAATGTTCATGAGATAATACATTGATAAAAAAGTTATTTTTATTCTCTTAACACAATACTCGAGTCGATTACAACTTTTTCTAATAAGGTCGCAACAGGTACGAATAAGTTGGAAGATAACAAAAATTTGAACTCAAAATCTTTCGCTTTGATACTGAGTTACGATATTCAAAAATTTTACACTCATATAACAAAAAAAAAAAAAAAAAAAAGTTAAATTTATAGAGAAGGGTTAAATTGGCATGTGTGGCTGAACCCACTAGATATTGACATGCATGTTAATGTTATAATTAAATGGCATATATACCTCTAGGGTTTTCTGCTGCTGTATATATATATATATATATATGTATGCATATATAGACAGAAAACCCTTCTGGCATGGCCTTTAATTGATTACTTTGACAGTTTGCTTTACCTGTGGAAAAAGGGTTGTGGCTAAAAATGGAGGAGAGAGATGAGAAATGATCGATCGATACGTACATCTAGTAATTATTCCCGACAAATACGAAATATATGTGATGAATATATATATGTATATGCATATATATATATACATACATATGGTCCAGAGATAGTTCTGCGTGCAGGTTTGGTAATTAATGGTTTTCAATATTACCCTACCACATGATACAATCAAAAGTACTACTTTTCTCTCTCTCTCTCTCTCCAAATGTTTACTCTTTCTGCACCTCTTTCCTATGCCGGCTGGCCGGCCCTTTTCCATATATATCTTTTATCTTTTTTATATATATATATATATCAGCAAATTAATTAATTAATTAAAGTGCAGCGTCTGGTATGGGGGATCTAACATTGATATGTTTTTGGATTATATAAGAAATAACTTTTGGAATTCAAATTTGATATATATATATTCATTAATCATGTTAAACCATATATTATATATCTAATTAATCCAAAAATAGTTAAATATATATATATATATATATATATATTTATATAACAGCCTAACACACCAGGTACTCCATAGCTTTTGCTTGTTTTCTGGAGGAATATATATATATATATATATAGGTTATCAGCCCCACAAATTATTGCACTGAAAACCCTACATGAAAGAAATATATAATGCAAAGCTTTATAATGGTTTTCTTTTTTCTTCTATTTGGAAGTGGGGAGGAAGAAGAAGAAGGAAACTTTTTGGGCTCCTCATTAATTATCAATGGATTCATTCAACAATGAGAGTAATACAAGAAACCAAACACTTTTTTATTCTTTTCTTTTCTTTTATAAGAATTATTTTGTACTAAAAAGTTCGAACACATTAATCCAAACACGAATAACTTAATAATAAACAGTCGAACATAACTTTTATATATATAAACATATAATATGTTACGGATTAAGAATAAAAACCCAACTAGAAACAAATATTAAAGATCATAAAGGAAAGGAGATATGTATGTATCAAGAAATATTGGGCTCCATGCATATATATATGACAGATTAGGAGATTATATATGTTATATATATATAACCAAAAAGAGTGTATGGGAGACAATGGCATGAGTCTCATTAGCATATATGGCCATGGTTGTTCTATAATGGACAAGAATGCATTGGCCATCGACTGCAGCTAATTAGCTTAGGTCAAGACACAAAATTTTGGAAACACGTGAGATTGTTTTCCTATGTATATATATATGTTTGTATATATAATTTCATTTCATTGGTTTAAACGAAAACATGGATGAGTCAAATGGCCTGTTGGTAAGGGAACATTCACTAAAAATCATTCACTTACTTCTTTATTTCATCCACACGTGCAATCTTAATCTTAATGCCCCTTACCATTGGAGAATATATATATATATCTTACCCACAAAATATTGTTTGTTCTTTCTTAAACCACTAGTACTAAGTTATGCATCTATAACCACCACAGAAATATAAACTTGTTGTCATTTTAAGCCACAATTAATCCAAAAAATCAAATGACTCAACCTTTTTTTCTTGGAAACTAAAGTTTACCGAGACTTCTATATATATATATATAAATTATATAGGGTTAAATATTATACAACATGTAAGTGAGACGGTAAGGAGCGTTTTTTACTTAAAAGTAAGGTTGTGAAATTGAACATATACTTATGTATGCAATCGTTTAAACCTTGAGGTCAAAGTTTACTTCCCACCTACCCGACTCGAATAAAGATTAGTTTGAATATAAATATAGTTTAAAACGCTTTCCACAATTGAAATGGAATTTTATTTTCCTTATTTTATGGCCCAATTACACAAATTTCCGGCCTTTTATGATAATTTCAGCTGCTCTATCTAGGCCCACAGCAGCGTAACACTGAATAATATGGATCATGTAATGGGCTAAAGAATAGTATGGATCATATAATGGGCCATTATCCATTCAGCTAATTATAGGCCAACATATTTTTCTATTGGGCTTTTTAATTTACTCTTGGACTTTAAAGATAAATCCCAATTTTGAATTGGGCCAAAATCAACTGAATTGTTGCCCAAGAAAGCCCAATTATCACTACCCAATTCACAAACATGTGGCTTAGATAATATGTATATTACACGAGATTAAAATTTTGATATTTGTTATAAGCGTGTCATCCTAAGAGTCCAGGTGGCACCTTCTAATTCGCCTTTTCTCGAATTAGAGTTGAACTTTGCGAGTAAAATCCAGAAAGACATGATGACAAGGCTTGTACCTTAGGGTGGTTATCGTCATGTTAAAAGCTCTAGGTCGGACCCTAATCTTAGAGTAAAAGTTGAACTCTACGAGCGCTCTACCTGCCGAGTCTGGATTAGTCTCACAAAAAATGTGGGAACACCGGACGTCCCAAGTGGGTAAAAAAAATTAAAATATGAAAATAAGTTTGTTACTAACACAAAAACATTAACAAAAAAATCTGAGTTAAATGTATCAGAAAAGTGACAAATAACGAATTATTTTTTTTTTTCTTATTCCAAATCTCAAAAGAAGGTCAAGAAGGCGTAGCTCAGTTGGTAAGTATCCTCACTTATGACATGAGAGGTCATGAGTTCGAGACATGATAGAAGTTAAGATTTTTTTTTTTAAAAAAAAAAAAAACTCAAAAGAAGAGAAAAGGTGAAAAGGAATTCTAACGGCTCTGAAGTTCATGATTATCTTTTTCTTTCTTGAACTCTTTCTCAGTTCTTGCATTACTCCTTTTTTTTTTTTTTTTTTTTTTTTTAAAAAAAAAGGGTATAAAATATTTATATTCTTATAAAAGCAAGATATATTTCAATATATATCGGTGTCGTTGTATGTATGTATGAGAGGGTGAATCTTTTGTTCAGTCTTGAGCTTTTTGCAGCTGAAAAGTGGAAGCTTTTTTTTTATATATGAGCTAAAGTGTTAAGGAAAGGAAACCATTGTATTTGAAACACTAAAAGAGAGCATAATATATATATATATATATATATATATAACCCATCGCTCATGTGAGCTGATAAGAAACTCTTCTGCTTCGATTCATATATGCAAATATTTAAAATTTAGAGTGTGAGTCTCCTTTTATAAGAGATCAACATGACTTGAATGTAGATTGGTTTAAAAATATCCTCTCATAATTTGTGACGTATTTATGACATCTTGTACTATATATATATATATATATATATATGCAATTCAAGGAAGAAAAAAGATCTTAGCACGTGGTGTGTTTACAGAAAGCCAATGCACTTGCACCATGAAGGGCCCCTATTATGTCTTTTACCTAAATTCATATACTCTCCCTCTTAATATTAATTTTATTGAAAAGGACAAATTATTTGTAATCTAAAGTGTTTGCAAATGATACTACTACTATTACTTAGTATTTAAGTTTTATTTTTTTTTCTTTTCCTTTTCTTAAATTTTATCGTATTTTAAAGTTTATTGATATGACTGAATTGATAGAACTATGATTGAATTGGGTGTCGAACCTCTAACCTTTAGGTTGAGAACATGAGTGCTTACCACTACACTACAACCCATTTGACATATGAATAACGATTATGAGAGGTTTTTTTTGGTTGTACAAATGAGTTGATACATATAATTTGAATTGAAAATATATTAGGTATTACGAGTACACTTTGTATGGTTTATTATAGCACATCTATCACCTAGGACATAAAGAACATGATGACTTAATAAAGTTCAACTTCTCATAACACAAGATGTTTTGGATGAATCTTAATTATAAACGGCGTCTTTAAGTTATATTTATATTCAGAATCATTTTTATTCAAGTTTTTTTTTTTGGTAAATGAAGAATTATATTGCAGACGGCTCAAAAGCCTCATCAAAAATAAAAGTGCTACCCCGATCCTTTTAGGATAGATAAATTATAATCTCAAGTTTTAAACAATTCTATATACGAATCCGAATTTGAATTTATAACCTCGTTTAACTACAAAAGCCACTTAGCAATTATTTGTACCTTGGGGTTCACTTGTTATAAAACTCAATGCAACACTTTAGGGCATGGAAATTTTTCATCGAATTTTTAGAATAATTATTTCGATTGATATGAATTTTATCTAAGTTATTCCGATAAAGTTTTAACTTTTACTTGCAAGAAAATCTCAATCCGACTCATAAAAAAGATACGTTATTTTAATTCTTCTTGAGCAAAATGTTTAAAAAACAAAAAAGAAAGTGGATATGATCACCCTAAAGCAGAACAACATCTTTGAAGCGTGCAAGTTTTTCTTCGAGAGACATTTTCACTGTTCAATTGGAAAGAAGGGAAGGGAAAGTGGAGGAATCCATCATAACCACTCATAGAAGAAGAAGGGAATTCCAAGAGGATACTTCTTGTTTTTGTGTAACCAATCGGATTCTTGTGAAAAAGCAAGCTGTATATATATATATATATATATATTATATATCTTGAATTCTTGAAAGCAACCAAACGTATATGGCATCTATTATTTTTTGTTTTTGAGTTTTGTAGTTTTTTCAATGTCTTCTTGTAAGGAATTTCATCCAACTTTTGTTCTGTTTTGTTTCTTCTTAATGAAATGTGAAACTAATTTGTTAAGTAATTTAAACTCTAATTATATAATTCGATTTAATTATAATCTAATAACACGTTTTGTTGTAAAAAAAGGTATATGATAGAAATAAAGAACTTTATATATATATATTTTGTGATGTAAGTATTGAATCTAATCTCACAATAATATTGAATTCGTAAGCTTATGTATTATTTACGATATGGTTTTTATTGTCCTAAACTGTTGTATAAGGTAGATAATAATTTAATTTTGTCGGGTAAATAGTAAAATTTAAGGTTTGTGAATAAGAAGAATATTTAAATGTAAATTAACAAGGGTGATGGCATTGAGTTCTTCGTCAGCTACAACAATTGATGATGAATTTATTGGAAACTCAGAAGCAGCATTTTTATTCTTTGAAAAATTCAGTAAATATCAGAAAAAAACGACTGAGAGAGACGACAGACTTTTTTAATAAAACAATGTCTAAAGCTTTAAATCTCTATGCATAGATTACATAGTTGACTGTTGCTTTTGTTTTCATCGGAATTTTTCCTAGTGGAACCTCGTTTACTGTCTTCATTCAGTTGTTTTATTTACTTATTCCAAACACACACACACACACACATATATATATATATATATATATATATATATATCACGACAGTATAATACTATATCGCTTAATGAATTAGTTACTGTTGACATATATATATTGTTATATAAACAAAGTTTTTCAGCGATATAAACTGAGGATACAAAGAAGAACTGCACTGGAACAGGTTGGCATATGTTCCAAGAATATTGAACTAAGGAAAACTATACATATATATATATATATATAAAAACTAATTATTATGATGACAAAAACACTAAAAATAATCGCATTGACATAAGTCGTATAAATATATATATATATATATGTATATATAAAGCATATTTGTTCCTAATGAAGTCTACTACATAGTATGATCTGTCTCAGCTAACTGCTTACCTTGATCATATGCACTTTCCTATGTTGGTCATGATCAACACCACTGGTTTAATGATAATGATGGGTTTATTCTTTTAAACACATAATTAATTAACTTCCTTTGACTAATTAATTTTTTAATTAATCAATTAGTTTGATCACCTTCACTTATATATATATATATATATATATATATATATATATTACCCTCATCTATAATTGTATTTATTACATCCTCTATATATATATATAACAGAATCATTACATAAGAAATTGATTGCTGCTTGATGAATATTATGAAGATGAGAATAATTCTTTGGTTGAAACTTGAATTTAAATAAAAGATTATTTCTCTTTATTGTGGAGAAATATGTATATATATATATATATATATATATATTATGGTTACCTAGGGAAAAGATCTTGTATTTGTTAAAGAGAAAGTTAGAAAGTTGACTAGAATTATGAGGAACTAGGCAGGAAAAAACGTAGACTTGGTAGTAATTGATGGGATGAGAGGAGAGGATAGGATATATAGTTGAAGACTCTACTCTATGTTCAACTATATAGATATAGATAAAAAAATATATATGTATGTATATATATATATACACGCAAAAGGTCCATACATGGACTATTCAAAGTTTTAATAGTTTGAACAATTCTAAACCATGTTTTTTGTCTACACAACACACATTCTCAATCATTTGATACAACCTTTTTGAATATGTATTATGTTTGTACAAGTCTTATCTTTGTTGTCATTGAATTTGTAAGAGAAACAAAGTTGATACGGTACGTAGTGGGCATGAAGGGTATAAATGGAAAATATCCACCACTATCTAATTATGAGATATTATACTAATTGTATCTAAAAGAAACTATCAAAACCCTAATAACATCTACAATTTTTTTTTTTTTTTAAACAAATGTTAGAAAAAAAAATCTCATTAGATATAAGATCTTGATTCGAGTGTTTTATAGAGAAATTTGTATTGAAATAACTACATTCAGTAAAATGCTATGATCTAACCCGGTAGTTTGGGGGAGTTGGTAAGCGGACTCCTAATGCTTCTTCCAGGACGGATGGATCGAGGTTTCGAATCCTCTGGGATGGTTAGCATCATGTTAAAAGCTCTGGGTCGGGCTCTAACTCTCAAGTAAGAGTTGAACTCTGCAAACGCTCCGCAGGTCGAGTCCGGATTAGTCTCACTGAAAAGGTGGGACACCGGGTGCCCCAAGTGGGTACCAAAAAAAAAAAAAAAAAGTTGTGATCCGAGTGGATTTTTGCCTCATTGGTTTAACTTACCTTACTTAGGTGTCTCACACGGACCTGTCAATTGAGAAACGTAAAGAATACTATATACATAAATATATATATATATATATATATAACCCTTTTTGAAATTTTACTTTATAATACTTGAAATTTTTTATCATAAATATTTACCCTTTTTGAAAAAGCACAAGTTACCCCTCTAACACTATCTATTGTATTTTTTTTAGATAGTTATGAATGCTTGTTTTTTTGGGGGCTATGTAAAGGAATTTTCCATTTTTGTATGAATTTTTACATAAATGAGTTATAATTTCCAAGTTCACTTAACCAAACTACTTCCTTTGCATTCATATTTCCACTAGTACAAAAAGAATATAGACAAAAACCTAAAAGTAGTAGTATGATTTTGGTAGCATTTCTTTTTTAGGAAAAAATATTTTCCTAAATACGTCAAATAATTCATTAATTCTGCCTAATTTAAAATTGAATCGAATCAGATTTTTATAAGAGGGTTAAATTTTCAAAACGCTTTATCTGTACAACTAGAAACCTCTTTTAAACCACATAAGCATAATCATCTTTATTTATGGTAAATAAAAAAACATAAGAGGAAAGGAAATCATTTTGTAAACTGTTAAAAGAGTTGTCTAATCAAGATTTAAGAAAAAAAAAATTCATTATTTTAAAATAAAACGTAACTCAATTGAAAACAATCTTATAATCTAAAGTTGAAATCGCCTTACATATAAAAAAATATGTTTCAAAATTTTCTTTTGGAAAAAAAAAACTGTGAAAAATATGATAAAATATGATAGTCTAGTTAGTTTTTTTTTTTTGCTTAAGCATCCGGTATCCGAACCCACACAGGCCGACTAATCCGGATTCGACCTGGGGTGCGCTCGCAGAGTCCAACTCTTACTCAATGGTGAGGGCCTGACCTAGAGCTTTTTAACGTGGCGCTAACCACCTCGGGGGGATTCGAACCCTCGATCATCCGCCCCGAGGAGAAACTTTAGAAGATAGTCTAGTTAGTTTGATTTGTCTTACTTAAATGTCTCACTTGGCCTCCTTAGTGAGGGACGTGAATTTGATACATACTAGGGATGATTTTCCTGCCACAATTTCAGCTATATATTACAGTCTTGGAAGTCTCCTCATACAAATTTTTATCCGGATTAGTCGATAAAAATACCGAGTGAAAAAAAAAAAAAAAAACTTTTTAGGAGAAAGTGTTGTTGATAATTGCTGAATCTACCTATCAGGGTCGGTTATCAGTTTGCATTTATGGTAAATCTACAAATTCCCAAATGGATGAAACGTATTTATATACTTCACCAAACTTATAGACATAGTCAGTCAACACAAGTGTAGTGAAATGAACCTTTTTTTTTGTGGGACTTCTTAGCATTAAATTCATATTTAATATCGTATATTGATAAAACGAGTATGGAGATAGTTTTTTTTTTTTTTAATTATATTTAATTTGATTCGATTTCAAATTAAATAAAATTAAAGTTATATAAAAATAACATTTTCTTTTATAAGAAAATATACTTAAATTTGATTCGATTTAGAAAAAGAAAGAAGAAAATAATTCTTTGATAACCTACCATAGGAAGGAAGAAAAGATAAGAGAGAATTTGTGTATTCTTTTTGTGGTTGATTCTTCACTAGTATATCAAAATTATTTGTTTCCATAATTGTATTTGTTAACTATATATATATATACATATTTTCTTGAAGTTTGATTTCGAAGGGAGTATGAATCGGGGCTTTATTTCGTTTTCTCTATTATTTTTTTGGTACCCACTTGGGGCGTTCGGTGTCTCCATCTTTTCGGTGAGACTAATTCGGACTCGGCCTGCAGAGCGTTCGCAGAGTTCAACTCTTACTCGAGGGTTAGGGTCCGACACGGAGTTTTTAACATGGCGTTAACCACCCAAGGGGATTCGAACCTTCAATCATCCGCCCTGGAGGAAGCATTATAAGTCCGCTTACCAACTTTTCAAAATTAGCGGGTTGTTTTCTCTATTATTGATAATGAATGGATGTTCATATATCTTTTCTTTCTATTTATAAATAAAAAGATGACAATCATTCACTCAATAATATATTTATATATAGATACAAACTTTTCTTTTTCAAAACATTTGACATATTATTACTTTTAATAAATATCGAACTCATACTTTGTTGACATACATTAGTTTGCTATTATAAGTAAAATTGACAAATTATTTTTGTTTTTATCACTAAATTAAAAAGGGGGAAAAATTCAAGAAAGCTCGGTAATATGAACATACATTAATTTGTTATTATGATTATTTCAAAAAAAAAAAAAAAAAAAAAAAAAAAAATTGAATTGGTCTTCCCGTGTATAAAGAAAATGTCCCTTTTAAACTTCCAACATATGGAACACGCTAATTACATAAAATAAAAACACGCAATAAAATGCAAATGGATAATGGAATAAGACACCTAAACTATACATACATACATATATATATATATATATATATATATTTATCTAGTTGGTTTGATTTATCTTACTTAGGTGTCTCACTTGACTTGTCAAGTAAGGGACATGATTTCGGCACATGTCGGAGACAACTTTATTCCGCAATTTAGGTGTCTCACCCGACTTGTCAAGTAAGAGATATGAGTTTGACACATGTCAAAGATGACTTTATGCTGCAATTTAGATACATGTGTAGTCTTGAGAGTTTACTTCCACGGATTCCTCCCAGATTACTCGACGAGGATAGCTAGTCACTAATATATATATATATATATATATATATATATATATATATATATATAAAAAAAAATAGAGAAATATAATAAAAATTGAAGGGCTTCAATTTGGTGTATAATTGAGAGAGTGTACCTTGTGAATGATTAGAGCTGGATGCATGTGCCTGCCCTATGATTGAGGTAGGATACACTATTACCATCTCTTGTCCTTTGTTGTTTCCTAAATATTCTTCAACTCACCAAATATTTACTTACCAATGGTTTTTTTTTTTTTTTTTTTTCTCGGGACAAAACAAATAAAAGTGTCAAAATTAACGAGTTAAAATCTATTACTTTGTCAAAATTATTATTGAAGTATTTATCAAGATTAAAACATAAGAAGTATTATAAAGTTTCGATGTGAGATTCTTGTAATACCTTTTAGAAAAATAATTATTATAATAATATTGATCAATAATTAATAATAATAAGATAATAAATTTACCATAATACCCTTTATTAAAATTCTCAACTAGATTTACTATGAAAATATCTCAAATGTATATATACATATATATTATATATGTATATTATATTGGAATGGTGTAAACGCCATGATTAAAGAAACCAATATGTGTAGATACCTTCCCCTAATAACTAAAGAAGAAAGAAGCATGTGTCATATTAGGATTTTGGATGAAACAATGAAACATTACATAAATAAATGTTAGTTTTGAGCTTTTGATATATATATATATATATATATGTATGTATATATTATTGAAAGGGGTGGAAGGGGGGTGGGGGGTGGGGGTGGGGCTTAGTCACCTATCTTAATTATTTCACTTCCTACAAAAAAAAAATGGACAATTCCAATACTTAGTAGTAAGTACTACTATATTGTGAAGAAATGCCTCCACGTGTCACACCAACCTTTGAAATTCTTTGAATATAACCGTTACATTGGAAATGCATACGTTTTATAGAGCCAACAAAAAAAATATAATGTAACGTAAATATCATGTGTTTATATTGTGATGGAAAACAAATATATATATATATATATTTCATAGTAAATAGCAAATTGGAAACAATTTACTTTCCAATCTTAGGTGAATGAAAATATTTACAAGTCTGGTTTTAACTTGAAACAATAGGAAAGCGGACTGTGAATGTTATACGAGATTGATGACTTGACACTTGTTACGAGTGTCATGTAAGAATTAAACATTTCCCCGAGTAAGAGTTAAACTATGCTGACACAATACGAGCCAAATTTAGATTAAAGAAAAGATTTATAATTTATTTTTTAAACAAAAACATTTTCTTGAACGGTTATTAAGAAAAGATTTTAAATTTTTTACTCAATAATACATTTTAATGTATTTGACGCGTTTTAAACTTATGAAGTGTATTTGTTTACAAACAATAGTATTGAGTTGTTTACTGAGTAAAATCGGATGAGTAGGAAAGATAAAACTCTGAAAAACATTATATTTTTTAATGTTATAAAATTAATAATATTAATTAGTTGGAGACTCAAAAACCTTTTAATCTTCAACCACGTATTAACTTTTCAAAGGGGGGAAGGTGTTGTGGGGTGGGGTGGGGGGGGGGGGGGGGGGGGGGTGGGGTGGGGGTTAACCACAAATTCTAAACGAATCAGGACACAGCACACACGACACCATGGTTTAGCTTAGAGCTAGTCAATTGACGCGTATAATGAAACCTCCCCAAGCCTAAAATCAACTTCATTGCAAAATGACTAAATTACCCCTATACATAATTATCCAATCAAGTTTTTATTACTCCCTTTATTTTTTTTTACTTGTCTCAAATAAAAACACAAAATAGGGTCTACTTATTAAATAGAAGTATGAAGCTCTTGACTCAATGAGTCGTTTTAAACATATGATTTAATATGTGGATCCATTTAAAGGGCTTCATACATCTACTTAATAATTGTTCGGATTTCTAAAAAAACGATGTGAGATTTCAGGTAAAAAAAAAAAAAAAGTATTTTGTTTATAATTAATTTCCATTGAGTGGTAAAAAGTAAAGAAGATATTTTAGTTTTCCAAATAAAATTTAAGGGCAAGGGTAATTTGGTCATTTGAAAAAAGGGGAAAAAAATAAAATGTTGCCCACAATCAAAAATTATAAATGCACCCCTAAACGAATAGAAGTGGGGTAGAAGACAAGAGAAACGGCTTCCTTGAAATCTTTACAACTGCCACCCATTACACAGAGAGGCTCCAACACAACACAAATAAACAGCTGGTTGTTTATTTTTTTTCTTTTTCCTCTCGGGTCACTTTAAATTCTTCATTTTTTTCTCAAAATTCTAGTGTTTGTGAAATTTTTTTTGGGGGATTTCGAAATTCTTTGATTTATTGGGGGTTTGATTAGGGTAAGGGGCGGTCTGAATTTGGCCTAGGAGAAGTGGAAGGGATTTTTTTTTTTTGGGTTGAGAAATTTGTTGACTGGAGAAATTATTTTGAGCGTTGGAGAAGATTTAGGGGTTACATATCTTGGTTTTTTTTTCTTTTTCCTATTTGTGAACTGAAGTTGCTAAATATTTGTGAAGGGGAAGATCTCTTTCCTATTTTTGGGATTGGATTGGATTAGAGAGGAGGATTTGTGGGTTACATTCTCTCTTATTTTTCTGGGGTTGATCTGGGAATTGAAGAAAGAGAAAAGGCTATATTTTTTTGTGATAATTGTTTGAGTTGTTTGTATAAACCGAAAGTATCGAGGGAGAAATATGTGGAGTTTCTCAAGATTTTGGGAGAAAATTTGTACGGTTGCGGAAGGGGGATCTCATTATTGTTCTAAGAAGACTGATGATATTTGTGGGGAAGCCTATGACGAGGTAAACCTTGCCCCCTTCTTCTTTCTTTTCTATTGCTTTTACCTTTAGTTTTCCAAAGTCTGTTGATTTTTTAAGGTAGCGGATGGTTTCGAAATTGATGCTGTGATTTGCTTCAAGTTTATGTTTTGATTGCCGAAAAGGGATTATCTTCTGATAGCATTGTTGGGTTTGCTTTGGGGGCAGTTTATGATTTGTGATTTCTGGGTTTCTTTCATTTTTTTAAAAAGTCTTTGTTTTGTGAAGAGGGGAAAAGAAATACAGAAAAGTGAATTAAAGATGCTTGAGTTCTGTAAATTTCGTGCTTTTCTGAACAAAAAGTATCAGTTTTCTTAGAACAATTTTTTGTAGGTAAGTGTTTGGTAATTCTATTTTGCTTGAAATTTGTAGGAGACTCATTGTTGACCTGAGATTGAAGATTCAAAATTTTTTCTCATGCTTTATTTTTCCCTTCATTAGATGTTATTTTGGGAGTTTCGGAAAGGCCCTTATCTTCTAGTTAGTTTTTTCCCCCCCTCCAATTTCTTTGGAGACTTGTATGGATGATGAGAAAATTAAGTGTTACCTTCAAGTCTTCCTGTTTTCTTGACATTAAAAATCTCATCTACATGCTTTTTTTTTTTTAGAATGCTGACATCAAGATGTTTTAGTTGCAATGGTGCCTTCTGGGAAGCCCTCCATCTATTTTCCTATAATTATATCTTGCAAAGCTGAAAAAGACACCTTCTTGATTGAGCAACTATATGATTTGAATGTGTCTGGATATATATATATATATATATATTTTTTCCTGTGCTTGTAACCTTCTCTTTCTCTTTCTCTTTCCGTGATATTGTCCCCGTGTAAGTTTAGGTCTCTAATGTTCATTTTTCTTTCACCTGCAGGAATCTGGAAGAGCATTAAGCATGTCGAGACTGAAATGCATTCTACGCGGTCTGGACTTGAAGGCCATTATCTTCTTATTCATTTTAGTCCCAACATGTGTCTTTGTTATATATGTACACGGACAGAAGATTTCATACTTTCTGCGACCGCTGTGGGAATCTCCTCCAAAGCCTTTCAATGAAATCCCACACTACTATCATGAAAATGTATCAATGGAGAATCTATGTAAACTTCATGGTTGGGGAGTTCGTGAATACCCAAGGCGTGTCTTTGATGCAGTTCTGTTCAGTAACGAGCTGGACATT
Organism: Cynanchum wilfordii; assembly: GCA_025388415.1. Lineage (NCBI taxonomy): Eukaryota > Viridiplantae > Streptophyta > Magnoliopsida > Gentianales > Apocynaceae > Cynanchum > Cynanchum wilfordii. The sequence continues at coordinate 350,512 of JAHSUH010003778.1, read as the reverse complement.
CTTACCATACGTTGGAAGGAATTGTACCCTTATATAACAGAGTTTGTTCTTCTGGAGTCCAATTCAACATTCACTGGATTGCCAAAGGATTTGGTCTTTCAGAAGCATCGCGACCAATTTAAATTTATTGAGTCTAGATTGACTTATGGTCAAATTCCAGGGAGATCTAGGAAAGGAGAGAACCCATTTATTGAAGAGGCATATCAGAGGTTGGCATTGGATTATCTTCTGAAAAGAGCTGGTATTCAGGATGATGACTTGTTAATAATGTCTGATGTGGATGAAATACCAAGCAGCCACACTATTAATCTTTTGAGATGGTGTGAGGAAATACCCCCAATCCTACACCTCCGGTTGAAAAACTATCTCTACTCATTTGAGTTTCTGGTCGATAACAATAGCTGGAGGGCATCCATCCACAGATACGTTTCTGGAAAAACAACTTATGCTCATTACAGACAATCAGATGAGATCCTGGCTGATGCAGGTTGGCATTGTAGCTTTTGTTTCCGCCACATTAGTGAGTTCATATTTAAGATGAGGGCCTACAGTCACTTTGACAGGGTACGGTTCTCGCATTTTCTGAACCCCAAAAGAGTGCAACGAGTAATTTGTAAAGGTGCTGATCTGTTTGACATGCTTCCAGAAGAGTACAGTTTCAGGGAGATCATTGGGAAAATGGGACCTATTCCCCGTTCATTTTCAGCTGTACATCTACCGGCTTTTCTTCTGGAAAATGCTGAGAAGTATAAATTTCTTTTGCCTGGGAATTGCATGAGGGAAAGTGGCTGAGAGAACACCCCATTCATTTATATAAGTCCTTTTGTAAAGGTTTCAGGTGTGTAGTAGCTAGGTGATGGTTTTATTAGTCATGGAGGTTTTTTAGTGAGCAATCATGACTGCAGATGCCTGGCAGAATTTACATCACCATTCTTTTAAACATATTCCAGAGGGGGAGCTAAGTTTGACGGAAGGAAGAACTCTTTGATGATTTTTCCTAGGTGAGATTTGTACATAAAAAAACTCTCTTTAAAAATGAGTCAGTTCTTTCTCATATGCAGAATGGAGTTATATATCCATTTACAGAAAAATGAAGGAAATCTGGTGTAGTGTAATGTGGGAAGAAGGAGCAGCCTTTTTTTCTGATGGGGGGGCCTTGTTGTGTATCATTTTGTATGTCTCTATGATGATATAACACCCTAATGTTTTCCCAGATAACCACTCTGTTTTTCCTTTTCCTTTTTTTTCTAGCTTTCCTGATGTTAGGAAATTTTGATTCCAGACTAATTTATTCATATATTTTTCTTGAGTGATGCTTTCATTTTTCTTTTTCTTGCTTGATTCTCTCTCTCTCTCTCTCTCTCATTTACTGTTGTTGGTGGTTTAAGCTGCTTGCTGGTAACAAAATTTGAGTCTTCTAGCATTGATTTCCTTATTTTTCACAAGATTTGAGGTTTGTTCATTGCTGCAGAAAGAATCATAGTTTGGCATGAATAAGATTCAAATGCATTTCTTGATTCTCTGTTCTTTGCCATAGATAAGGTTGTTCCAGATCAGTGCCAGCTTAATATTTGTTTTTTGGGGGTTTGCCTGTCTATATTAGATTGATTGCTGAAGCTTTTCTTCTTCTTGTTCATGAGAGAGAGAGAGAGAGAGAGAGAGATAGCTTGTTGGACCAATTAAAACAGGGTAGGAAGGAATAAAGCATCTGATACCATTATTATTATATATAAATATATATATATCTATATATACATATATATATGTACATATATATACATATATGTTTTAAAAATATGGCTTGGTTCATGTTTTTTAAGGGTGGCATGTCTTGATATCCTCACAACTGGGGAGGTGTGGTGGGGGTGGGGGAGAGAATCATTGACTATCAAGAACGTGCTCCTTAATCATGGTAGTACATACATTTCCTTTTTTATATTTATATTTTATTTGATTAAATTAATGTATAAAATATTGTCTGAAAAAGTCCTCTTGTCTATTTGGAGAAACCATATTTGCAGATTATTTTACTAATTTTATATTAAATTGGAAAAAAAAAAAAAAAAATCGATTCTTTAGACATCAACATCAGGAATTAATAATGCGATCTGTGATATGGTGAGTATGGCCTTCAGAGCAGGGCAGGGCAGGGCAGGGCAGGGCAGATCAGAGGAGATTAGTTAAATATTTTATTTTACTTTAAACTAATGTTTTCAAGAATTTAGAGAAGAGAATACGTGGAAGTGAAAATTTTGTTAGTTATTTGATTATTTATTTATTCTGCTAAGCGTTCAAAATATCTTAGATGAGTTTCAACTAAATTATGGGAGGACACTTTTAAGTTAATCTACATCAAGACCGATTCTCGTTCGAGTTGAGTTGGTCTCTTGCGGGAAGAAACCGACCCCAAATTTTAAATAACTCCATTTACTTAAGTAGTTCATCACCAACTCACATATGACTTGAAGTTTGTTTTATATATATATATAAACTAATTTTCGCTCAAGTTAGATAGACATATTATGTGAGAGATTCTAGTTCCGAGATGCGAGTAAATCTACAATTTTACTTAAATTAAAAAATATCTTACCAATTCACTTACGTTTTGGAGTTTATTACCCAACTATTTGCCATAATGCAAAAGCATGCTTATAAAGGGGATTAGTCCGGACATGAAATGACTTGAAGGTGCCACCTCGGTGATGAGACCCCACCGAACACCCGTGTGATAAGAAACCAAAAAAAAAAAAAAAAAAAAGGGCATACTTGCACCAGATAGACTTTTGACCACCCAAGCTTGGGCCATATGGATCACCATGACCAAAAAGGATATCCATCTTGCATTTGAATTGGTGGATGCTCTACCTAAAATTTGGGACAAATAATTCCATACCAAGGACAAAGAAAAGGAGAAAGATGATCCCTTCTTTACAGTCAAAGATATTTACAGTCTACAGTGACTAGTTCTTTTTACTTCTCTTTGTTGCCAGTGTTTTTTTTATCGAATGTAAATAGCTGATCATAAAATGTATTTTATTCCTATAAGCGAGAATCACACTCTCAAACTTACCTTATGATTAAAGGATAAGGTCAACACCGATCATACCTGACCTGCGGGTGGTTATTGAGTTTGGAAGTTTTGGTGGAGGGAATATAATTCTCCATATATCTATTTCTAGTCCACAAAAATTGTAATCTAGAATATTTTGGCAAATTATTTTGGAATTGAAGTTGACCTTTGGGTTTCAAATTATGTTGGAGTTGAAAGTGTTACGCAATTTTGAATTTGTGACTATAAGTCTAGTTATATAAACCACCAAATTCATTCTTATATTTCATAACATAACTTATTATCTATTTTAATATTAACTGTCATAACGATCGGACTCCCAATATAATTATAAGTCTATAATAAACTATTCAAGTATCGTCATTATTATGTTACAAGAATAGTCTAATATATTTGATATGATCATCTTTATATTTCGTGACATATTCATTGAGATAAGATATCACAATAATAGCAAACCACGACAATTACTTGGGAATATATGTGTATATATCTATATGTAAGTATATATACACACATTGGACGCAGATAGAACCGAACCTAATATAGTGTTCCTCCATGGCTCTCCCATCGTGAAGGTATATATATATATATATATATATATATATTATTAATTTGTTCAATTGGAAATGAAAAAGACATAGCTAGCTGTCTGGCCCATAGTAGTATTCTCTACAAGTTGGGATCGAATGGGAACCTTTGCATTCACCTTTTTTTTTCTTTTTACACTAAATATATAAACCGCAAAAATGTGATTCTTTGCAAACATTTGGAATTTGCTACAATATGATTAGATTCGTTCTAATCAAATTAGAATCCCAAACAGACCTTATAAATAAGGTTCTCATCAATGAACAAATTATTCATAAGCAAGAAAAAAAGAATTTTGTTTTAAAAGAAAAAGAAAAAATGGTGTTGGAAGAAGAATTCTACCCTCATGGCGGATACCAGAATCAAGGGTACGGTCTAGATTACTACTCAAAGAATGGGTATGGTGGTGGACACAAAGTGGATTATTACTCCTCTGACAACAGCTCCTCCATGCAAATGGTGAGGCCTAATATTGTCACTCCGGAACCACCCAAACATTTCGTTCATGGCAATGAAAGCCACCACCACCACCACAAAGAAACTTCTTCTGGAGGTTACGGTGGTGGTGGTGGTCATCATCACGGCTTCTCCGGCGGTGCTCATCACGGTGGTGCTGGTGGTGGTGGTGGCCACATGCATCACGGGGGTTATGGTAGCTTTGGTCAACAAATGCATGGATATCCTAATAAACCCACCTCCCCGTTCCTCGGTGGCGGCGGCGGTGGTATGCACCACAACCACCACCACCCTGGTGGTGGTGGTGGTGGTGGGGCTAGTGCTACTGGTAATTATGAATATGAAAGTGAGCATGGATCATACATGCAAAAGTTACCTGGTAAATATGAATCAATGAGTTATGACTATTACGGGGAAGGTCGCAACCGTTGCCCACCGATGGCGCCGGCGATGTCGCCGTACTATGGGCCGGCGCACCACCACAACAACAACAAGAACCACCACTGGGCTGCTGCTAAGGGTGTTTCTGATGATGCTGAGTGGGTTTCTAAGGGACTTTAATAAATTAATTAATGAGAATCAAGAAAACCAGCTTTTCTTGAATTTTCATGCATGAATTTTATAGAAAAATACGTATCAAGTTTCAAAGAGGATCTGCAGCCACCACCAGCAGCTATCCCTAAATAACACCTTTTTTTTTTTTTTTTTTTTTTGTTTTGTTGCCCTAAATAATTAGTACTCGTATAGTTTGTAACTATGTTTCTCTCACCTTTAAGCATGGGAATGAAATATATTTACATGCAAGTTTAAGTATATATGGAAGAAGTCCATGGAAATGATATATTTATATATCTATCTATCTCTCTCTCTCTCTCTCTCTCTCTATATATATATATATATATATATATTGTAAATTGATGATACAATTAATCTTAAAATAAAGGGTTCATTATGTATCTTCTGCAATAACCTTCTGCACAATATATAAGTTGAATTTTTGCCCGTAATAACAATAATAATAAAAAAAAAAAAAAGTTTCATGTTTAATCATATATTTAAAATATACTTTCTTGAAATTTCTTCATAATAAAGTATCGATTGGAATCATAATTTGAAAGTATTTTCAAGTGAAATTTCTATATAAATTATACGTGAAAATAAAAATAATTCTATGTACATAGAGAAGAAGTTCATTTTGAACAAAAACTCAAAAATTATATATATATATATATATATATAAAAATTATTAATTATATATTACTTGTACGTGTTTCTAGAATGTTTAATTAAAATTTGTAAGTTATTAAATTATATATATATATATATATATATATATATATATATATATATATATATATTATATATTATATATGCTTCTCTCTCCCAGATTCTCATCCCGCCGCAGTGCAGTGCTTTATGAACAAACTAAAATTTGAAAATTCAAAAATCTCCAGAAGCTATTTAATTTGAGATGCCTTCTCAATAGAGTTGTGTCAAACTTGTATTAATTAATTGGTTCATTTTTTTTAATTTTTTTTTTTTTTTTTTTTTTACATATAAGTCATTGTTTCGATTAATCTGAATTTAACTTGAGTTATACTCACAAAGTTTAACTCTTACTCGAGAAAAGATCTCACTATAACTCTTACTTATAACAAGACGCTCATAACGAGTATCGTACTTATGATCTCGTATAATATTCACAATACGTTTTCTATACCAAATATTGATTAATGAGTTCATTTTCCTCACTAAAGAACTTCCTTTTCTAATTCTCAATTACATCTTGTTACTAACTTAATTTGAATTCATTATCATCTTTGTGGTAGGTTACTGTAATACCTAGTCCCACATCAAAATGATACGTAAATGTGTAATGGTATATAAAAATGAGTCTAGATACTCATAGTCAACTCGAGATATCCCTTTTGATGCAGTGAGGACAACATCAAGTAGTTGACCATGGGTGTTGTCAAGCCCATAGTCACGACATGGGCCTACGAGTCAAGTTGTGACAGTTGATATCAAAGTGGGTAGCCAGCCCGAACTAGGTTGATCTTAGTATGAGTCCAATTACTTTAACAAATTAAATTATATCTAAATGTCAACTTGTTTGTTATAAATATGTCCAAATACAACATAAGAAAGAAAGAAAGGTGTTTTTTCCTTCAACTTTTATTCGAAAATTTTTGTCTTTGGTCCAAAGAATTCCACGTGCGAATCAGGTGCTTCTGCTACTACTTTTCAGAAGATTCAAAGAAATCAAAGAAAATCATTTCCCCCAAAGTGCTCCAAGAAGAAGAAGAAGAAAAAAAAAAAGATAAGATCTTGATTTCAATTGTATGTTTATTAAATTACTTGCAGAAAAAAACGCAGCCCCCATAAAAACAAGAAAAAGTCTACAAAAGAATCAGATTCTTCGTCACCCAGTTGTTATTTCAGCAGTATCAAAAAATAAAATTACACTATAAAAATGATTGATCTAATCCTTGTTCAATCCCATCATCACCTCATTTCAATTCTTTCTTTCTTTCTTCCCAATTTTTTTCATAGATTAAATTCTTGTATACTTCTCACAGAGAAAATACATACATACTTATATATATATATATATATATATATATATATATATATATATATATATATGAAGAACCAATTTATGAACATGATGCAGTGGCAAGCTAAAGGTCCACAACAACAACAACAACATCATCATGATCAAGAACAGTTGTACGGATCTGATAATAATGAATATCAGCTTGTTAAAAATGGAAGACCTTATGGAACTATAGTTTTCAGTTGTAATGAATCCGGAGCTTTCAAATCTGAAGAAGAACAGATGATGATGATGCAAAATCCTGGCAGAATTACTAATGCTGCTACTCATCATCATCTTCATCACAACCGTCCACATATGCAGAATCATCATCATGCATATACGTCCTATGAAGATCCTGATCAGTATTTCCCTCGTAAGCAGTTCTTGAAAAATCCTACTCCGGCTGCTGTAGTAGATGATGATATCAACGATGAAGCTGAGGAATTTATTCAAATGGAGCATCAGAAATTCAAATTTCTTATGAACAATAATAAAAATAATCGGACTTGGAGTTCTGGTTGATACATGGCTGGCTTCCTATATATATATATATATATTCTGATTATATCATGATGATGATCCTGATCATCAGTATAGCTAGTATTGCTGAATGTGTATTTTTTTTTTTTTTTTTTTGGGTGTGTAACATATATCTATGGTGTGTAGTATGCATTTCTTTACTGTTGTTTTGTTATTACAAATTCGATTGAAATAAATATTATTATCAATAATAAATGGAAAATCTTATTTTTTCCATGCACTGATTAGTATGATCATTTATGGCATTTTGTAATTTTTTTTTCTTCTTATATATATATATATATATATATTTATGAACATTATAGTGTGGGAGAAATCCCAAACATTTTTCTCAGTTGGGAAGGAAAAGTTCTGGGAGATTTCCTTTGTCATATCTTCTTTGGCAAGGAATATCCAATTCTAAGCTCCAAATTCCCCAATACAAGGTTTGAACATTTTCTTTTAAAAAAATAATAATTGTAAAATTGATGGATTTATCAATTAGAAATTTATCAATTATTCTAATTACTTTGCTTTCTTTTTTCATGTTATATATATATATATATTTTTTTTTTTTTAAAATGACCCTAACTTAAAAAAGTCTTTGGAACTTATTTTAGTTTCCTAATAAATAATTGAACTTCCAAACTTTCTTGTATTAATTATATATATTACTAAAAAAAAAAAAAAAATTATATATATATATATATATAATGATAATAACAATGCATATACATGGACTATTGATTACTGTATATTAGGAAGCTTAGGAATATACGAATATTAAAAACAATGCTATATTTCGAGTTATAATAATATATATATATATATTATATATATATTTATCTTCAGTATTTTTCCTCTTCTCAGCCCTGACTCTGGCTCCCCTGCTTGTTAAGCTTCAGAAAAGATACCCTCAACCACCACCATATTAATTCAAGAGTGCAAATGAAGCTCATAATTTGTCAGTTTCTAAGTTCTCTCTTCACCTCTGTTTTCAATGTGCAAAAAATAAAAAAGGAAAAAGATTTTCATGTTTCTGCAAATGAATGGACAAGAACAGAACATACATATATTGTATATATATATATATATACTTGAAAAAGATTCGATCTTTGAACGAGTTCTTGTAAGATGTAACAACTCAAAACACACACAAAAAAAAAAAAAAAAGAAGCAATTGAAAGGTGGGCACTGAATCAACACTTCATTTTTTTTTTTTGTCTTATCTTGCTCCTAAAAACAAAAAGGAAAAGAAACAAGATTGACCTTAAAACAAAGATAAAAATTGGAACTTGGGGGGGCATTCAAGAACTGCCATCGAAATTCAATTCTTCAATCCAAGCCAAGACTACTACTAAAATCTTCTGTTGCTGTTTTTTTTTTTTCTTACATGACCGAGCGACAAAGAGGGCAAGTACTATGATGGTTACTAAACCATTTCTCCAAACAACCTTTGTGAAAGAAATGCTTACAAGACAATTCACTAACTTCCTCGTCCATTTCAAACTTACTCAGACACACACAACATTCCATTGAAGGAAAACCATAAGTAGTAGTAACAGAGGCGGCGGCATCATCATTATCCTGAGTTCTGGCATTACTATTGCTGCTGCTGCTACTACTACTACTACACCTGTTTCTGCATAAAGATCCGTACCGAGAAATTGAAACCCTTCTCGCCCTCGAAATTTCTTGGGAAGTTGATGAATCTTCTTCTGAATTTGATGAGGATTCAGCTCCTCCACCTATCAACACGAACAGGGATCTCAACGTGTTCTTTAGCAAAGCCACTGATACGACGGTGTTTATCAGCAGCAATGGAAGCATACCTTCTCCTCTAGGACTTGGAAAGCAATAAAGACCCATCTCTTCCCCTTTGTCCTTTTTACCAAAGATTGGATTTTTTTTCCTTTTACAGAGACCTGACCTGAAGAATTCTTGTTCTTGAAATAGAAAACAGAGAAGAAACAAAAAGAAAAAATCCCACACCGAAAACCAAACACTTTGAGGCAGCTAAGCCTAATTAATAAATAAATATTGGGATGATGGCACTTTGATGATGCCAGTTCACAACACGTGTAAGGTTGGTAAGATGTGATTAAACGGTAGATTGTAAGAAACCAGTGTGATCTTTGCAGCACGTGTCCTCCTAGATATCCCCTTCTTACCTGCTTTTTGTATCCAATCTTAGGACTACGCATGGCGAGGCAGGGACCTTACGGTTATAGGGTAGAAGGTTCTTGATTTATTTTAGTAAACTCCGCGTTAGCATCACTGATTTTTTTCCTTGGTGCTTTATTTTGAGAAATTTAGGTCAAGATAGAAAAATTTGAGGATGTGGAAATCTACCTAAAGAAATTTGGCCCTGAAAATGATAGGCTGCCATGTAAAACACGTTTAAATTTCTTTTTTTTTATTAGTTTTTGATTGAGTTTGATTGGTGAAAAACTAAAAAAAATTGTATCTTTGTTTTGTATGGAGTTTAAATAATTTTGTATTTCAGTTGGTAATCGAATTCTTGAGTAAGGAGATGAAGAGGGTAAGAGAGGAGACAATCTATTTGAAGGTGGACTATAAATTTATTGTATATATATATATTTTTCTAAAAATAATCTATCTACAAAGGTAAGTTCAAGAAATTTCCTCCATAAAAGGAAAGATTAAAAAGAAAAAAAGAAGAAAAAGTATAGATGTTAAAAATCTATGATGAAGGCTAATGAGTTGTGATATTAGCAGGATCAATTCCCAGTTCTCTGTAATAAGCTTTCTCTGCATTTGTCAGCCTGGATTGAAACATTGTCCATTCTCTTCTACACCTCTCTCGTACCTGTATGGAATGGATTGTCATTAATTAACAGAGGAATTAGATCAAATATGGAAACTTTTATGTCTGAACAAGCTTGTTCCATCATATTTGGAACAAAGAAAAACAGACAAATGATGAAAAAGTGAGTGACAGAAAGCAAAAAAAATAAAGATAAGGTCGTAGTAGTATCTCATACCCCTTGCCATGGAGCTTTACCATTCTCTGCTTGACCCTAGAGAAACAGGAATAGAAGTACACAACAATTATTCATGTCCCCTTATCCTGAAGTGGAGGGATGATTGCAATGGACAATAAATAAAGAAGGAATTTCTACAAACCTGATTCCCAAGTGAAGGAATAGACTGATGAACTACCCACTGGGCATCCACAACTCCAATTTTCTCATGAGGAGGCTAAAAAATGGAGAATTGAAGGATTGTTAAAGTTTTTGGAAGACTAGAAGAAGAAAGATTAAAAATTGGAAATCTTTTAATGAAGGGATGGATGAGACAAACCTCAACACATTTTTGGAGAGCAAAGTCAAGTCCCCATCCATGGACCAGGTCATTCTGCAATTTTTTCCATAGTCAGATGTTGAGTAAGCAGAAGTGGAAAGCTTTCTTGGATAATCTAATCTGACTGACTCCAAACACTGAAATAATGATATAAGTAATGCACAAAAGATGTTGTTTACCTGAATCAAATGCCACACACACCTCCATGCATCTCGAGAGAAGACAGGAGCCATAATCTCTACGAATCTGCAAGAAGAAGATGCAAAATATTGATGGTCTACAAGTATGTGCATTTTGAATTTGAGTAATAAGAACGAAAGTAGAAAGAATTCATACCCTGCACAGGGAGGTCGATGGGGATCAGAGCACCAGCCTGGCTTCTCTTCTGTTTCTCTAATGAGAGGAAAGAGGATAAAAACAGGTCATAAAACATTGTAACTCTTTTGAGCAGTAAAAATTTAGTATTATGTTATCTATAAATTAGCCCAATATGTGTCTGTTCTTACTTGTGCACTTCACTATCACCTCTTTTCTTGGTCATCTGCCATGTTAAACCTCGGTTAGGTTCCAAACCAGGCTGTGAAATTTCTAGTCCATGCTTCTTCACAAGTTTTATGTACCTAAAGAAACATGGTAGGGTTATTAGGACAAGAAATTTAGACTATTCACATAAAGATGAAATTGGAAAGCAGTGCTAACTCTTCAGCATTGAAATGTTCTACTCCGAGATCCTCATCCCAAATAAATATATAGTCATATGGTGCAACAATGTCTGGATGCAAAAACCTCTTGGCATACCACCTTCAAGAAAATGTTCACGGAGTTAGACAAAATGGCTGGAGATACAAATAAAATGCTAATTTATCAGGATTCAGGATTTACTTACCATTTTGTCTGTCTTTCAGCACTCACGTGAATTGCTCGCCTTGACCACTCAAACTCATCCCACTCACTGACCCGGTTATCATAATGGAAGAGAAGTATTGTGAAGTTCTCCGAGAACTGTACAAAAGAATATATATATATATGCTTAAGAAGAAAGTATGGGAAAGAGCATGTGTGTCTCTGTGTGTGTGTGAGATAGAGAAAGAGAGGGAGACCTTTTTCACACAAGCATCAATGTTCTGCTTCTGATTATTACCAACTGTAAAGGCCACAAGATATTTTGGTATGATTTCTAAGTCCTGCAAATGCCAATTTGTAATTGGAAACCAGAAGCTCATCATATAAGTAATAGCCATGCAAAAAGATAGTCAAAAATGACACTCAAATCAAGTAATCATCAAGTTTAGTACTACAAGGTTAAATAATGAATATATAAACAAATCTGAAAGGAATTACTCACTTCGCTTGGTTTACCCCACAACCTACGGGGAAAGAGGTCTGACTCCTTTGCAACAATGCCTGGGGGTAATTGTTCTGCACCTCTCGGGTTTGAGGGAGCCCAAATCTGCATCAGATCATTAGAGGTTTACATATATTCAAAATCATTACTTATGATGTTTGCTCTACAATGTTGAGTAATGTATTACCATGATCGCATTTAACTCCATACAGAACAGAAGGGAAACACAAAAACTTACAAAACTCTAGCTGCAGAAATTAAACTAGATAATAATTTGCACGCAGAAATCCATTAAGAACTAATATTTTCCTTTAAACTTTTTTATTTAACTTAAAACAAGGAACTAACATAATTAATCACTCTTGAAACAAATCCAAACAAATATTTTCACTTTTTGAACAAATGTACAGGCTGTGATCATAGTAAAAAGTAGAACCTTGATGGAACTAGTCTTGTTTTGAATTTCACTTGAGTTTTTTGAATCGTCAATAGGTGGAGGCTGAGCATTGACATTATCTTGTGCAGATCCACCTTGTATTTTGTTCCTGGATAGATCACATAAAAAACTGGATTTGATGTTCAGCTGCAATGCAGATGAGTAAAATGCATTAGAAGTTGTTAAATTGCAGCCTTTCAGAAATAACAAATTGACCATCTGGAAGAGACTAACATATAAAACACACCTTGGTTAACGAAAGCGCTGATGGAAATGAGACTCCCACAAAGAATCCTAACACAGATCCCACAAATATTGCAAAAAGGATCTTCATACTTCCATTTGGCTTTTTGATGTTGGCACTGTAAAATTGAAAATGTAAAAAAAGTTACACAACCATCTCATCCCTACAACATCAAAATGCTAAAAATTTACAAACCTTCGTCCAAAATTTCCCTTTTTATAGAATGTATCTGACTCCATAGTTATATAACATATAGAATTTCCTTGATTGATACCTCCTAAAGCTTCAAGCAACCACTCTGCAGCAGAAAGTTAAAATTGTTCTTGCAAGAAGGCAGTACCTGAATACAGATTATGTCAGAATGAGGAATAAAATTACCTCGAAAGTTTGGATTCTTGAATAAAATTGTCTTTTCAGATGTTAAAGTTCTTTACTCAAAACTATCACTAATACAAAAACAGCAAGAGAAACAAGCTGCAGCCTTTTTAATCCTTAAAACAAAAACGAAGTCTAAAAGCTAAGCTATTGACTTCATACACATGGCTCGAGCAAAAACTCCAACTTGAGATACTAAATAAGAACAAAACCTCTTCCAGGTTCAGAACTCAAGACCTTCCACAAGCAAGCAACCGATCATGTGCTACCTTTGACAATTCAAGCCCCAAAATTTAAGCAGCATTCAATTAAATCCTCAAATTGACACCAAAAAAAAAAAAAAAAAAAGTCACCACAAGTAGCCAAATTTAGCCAAACCCCAGACACAACCTAGTCTATATTAGCATGTCCCTCCACCACAACTCTAGTTCTCTAAAATCAACTTAATAACAAATTCTTGCTTAAGTTTAAAGATAGCTCATCACAAAAAAAAAGCCTTTACCAAAGTCAGCTAAAAAACTCCTAAAAACCAGCCCACTAATTCTTTACCCCATTTGGCTTGTTTTAATCGTAATTCGAGCCAAGAAATCAACTACTGCTCATTTTCCCGTCTACGCCAGAACATAAAAAAAAAAAATGGACTATTCAAAAAGCCACACTTAACGCAATAGCAAGTAAACAAAAGTTTTCACATTTGAAAAAAAGAAAGAAAGAAAGCTCATACCGAAGATCATAAGGAAATCCCAGAAACGATCAAGTGAAGAAAAAGAATATAAGCCTGAAAATCACGAGAAAAAAGAACAAGAACAACTATCCCAGTGAAAGTTTTCTTCAAGAAAACCACCCCTCAACAGGTTCACAAAAGATAGAATCTTTACGACGAATAAAGAAAACAAAGAATCCGAAACTGAAGCAAGAGTCGAGTTTTCCCGCTGAAGGAAGAGGGAAAAATTCGTGAACTTTTTGAGAGGAAAAGCATAAAAAAGATTAATGATGAAAGAAAAACACACTACAGAGAGGAAAAAGGTGGACAAAGAAATGAGAGTAATGGAATTATAGTAAAATTTCCTCGTTTCTTTTATTAATTACAAGACAAAACAATATACTATTTTTTAAAATATATATATATATATATACATATATTTAATAACAATTTTTTTTTTTTTTTTCCAAATTCATTGTCTCTAAAAATTCTTTTAGAAGTGGTCAATTAAAGTGTGAAGAAAGTCTCAATTTATCAAAATTATTTGGTTTATGATATTTTCTTTTAATAATTTGTTATATATAATTAGATATATTTGTGAATTTTGTAAGGAAAAAAAAAAAAGGGGGAAAATGTCTTTGATTTTCTTCGAAGGAAAACAGAAACTGTTGAAAATTTTGTCTTTACATTATGGAATTTTATTACAAAAGACAAGAGAAAAACTTTTACTCAAAAAATAAAAAAAAAAAAAAAAAAAAAAAACTCTTTCTAATATGGCCGGTATTTTTAGGTGCTTGAGAGCCACGTGGTTTAAGGCCATTGGTTTAATATTTTAACATGTGGTGCTTTTTTTTTTTTTTTTATTAATACAGATTATAAGAATAGAAAAAATATTAATAAATATATTTTAATTTTGTAAGAAAGATTAATAGAATTTTGCTTTGATTATTTTCACTTTAATTGGTCACCTAATTATGAGTTCTTGAAGTTTGCATCACCCATCAGTGCTGGTTGACTGCTACGTGTTGTTTACACGTCAGATTTTCACTAATTAGATAGTATTATAATAAAATTTGGATTTTTTTTTTTTTAAAATAAAATATATATATATATATACACATATGAGAATTTACTTTAATTTAAGGTTACTTATTACAAAAGTAGATGAAAAAACGTATATTGGTGTTGAACAATAACTTTTTAAATATGAAAAAATGTGTTTATTATAAATAATTTAATAATATTATTTGTGGGACGTTATGTTTTTGGTTGTTTCCACTTTTGGAAATCCTATTTATCCTCAAGATTGTTCCAAGAACTTACCTTTTTAGAAAGGGAAATTAGGTCTACTTTGCATATTTGTTCAAGATAAACCACTTTTTTGACATTTATCCTCCTCCATTACTTTCCAACATGACAAAAAAAGGTTCTTTCTTTTGTGAATGGAAATATTATTAGGATTCACATAAAAGAATTTTTACATTTTTATTCTTTTTATTATGCGACGAATTTATTATTGTCATGATTCGAATTTATAACTTTTTGATTATGAGTAATAATATAATAATATTCTTTAACACTTTTTGTATATAATTAATTACATGTATGGTTTGATAAATAATAGTAATATACAATGATTAATGTGACACTCAAACTTAATTAATCAATATTATTCCCATTTCTTTCTAATTTCAAGAATCACTCATTTCTCTAAAGGATTCTTGAAGGTGGGATATATATATATATATATGTGTGTGTGTGTATGTATGCATATTGTGGGGGGGTGGGGGAGGGAAGCCAACAATGAAACGTTAAAATCAAATCAAGCAGGTCAAACTGCAGATTGATTGCTGGTTTGTGTTTGTTTTTTTGGTCCACAAAAAAAAAAAAAAAAAAAAACTTTACTTTGTATAGAAGCCATAGAATTTGAAATGAACCACCCAACCAAGATTAAGAACCCTAGTAAGGATTCTTCTTGTTTTGACCTTCTCCATTTAAGCTATTTGTATAATATTTTGTTTTGACATTCTTTAAGACTTCTTCGACTTAGTCAATTGTTTATTTTTCTACGCCATTTTATAAGGGGAATTGATAGTCAACGAAACGTAATCAGAGGATCTATCTATGTGTACTAGTTGTTTGGCTCACAATTTGGCTTCCCTCTCATGCGTGATCGATAGAAGTTTTTGATAAATAGAGATCAGTCAAATCCCGATAAATGTCAACAACATACTTATATATATATATATATATTTATATATATATATTATATATCTTTTTAGATGAGATCTCAAACTAAATGAGGAGGAAGTTCGAGTTCGAGTTGATCATTTGCATGAGAAAAATTTGTTTTTTTTGCCCAAATTTGAAAAGATTTAAAATATTTAAAATTTTTAGATAATTTTTTTGTAATTGGTTACCATCTATTTATTCGAGAAGAATTTATAAGTATGAAGAGAAACTCTCGAACTACAATATAAAGTGGAAATTAAGACATAAAACGATGCATGGCTATCACCTCAAACTGATAAGTGATAAGACCGTGTTGGACACGGTTTGGGCCATTCCCACTGGGATTTCATTGACCCTTCAGCAGCCATGCAAGGCCCCCCGTTGGTTGAGCTATCACCATAATATGAGAATTGATTTTCAACCTTTTCCGATTAATTGTAGATATATATATATATATATATATTATTATATTAGTTTTTTAATTCTTCAAATTTAAATATGAACTAACTAAATAATTTTTAACTTCATTTGTATATTAGAGTTTTGGGAAATAAAATAAGTGTATCACTAAAGAGTAAATATATAGTATTCCTTGCATGTAATACTATTTTCGTTGCATCCAAAGGATACTCAAATTAATACATTATTGTTCACTGTTGATGTAGGACGGAATATATATTACAATCAAACCAAAAAAGAAAAAAATCATAATAAATTCAAGAAACGGTCAGTAATGAGCTAAAAAGCAAAGGTTTGTTACAGATAAAGCCAAGGATTGTGCAAATGAAGGGAGAGGCAACTCCATAAGAAAGTGAATAGAATTTCTATTACAATATCCTTAAACAAAGTTTTCCTTAAAATTTGATGTTTTATTTTGTTATATTTACAACTAATTTCAAATGCTGCAAATTCAGCTGCTAGAATGGAAGTAATAATTATGTACACAGCTACTGATATCCTAATTAGTAGGATTGGTGTTTGATTTTTTCTCTCTCATACAATCTGATTAAATTCATCTGTAGAAAAAGGTAGCCAAAGCTCTATCCTGGTACCACCATTTCCAATGGCTAAATTTGATGTTCTTGGTGAGATGACTCGTACAACACATCCATAACTTTCTAATATCTCTCGAGCAACACTCAGTCCTGCTATGAAGTTCCATGTCATGTTGTCCTCCATCTTATTTTCTCCAAATAGATCCATCCCGAATGGTGTGAGAGTATGCATCTGTGTCTGAAATCAAACGAGAAGAAACCATGAAAAACAAGAACATGTCACAAATGTTCCCAACCGCAAAGTAAATACATTTAGCAAGCAGAAACAGACAGCATCAGTGTGTTATTTTGCAAGAAAAAACCATGGTAGATGACAAAAGAAAGATTCTTTTTGTTTTGGGTAAGAGGAAAAGAATTCAATGATTGAATTTCCAAAGGGAGCTATTAGATACCATATAGTGCATGTCAGCTCCATCGTCGTCGATTATGACTAGAGCTCCACCAGCTGGAGCTTCTGTGGATACAATTTCAACCTTCCCTCCAATTTGTGCGCGCAACAGAGCACCTTCTATTAAGTTGCTTAATGCCTGTCGTAGAGCAGGCTCTTCGATAGCAACTTGCAAAGGTCTTGAAAGTTCGCATAATCTAACACTACGTTGTTGTTTTTGAGCAAGAGGTTCGACAGCACCAACTAAGTCAGTAAGAAGTTCAGAAACATTGCAAGGTCTTGCCATAGGGAGATAACACAACAGAGGATTTGATTAGTTAAAAAGAAGGCGAAACTTGATTAGTTTTCACATGGTAAAGACATTGATTATACAACTAAATAATAGCCAACCTGATCCCTTCTTGTCGCTTAGGTGCAAGTGCAAAAGGTGGCATTGGTACTTCTGAATCTTTGAATGTTGAAGTAAGAGACAGTTCCTTGTAAGGTTCTTGAATTCGACTTATTGAAGTTTCTGCTGAAAAATCACTGGAAATTTGGCTCCTTAAGGAATCAGGATGAGCATGGTTTGGTTCATTTATCTTCCTCAATTCGCCTCCATTAGAACGGATTATGTTTGCCTACAAAATTAAAGAAAAAAGAAAAAGGAAACGTAAATAGTTAGACAAAATGTTATCTGTCGAGCATAGAGAAAGTTTATATTTTTCCAGCTTCGAGTAGGGGATAAAGCATAACAAAATATAGAGGAAAACCTTTGTCAGATAAACAACATCCTGCAGTTGTTGAAGAGTATCTCTCATATGATCACCTTGCACCACAATGTCTTGAACAATATCATACGATATCTGCAATCTCATATAAATTTGTCTTAGGACCATATGATTTGAGCATCTTTAAACAAAAGTTGAAAGTTCATCAACTAATACACTGTCCATTGGGGGCATATCAAACCTCGCTTCTCCTCAGCTGTACTGATAGCATTTTACTCAAAGTCTGAATGCTAGAAAGAGAACCTCGAATCTGCAAGAGAAAGATGAATGGGACCCATAAATGTTTGGAAGTTCATGTGGCACTCAATGATAAAAAAATTATCAGAAAATCTTACTTGTTCAACCAAGCTGCTCATTCTAACATTATTTTGCCAAGAAGATTGCTGTAGCAACATTGCTTTCTGGAAAAATATATATACTAATAATTAATTCCAAGACAATAATGACATAGAACAATACCATACAGCAAGAGTGCATAAATATTAGTAGATTAAACCTAAAAGAATTTTCAGGGAAGCTAACATAATCAATAATGAAACTCTTAACATTTATAATAGCATTGCCTATTCCACAAGATCTTTTAGAAACCAGATGAGACATTTGTGACTGTCTAAGACGAATTTTTTTTGTTAAATCAGGAAAATATTATAGGCTTCTTTCTCTCGGAATCATTAGAAACTGGTGAATAAATGTATGCAAGTAAAGACATATTTCTTTTAAATGACCTTTGCAAATGAAATGTGTTTATTTTAATCATCAATGGATGAATCTAGCAGCTTAATATCTGCCAAAAATTACCTGATCCATGACATATGCCATTGCAAGTGAACGAGAAATATTTGTAGCATTTGATCTTTGCTCAGCTGTGAAGACGAAAGACTCATTTGATCTGGCCTTAGTTTTTTGTAGTTCCACTAATCCAGGCTCAGTATTAGGGGGCAAAAAGAATGTTTGCTCCAGGGATGACCATGAATCTTCTCCCAATACCAATTGTGGAACCTCAGCAACTAAAAATCCCACAACAAATGGATGTTTGACCATGGGAAAAACCAGAGCTCCAAGCTCAGGAAAATGTTCTGCCTAGATTAAAAACAACACCCACCAGAAACCAAATCATCAACAGAAGAAACAAATTGTTATAACCTCATTGAAGAACCTAAAACTCGTTAACTAATTATCATACCGCTCGATTTGAAAGAGCAGCTTCTGCAGCTCTCAGGCCAGCTTGAATACTAAAGTTCCCCACCAAAATCACTATATCAGCCACATCAACATTTGGATAGGAAGTAATGCGGCGTAACTCCAGTTGATCCATAACATAGCTACCAGCTGGCCTTACATAAATCTATAAATTCATTGACAAGCATTAGGAAATACTCAATATCAGGTCTGTGTACTACTAGACAGAAGGGAATGGACATTTCCTTAAAAATTGAACCATGCCCTTGGTATGTTCATGACACTTGAGTGCCAGCCAACAGAATTTTAATGATCAAACTCTCATTTTCGAACTAAGTTCATAACTAACTATAACAGGATTTCATTACTACCAAAAGCCAGAGCTTTCACAAAATCCAGTCAACTATTGTCCCATTACATGATAAAAACAATAATTGGCCATGTAAGAAGCAAAGGAAAGAACAGTAACTTGTATAAAGATGCAGACTTTATCAAGAAAAATTAAGTCTTCAATCAAGGCAAAAAAGGGGGAAAATAAACCAAACATACAGATAAAAGGGCATCTGGGTGGACAATGCGACGAAAGAGATCCAATTGTTCAAGACAAAGTCTTTGAAAGTCAGAACTGGGAAGCACCAAGCCTCCACCACTATCACCACTCCCTTTGTTCTTGCCGGCAGCCTTCTCTATTCTCTGCACGAACTCCACCGGCGAAGTAGACACTTTCCGGATAACCGCCGCGACAGCGGATGCAGATGGAACCATTTCCTCCTCTGCTTCTCCTCCTCCTCTATCGGACTCACTAGTAATCTTTCTGCTACTACAATCATTATTACTGCCATGAGAGCTGGAGCTACTCACAGGACGCAAGAGGGTAGCAGAAGATGAAGAGTTAATAGAAGAAGATAAAGGTTTCAGGGCAGAAGAAGAGTTGGATTCTGTAGCTCTGCAAAGGATGCAATTAATTTGTGGTTTGGAAGGGTTAAAGAGGAGATTTCCACAGTTGGATTGATAATGGAAGCTGGAGCAAGAAAGAGAGGTTTGATGAGGAGGGATTGCTGAGAGCAACATTTTTTCTTGGAATCTTTAGTATTATTTGTGGGTTTGTTCTTGTCTGCATTCACTGCTGCAGTGAGCACTGAAGCCTGAACTCCTTCTCCATGGATGATGGATTGGAAAGAAGAAAAAGGAATGGAAATGGAAATGGAGGTGATGTGGTTAAAGATCATTGGATACATGGGGCTTAATTGGAACCCCTCAATTTGCCCCGGCTTCTCATTTACAGTCGGTACATTATGGGAATACGGGTGATATATTTATCGAGAAAGTATATATCAATATGTAATATGATGTATCTAAATGAGTTTAAGTATTTATAGTTAACTTAAAATTTTCTTCTTATATTAATGTTTACTAAGATAATGTCAAATAGTTGACTGTATAAGGAGGTAACGAACCATATCATACTCGAAGCATAGGAGGTAACTTAGACTCAAATCGTGACAACTAGTACCTTAAGGGAGGTAATTGAGACTCACCATACTCACATCATGACAAATAATCCGGACTCGAATCATGACAGCTGGTACCTTAAGGGAGGTAACCCGGACTCACCATACTCGAATCATGACAAGTAATCCGGACTCGAATCATGACAGCTGATACTTTAAGGGAGGTAACTCAAACTCACCATACTCGAATCATGACAGCTGGTACCTTAAAGGAGGTAACCTAGACTCACCATACTCGAATCATGACAAGTAATCCGGACTCAAATCATGACAGTTGATACCTTAAGGGAGGTAACCCAGACTCATCATACTCGAATCATGACAAGTAATTCGGACTCGAATCATGACAGGTGGTACCTTATAGGAGGTAATGGACTCACGGGCCTAGGTTGTGATGTTCCAGTCACCATACTTGAACCATAGGAGGTAATCCAAACTTGAATTGTGACAAATGGTACGTTACGTAATGGACTCACGGGCTTAGATTGTGACACTTTAGTTCCATTTTTTTAAAAAAATTAATATACATTTATTAACATTTTTTATATTCTTATAATTTATGTTTTACCTTTCATATTTATTAATTATTATGTATTAATCATCTCAAATAAAAACATATCAAATTTGTTAAATTATATGTATTTTATAATTTACGACAAGTGTTAAAAAAATAGAAATAACAGTCATAATGATACAATTGATTTTGTTTTGACTATTCCTTGAGAAGGTAGTTAGGATATTTTTATAAAAGGTTAAAAAATCAATATGGGTGTGAATAGAACCAAATAAAATGGTTAATAGTAATATACCAAAAAACGAATACACATTTATGTTATTTATTTAAGGTAGTCAATTAATTAGTTTTTACTCCACACATATATATATATATATATATATATATATATATATATATATATATATATACATATATATATACATATATCAAGTAAAGTAATCATCAAGAAAATTAGTCTATTTCCCTTTCCCATATTTACAAAAAATACGAGTAATTGATATATATTTTATCAATTTCGAAGACTCATTTAAAATACTTTATTATATATATATATATATATATATAAAGTGCCTACTGCTTCAAACCTTTTGACCTTTACTTCTAATGCTTCTGAGTGACAAAGATTCAAACAATTATTGACTTCCTCAAAACCTTAACTGCCTTGTAATTTCACTTTGACCATCTCTCCATCTCTTCTTTAGCCTGCCCTGTCTGCCTCTTTTACCAGTTACTCCTACTCCACACAAAGACAAAAACAATCTCCCCCCACACACACACACAGTCACCCTCTCAATTTTATAGCCGTTAGAAACATGGAATCTCTTTTCTTGTCATTTGTAAATTTTGCTTTGTTTTGCTTTTCAGAAGTCTTTTGCTCTGAATCCTCCCCCCCAATGGCCTAATGATGAAAACTGAGGCAATCCACATTTCAAGATCCACGGAATTCCACTTTCCAAGTATAAAGATGCAGTCTTTTGTTAATTCTTCTTCTTCTTCCAATGATTCTGTTTGTTCAGAGAAGTTGGTGGTGTCGGAGACAGGGAAGGGCCTGACTGGTTCTTCTTGTTCACTGAAAAGAAAAAGGCCACCCATGCTTGCGATCCCCAACGTCTTGCGTGAAATTCTTGTGGATAAAGAATTGAGTTCTAGAGAATGTGCTTCCTCTGAGGATTCTGTTTCCTTCAGTGATTCTGGGGTCGGTGTTTTTTCTGTTAAAGGCAAGAAAAAGTTCATGGAGGACGCCCACAAGATTGTTTCTTGCTCGCGTACTAAAAAGGTCTGTTTTTTTATTCCGCAGATAATTCCTTTTTTTCTTTTTTTTCTTGTGTGTGTGTGTTTGTATAAATTTCTGAATGAATTCTTTGTAGGGATTCTTTGGGGTGTATGATGGACATGGTGGAAGCAAAGCCGTTGAATTTGTAGCAGAGAATTTACATTCAAACATTTTCGATATGATTAAGAATTCTTGTGGAAATGCATCAAAGGAGGAAGCTCTTAAAGCTGCTTATACAAAAACTGATCAGGATTTCTTGCAGCAGGTAATGTTGTTAGAATTTGAAATTTCTCTTTTGAAATTTGAAATGTATATCAGTTTTTATTGGAAGTGCTTTTGTTACTCTTTGACATTCTTGATCTGGTCTCTGTGAGTTTTTTCTTCCTTCAACATTTATGCATTTGAAACTTTCCAATTTCAAGTATTAAAAATTACAATCTTTATGACATTGCAAGTATGATCTAGGTTTGTTGACTACTAAATTTTGCAAGCCTTTGGTCCATAAAAGCTGCTGACTTGTAGATTTAGAAAATCTGGAAAGTCTTTTTCTAAAATTTGATTAGCTTCATTTCCAGATTTGTTAATTCACCCTGAAAATTTCCCTGTAATACCACACTGCAGGGATTTGGTCTAAAATAGCTTTCTTTCTTCTTCTTTTTTTTTTTTTTTCTTCGAAAATGGAAATGTGTACATACATATATTTTGGATTGAATTTCATCAGGGAATAGGTAGCGGTGCATGTTGTGTCACTGCTTTGATTCAAGACAAGGAGGTGTTGGTTTCAAATGTTGGAGATTGCAGAGCAGTATTATGTAGAGGTGGAAAAGCTGAAGTCTTGACAAAGGACCACAGGGCAGGACAAGAAGATGAGCGTAGAAGAATCGAGGATAAGGTATTTTGTGTATGTATTCTTGATATTTCTGTTATAATGGTGGCGATTCTCTAAAATATCTCTGATGCAGGGAGGATATGTACAGCATCACAGGGGAGCTTGGAGAGTTCTTGGTACACTTGCTGTTTCTAGAAGCATTGGAGATGCACATATGAAGGATTGGATTCCATCTGAGCCTGATACAATTATCATAAGTTTGAGTGAAGATATGGAGTTTCTTGTTTTAGCATCTGATGGACTTTGGGAAGAGGTAACAAAATCTTCAAACACAATGTTTTCTCATTTCATTAATCTATAAAAATTCTTGATTAGAACACTTTCTGTGGACTTCTGCAGGTTGGCAATCAAGAAGCTGCAGAAATGGTGATGCGATCATGTTCGCCAAAGTTAAGGCGAGTTTTGATGGTAAAAAGCCCTTCTTCTCCAAAATCAAGGAAGACAGTTAGATTATTACCAACACAGAGCTGGAAAGGAAATGAAGAAGATAATAAGTTTGGCTGTGAAAATGAAAGCCCTCCTCCTTCAAAGGCTCCAAGGATTTCATTAACAGACCAAACAAAGGTGAAAACCAAGTGTTCAAACCAAGAAAACTGCCATGACAGAAAACCAGCAAGTGCTGCTGGATTTGGATTAGTTGCTGCCTGTAAAGAGCTTGTGAATCTTGCAGTGGCTAGAGGTAGTTTAGATGATATTACTGTAATGATAGTTGATCTTAGTTTTTTCAAATAGTTACTTCACCTAACACCAACTTATACATTACTTCATAATATATATATATATATAACATATTTCAGATATGTAAGGATCTGTCATGGACTTAGATATCCATTGTCAATAGATGAGAATAATCAAAGATCTTTTGGCAGGCAGGCAAAATGTAATGGAACAGGAGGATCCGAGAAAGAACCATTAACAATCTTTTCAAAGATCCACTTGTTAGCAGCCTCTGTGAAATGAACTCCATCCCAATTAATCCGACACAATGGATTTTTGCAAGATTTGGCAACTACAATCTCTGTCCCGTTTACAATTTTCTTACGCCCACATTTGATAAATCTGTTGTAATTGAACTTTCCACCATGGCCACAACAAACTAAGAAGGGATTTTCAAATCCTGCATCCAAGATTTAACTTGTGAGTGCAGAGATAAACAGTAAAGAAAAGAAGGAATAGTTTGGTCATGGCTGGTAAAATGGAATACGTACCTAGTTCTTTTGCATGACTGATCAAGGAATATTTCACTGAGTAAACATCAACATAGGTAATTGCAGCCAATGGAAGAATCTTTCTTAGTTCCATGACAGCTTTTTTTAACTGAAGGTTGAAATACTGAGAAACCTCATTGTATGGACTAGCACATCCATATTTATCAACCTGAGCTGCTGTAATTGGAAATCTGTCCATAACATATGGCAGGCAACCCACTGGTCCAGTGTTGTGAATCCAAAATGATCTTCCTCCATGAGCATACACATTCTGTATATATATATAGCAAGTAAAACACAGTTCGACATTCATTGTGAGGTATTTTCTCGAGCAAGTGTTAGACTCTATGGATGCATTTGAATTATGTTAAAACTCACCTTTATAACATTGGATAATTGGAATAAAACATCAGGAACATAAGCCTTAACTTGCTCAGTAGACATGTTTAGTTTGTAACCAGCAGTGAGATCATTTTGGCCAATGTCAAAGATGTACAATGCACGAGAAAAATCAGTTTCTTC
This sequence comes from Cynanchum wilfordii, assembly GCA_025388415.1. Classification (NCBI taxonomy): domain Eukaryota; kingdom Viridiplantae; phylum Streptophyta; class Magnoliopsida; order Gentianales; family Apocynaceae; genus Cynanchum; species Cynanchum wilfordii. Next base: position 325,309 of record JAHSUH010003778.1, on the reverse strand, counting down.
TGGCAATAATTGTTGGAAGAGCCCTCCTACCCAGAAGAAATTTGATAAGAAAAACTTTATAAATTAGCTTGGAAAAACCAATTTGTAAGCCATTGAGAAAGTATCAAATACCTTGTTTACGAACAATCTGAGATCTTCTATGAAAATCTAAGAATTGGATGAGTTGCACATCCAGAGAAACTGGGCTATATCCACTTTGAGACATGGTTGTATTTTGTGGCCTGATTGTGGATCCCGCTGTGGCAAAGTTAGCACCATGGCTGAAGTTTGACCCAACAGAATCAAGATAAGCACTCAGGTATGGTAACCCTAAACTTTCAGCTGACAACCAAAAAGTTCATAACTTTTTATTTTAGAGTTTCAATCAAGAAAAAAAGGGGGGATTTGCAGGCATTGAGAAAACAGGGGGAAGCAAGAGGAATTAAGTTCATTCTTCATAAAGCTGTAGAAAACATTTGAATGAATCCTCTGTAAAGTTTCTGTCTTTATTCCCGCACTTACCTATGAAGTCAATGACGAGGCGTCCATCACTAAATCGGCCGGCCGGGGAGTGGAAAAATGTTTCCCCATTGGGAGGAGGAGCTGGGTTAAAGGCAGCAGAGATGCCTCCAGTATCAGAATTTGAGTCTCCAAAGTTGAATATGGCAGGAAAATTGCAGTGTGCTGATGTAGAAAAAGGTACTACTTGGTTGAATGCTAAGGCTATTGAGAACAGAAAACTACAAATTTGAAAGCTCCAGTTTCTGTTGCATTCCATTAGTATCTACATATACAATATCAAATACAGTAAATGTTTATACAGATGAAGTAAGTCAAACCTATAGCTCAGTCATGATTAGGGTTTTTTTTTTTTTTTAAATTTATTGATCCTTCTTAACTTTTCTAATGCTCTCCAGCTCTTGACTGGTTACATAAACTTGAATCTTTTGTACATACAAAGATTGCTAACTATGAAGCATATTTTGAGGTAAAAATAAATATTATTTATTCTTATATATTATTATACATTTTTATTTATTTACCATATGAAACATGTATCATATTTATTGAAAGTAGACTTTTCCTATAGGGTGTCCAATTTCTGCTATGGACCAAAGAAGTTTAGAGACACCATTTTTGACTCTTCTAAACAAGACTCAAAGTCAGTAAGATGGGATTGCAATACCAATCCAAGCAAGCAATCAATGGGGAGAAAAAGATATCCAAACTTTTGAAACTTTCTGATTCAAGAATTTGAGTGCCCAGGAACTTCTCTCCAACAAACAATCATGTTGTGTTTGTTTCTCCTTGTCATTCTTCTGTATGCCTCGCCATTAGCTGCTGGTCTTGATTTTGTTTTCAATTCATCTTCTTTTATTGAATTCGTATTTACTGGTGATGCTACTATTGATTCTTCTGTAATCAGATTAACAAGCTCTAGACAGCAGTCTATGGGACGGGTTTTTTACCCTTATCCTCTTCCCCAAAATTCAAGAAATAGGACAACTGTGTCATTCGCAACTTCATTCGTGTTTTCCATAGTTCGTAAGTTCCCAGAGATTGATCATGGTTTTGCTTTTGTCCTTTCCAACACTACAGTACCCCCTGGTGCTCTGGCTTTTCAATATTTTGGCCTATTTAATTCTAAAAGTGTTCCTTCTTCTAATATTCAATCTGATGCTAGACTCTTGGTTGTTGAATTTGATTGTTCGAGAAATCCAGAATTGAATGATCCCAGCAATAATCATATTGGAATAAACTTGAATGGACCCATATCTTCTACTACTCAGGAGGCTGCATACTACAATTCCACCACAGGTGAGTTCTTGCCCATTAGCATGCATAGTGGCAATAACATTCAAGCTTGGATAGAATTTGATGGAACTCATTTTGGAATCAATGTCACTATAGCTCCAGTAGGAATACCAAAACCACCTAAGCCTTTAATCAGTTTTTATGATCTTGAAATTGCTAGTCTTGTTTTTGGTGATATGTATGTTGGATTTTCAGCGTCCGATGGCACTGTCATTGGGACGGGGACGCAGAGAATCTTGGCTTGGACACTTGCAACTGATGGTGCACTAAGAGATATAAACACATCAAATTTGCCTGTATTTCTTCCTGAAAATCCACCCCCATCCCACGACTTCACATTGGGAATGACTTGGAAAGTAGTCATTGCTGTTTTGGCCTTATTAATCTTCTGTTTCGGGTTTTACTGGTTTTGGATCAGAAGAAGGATGATAAGGTCCAAAGATAAAGATGATAATGATGAAGATGAAGTTCAAAGATGGGAGCTTGACTATTGGCCTCATAGGTATACTTATGAAGAGCTAGCAGGAGCAACAAACGGATTCTCAGAAGATAAGCTACTGGGCTATGGAGGCTTTGGAAGAGTATATAAAGGAACAGAGTCAAACAACAACAACAACAACAACACGGAAAATTGCTGTTAAATGCATAAACAGTGATTCAAAGCAAGGTTTCAAAGAATTCATGGCAGAAATTTCAAGTATAGGAAGGCTGCAACACAAGAATTTGGTTCGCATGAGAGGTTGGTGCAAGAAAGGCAAGGAAATGCTGCTTGTTTATGATTATATGCCAAATGGTAGCCTTTACAGTTGGATTTTCACAAAATCTGAAACATTAAACTGGCAAAGAAGACTTATTGTGTTAACAGATATTGCTGAAGGCCTAAATTATTTGCATAACGGGTGGGATCATTTGGTGCTACACCGTGACATAAAGTCTAGCAATGTATTACTAGATGCAGATATGAGAGGAAGGCTGGGAGATTTTGGACTTGCAAAGCTTTGCAAACATGGACAATCACTTTCCATGACAAACTTGGTTGGAACTATTGGATACATGGCACCTGAGTTGGTGAGATCTGCTCCAACAAAGGCTAGTGATATTTATAGTTTTGGAGTAGTGGTGTTGGAGGTAGTATGTGGAAGAAGGCCAACGGATTTGCTGTGTCTTGAGTTTGAAAGCAGGGAAACAACATTGATTGATTGGTTGAGAATGCTTCAAAAAGAAAGCAAACTTAATGAAGCTGCAGATTTGAGAATTTCTAGAGAGTACAATGTTGGAGATTTGGAAATGGTGTTGAACTTGGGCTTAGCTTGTTGTGATACTGAACCTGAATTGAGGCCATCAATGAAGGAAGTGTTATCCTCATTGATGAGTTTAAAGCTGTCTGCATCTTCTGAATGTTTTTCCTCTTGTAACCAGGAAGAAGAAACATGTAGAATCTCAAGAGTATCATTCATCACTGAACCTGGTCCAAGGACGTGAACAATATATATATATATATATATATTGTTAACTTTGTAGTGCTTAAGTTCAGGTTCAAGAAAAGTTTTTTCTTCCATTAATTACATTCATAAAAACTTTGTTAAATTTTTACTGTAATTAATAATGTGATCTAAATTACCATACATCAAGACTCCATGGCCCAATGGATAAGGCGCTGGTCTACGGAACCAGAGATTCTGGGTTCGATCCCCAGTGGAGTCGTTCAAACATTTATTTTTTCCGTAATTTCAGAATTAACACAACCCAGATTTTCTTGACTGAAATTGATGGAATTTTAAACGACAATAGAAATCTTTGCAAGAATGGAAGTTTAGAGATAAAATCCATAAGAAATAATGTAGAGTAATTAATATCCAAACAAAGACAGGAAGGAACTAATAATGCTTGAATCTGCATTACAATTGTATTCAATAATAAAAGAGACAAAAGCAAGTTTTCTTCCCTTAAAAAAGATTTGAAGGGAAAATAAGGGAAGAAAAAAAGGAATTCAGTTTTTTTTTACACAGATTCAAGATCCAAGAACAGTTGATCATCGTAAAAAGGTTTCTTGATGTTGTAGCAGCATCATCATCCTCACAGCAAAATTAAGTGAAGAATTACTAAAATATGGAAAGAATAATATATTATTATTGTGTTCTAAGCAGTCAGAATGGAAGAAGGCAGACGTAGAAGAGACTGGTAAGACCTCTAAGAATCCACAGCAAAGTTAGCTTTTTCACCATCTCTCCCTTGATGATGATCTGCAAAAGAAATGAAAATAAAAAACATGGTGACCACCATTAATGCAACTTCTAAGTAATAAAATAAATGAACAAAGAGAGTGCGAAAGAAGCAAAATTAGTACCTGTCCATATCTCTACTACCCAAAAATCCTCTTCCCCTGCCACCTTGATATGATGCTCTCCTATCATCCATTGGTCTTGACCATGCATCCCCAGTGCCACGTGAACGAGGCCTTTCCCTGAATTCACCACCACCTCTAGCAGCATCTTCATATCCTCCATGCTGAGAAGGGGGTCTCTCAGGACCCCCACCACCAAACCTGCCTCCTCCAGAACCCGGTCTTTCAATGGCTTTCTGAGCAAAACGAACTTTGTCATCACACTCACGGACTAGCACCTCCAAGTCTTTCTCTTTTTGGCATATTTGATCCCTCAGAATTGATTGTTCGTCACTGGATTTTTGCAGCATTTCATTTTTCAGGAGCTTTATTTCTTCTTTCAGTTTCATCTCTTCCTCCGTTTCAGGCCTGCAATAATAACAATCAGAGACCACAAGAAAGTTAATAGAGTTATTTATCTAATGCCCTTTTCTCAAAACACTGGGGTGACTATTCCTTTCCAGTCTCTGAAGCATGTCTTTTGATTATATAGTGCAAGAATAATAGATCGTCTTCAATAATCATTAACAAATGCGTGGGAAGAACACGCATAAATTTTATTCCATAGAAATATGATTCCAATCTCAAATGCTTTTTGGATCATTTGATCTTTAGATCATGAGGGACATCATTCAACATACTAAGATTTATCCATCCACAATAATGCTTTTGATGACAACCTAAAGAATAAACTCGATCCATCTCAAAATAAATGTCTCATATACCTTTTTTTTGCGGTAAATCAGTTATTGCCTCCCCAATTACAAGGATAATGTCATCACCCCCGTCCATTAAAAAATAGAAAGAAAGAAAGAAAGAAAACCATACCCCTATTTAAACTTGAACATTAATGACAAATTTTTTTTTTTTTCCAATAATATCACTTTCATTCTAAAATGTTAGATTCAAAAGAATTTCATCTTCCAAAATAAGTAATGAACCCTGGTAGAGAGAGATATGATAATAAATAAGATAAAGTTAGTTTGTTTTAAATAAGGTTGCTTAGGAAAGTTTAAGCACTTTGCACCATCAAATTCTTTAATTTCTCAAGCAGCTGTAAGTGGCAATTAGGGCATCTATTTTGAGATGGATGGAGTACTAAATATTCAAGAACTTACCTAGTACATAGAACAACTATCAAATTAAGCTGAAGACAGTCATAAAAACTCTAAGACAAAGTATATTACCTGAAAGCAATTAGGAGAGTAAGGTACTTGGAAAATACCCCACATATCTCCAAATCAGAAAAATAAAAAACCAATTTTGACTTTCTATGCCTCTATCATGGATTTGAAGGTAGTAGACTTACCTGTCACTATGCTATAATGGCTGATTGAACTATAAATTTAGGCTAACAGCAAAAACTTCACCAGGATAAGCTTTTATGATGCAGACTAAAGCAGACATGAACTCTAAGATCTTAAGGGACTTGGCTCACCATGGCCAAAGGCATCCAAGCTGATCTTGTTTGAGTAGGTTTCATACAGCCAACCAGGGCTGCCCTGTTCCACATGCACCTGGCATGATGTGACTTGTTGGCTGGACCCTTCGAAGATATAAAATCCTATCATTACTACAAAGCATTGGTAAACTTAAATGCTGGATCCCCATAATATGAAATAAAACTAGGACACATTACCTACTAGACAATCCTAAAAAGACTAGGAATCTCTTCCTAGATTAACTCTTGTACATAATACTGCCATAACAATTACCCAGTTATGGTATACAACACCACAAGATCCAACCTGCTAACAATGACGTTCATGTTAAATTCACGTAATATTATTGTTCATAGATGGTACCTACAAACTCTCCCATGGTTAAAATTGAATAGGGTTAGTATTGATGCAGTTTCGAAATGAAATGCATACACAAACTGCCCAACTAATTACTTGAGAAAAAAAAAATACAATAGCCACTAATAGAGAAGTTCATGCTTAATATAAATGACATTAATATTCCACTAGCATGTATTATACAACATAGAATTCTTGGTTTCCAGTTCTACAAGATAAAGAAGAAAATTCTCACGTCAACAGCACTAACAGCTCTAGACTAGATAATGTTCCCTCCCAACTAGACCATGCTTCAAAAATTCTGTAAAGAAATGTATGCTGTTATTTTCAAGTATTGTCAAGCATATGTTTATTTCTAAGGCACGAGAGAGCAAAGGGCATGTATTAAGGACAACATCACCTAAAGAATACTCTACAGAGAAAAGGTCCCGAGTAACCTCCTTGGATGGAAACTGGAAAGACCAATTAATACTAATATATTCTTCTTTCTTAAGAGGGTATTTCGGGATGATATGTTGTTATGCTAGTAATAACTGTTAAAGTTAAAAAAAGCTAGAAATTGGACATATTTGGAAGAACAGTAACAAACTTGCATTAGAACAGGCCATAAAACTAAGACACGCTATTGAAACATAAGATTTTTGTGGATTTCCTGAGAGATTTGTTATGGATATTATTATTTTGAAAGACCAAGCTGCAGTAAAACAAACTTAAACTAGCAATATATAGAACACAAATTAAGAATCATCTTTAGTAAAGTTGAACCCATTCACTGTCAAACTAACATTCCCTAAATCCCTAATCCTTAGAAACATACTTTCATATCCAAATAGAAAGACATGAGAAACACAAGAACAGCTCCACAAACCACTTCTAATAAATCCCCAGTTATCAGCAGAAATATTAAACTGAAAAGGTTAAAAGAAATGCTGAAAAGAAACAAGAAGAAGTAATCACCTCTCAACACGTCGATGATCCAATTCCAAATCAATCTTCCGCCAGTCCACACCTTTCTCCTGAAGAAGAATCTCCCTAGGTTTGGCATCCCCAAAAGGATTCACTTTTGGCCTTGCCTTTGCTGCCCCTTCCAGAGTTCCTTGCAATGCCTGACTTTCTGACCTAGATGACTGTGAGCTACCAGGCCTACTAGACTGAGAGCTATTTGGCCGACTAGCAACCTTTTTTGCATCAATTTCTGAATCCAACTTCTTCCAATCCAAACCCTTCTCCGCCAATACTTCCTCCCTAGGCCTAGCTGCACCAAATGGATTAGGCTTATTGACCTTCACAACCCCTTCACCCTCAGGCACGTCCAGCACCAATCTTTCCCTTTCCTGATTCCCATCACGAGTCCATCGCTCAGGCTCAGGCCGGGAGTCTCTGAAACCCGAACCAAAGCTCGAAGATCTAGAAGCTGGTGGTGGAATGGGTTTTTTGGTAGTAGCCCAATTGTCTACCTCATCAGCCCTGGAAGCTCCTCCACTGCCACCACCTAAAGAAGCATAGCGGTTGGGACGACCTGGACCCCCTGTTCCAGAATTAAATGAGGGTAAAGCTTTCTTCATAGACGCCCAATTATCAACTTCATCGGCTCTAGAGGTTTGATCATAATCTTGACCTCTACTCATCGGAGGACCCCTCCGGCGATCATCTTCAAACCCACCATAAGATCTTCGAGACCCTCCCCAAGACCCATCACCATCTCGGTCTCGGATCCGACCAGGTTGTGAGCCTCCAGGTCGATTCCCATAATTAGAAAATCCTCTATCAAGACGACCACCATACTGCATTTCATCTCCAGGGCCACGTTCTTTAGGCCCAGTAGGGAGACGGAGCATTTCCTCCGTGGTTAAACGTTGACTCGGAACCCCATAGCTGCTACCTTGCATCGTAAACTCTTGCAAGCTCATCTTGGTTTTCTTCTTGGTTTGCTTCGCAGTACTCACGGAATCCTTCAGACTAGGAAAATTCTGCGAGTCTCCACCTCTTCCTTCTCCTCCTCCACCGGAAGTGGAGGAGGAGCCGAAGCTCTAGCAGCAGCTTCGGCGGCAGCTTTAGCGGCTTCCTCACGCTCTTCTTGCTCCTCTCGTTCGGCTTCGGCAGCCCATGCACCGATATTTCCCCATGGAGATTTCGACATTTCCAAAGAAAAGCACAAGATCTAAAAAGCTGTGAAAAAATTGCCCCTTTTTTTCTTGAATTTCCGATATCTATACGAAATAATAGCAGATTTAGAGATATAGATTTTGTATGTATAGGTCAGTTAACTGAGCTGGGGCCCCGAGAAGGGAGCCGGAGCTCCGATGGCATACAATATTAATTTAAAAAAAAAAAAAAGGGCGAGTTCCTAACGGAATTAGAGTCTGTAACTTAACGGAAGCAAAGGGTTTGTGGCGGTGGTTGTTGGTTGGTTTTGGTTGCGGTTGCGGTGGTGGTGGGGGTGGTGGTGGTGGAATGGAAGAATCGGCATAAAATATGTAGGTTTAGTGAGTGTACAAATTGCCAGCTATGGTTATGTTTTTTTTTTAACTTTTTTTCCATAATATTTTATTATTTTTGTATGTGGGGTCCATGGGAACATGCTTTATACATGGCCCACATAAAAAATAGTTAGACGTGGAGGTGGTTGATTGGCGGTTATCGAAGGGTCAGGGCCTGAGGAAGCAAAGAGAAATATCATGGGGAACGGTTCCCCTTAATTATATACATATAATATATACATACATATATATATATATACATACCTATCAAAAAAAATATATATATATATATTTCTTAATGTTTTACTTGATATTTGAAACTTTTGGATTCTTCTTTTGTTGTCCTTTTAATAAAAAAAAAAAAATTTAAAGAAAATTTATTCCAAAGGATTTGGAACAAGTCAATCTTTGTGGCATTGTTTTTGGAATATTTTTCGCTATATATATATATATATATAAAAGTCATGTAAGATAGTTTTATAATATTGTATAATAATATCACTATCCAAACATGGTACAAAAATGATCTCATTTCTTGAAAGAAGTTTTTATGTACAAATTTAGGGAAACAACATATGAATTGGTTCTTGATCAGTTCAGTTCTTCCTTCAAAGTCACCATTTTTTCTTCTTCTGGGATCATCCATCTTTTCATCTATTTCTTCATTTTTTTTTTTTCTTCAGCCTGCAAATTGAAATAGTATATAATATGTCATAATAAGCAACAAGAAAAATCCAAATCCTACAAGAATTTCTTCAGAGAAAATGTCATAGGTTTTTCTTCATGCATTTAATTTAACTTTTGTCTTTCTTCTTCAAGATATTTGATTCTGCTTCTGTAAATATTACCCATTAAGTGATTCAGGAAATGGTGGGGTTCATGCATGCAAGAGGTAGCTGAAAAACTACAAGCAATGAAGCAAGAAAGGAAAATTTTGCTTCTATTTCAGCTATTCAATCAATTTATTGATTATATATATCATAAACTCATAAACCCAAAATTCATATATATATATATATATATATATTATATCTTGAAAGCCAATGGATTAGAATTTAGAAGAAGCAAACCTGAGATCAGTAGCAGAGCATCATGTAAGCTTGAGTTTTCCTTACTCTGAAATGGACAGCAGCAGACAGCTCTGTTGCCTTGCCTTAACTTCCACAAATAAGTAGCAGATGGAAAGTCCTTATCAGAAATGTGCTTTTCAAGAACTATTGGATCTCTGATTCTGTAGAGAAGTCATAATCCAAGGCATTTTGTTCAAGTTGGATATATTCAATTTCATTTTTATTGTCTACATGGAAAGCAATTTCTTGCCTATACTTAATCTTATATGAGATGTGCACGATAAAGTAACCAATAACTTGTTCTATAATTGAAACCTACCAAATGCATTAAAGATTTCAAAGATACATATTTTATACAACACAACAAAATAGTAATGGCAGTATAATATGGGATTGGGGCCATTGGGCAATAAGATATTGCAATTTGCAAGTTTCATACAAACCTGATGAGCTTCCTTGTAGCTTCTGGCAGGGTAGATTGATGGCATCTTGCAATAGCTAATGACAAAAATGGATTAAAATTATCCTTCCCCTGAAACAAGATTTTGAGTCCTTTTCTGCATATTTATCAAGATATTATGCCAAGTATTCACCCGGGAATGGCCTCTACTGGTAAATCCAATGTTCATCTCCATCAAATCATCACTTTTGACTCTTAAAATCTCCTCAGGGGCAGCACCATCAAACAACCAAATTAAACAAGAACAGAACCCTTTTGTTATCTCAGAATCACTATCAACTCTGTACCTCATTAGTCTATTGTTATACATCCCTACTTCCAGCCAAACCATGGTAGTGCAGCCAGGGACTCGGTTTTCTTGAATCCGAGCTGACTCTTCAAATGGAGGAAGCAAAGTTGCATAGTGTAACAATCTTTTAACTCTTTCAATCGGTAAAGATAAAGACTTGAATTCAGAAGCCAAGAAATGAACTTTTTCCTCCACATTATTCACATCCGGTTGTTGCTGCACCACCTGCGTGCAACCATTCATCTTCAAACAAGAAACAAGGAAACTAGAATTCCCTGAAATCGAAGAATTATCTGCTGCAGGGCTGTTGTGAATACATTTGATATTCTTGATAAAGATTTGACTTTTATGGTACCCTTTTGAGGACTTCAATCGAACAGATACGGTTCCATTGTTAAAACCAAAAGATGAGACCAAACTTGTCGGAAATGGAGATTCCGATAGCTTTATGCTGCAAAACTGCATCATAGTAATTTCTCAAGATGTAAGAAGTAAAGAAAATAATGGAAAATGAAGGTTTTTTGGAGTAAGTTTGAGATCCTTGGAGAGCGGACCTAATCAAGTATGGACAGAGAAGGATGTGGCGCCGGGAGGAAGGGTTCTTTTTCTTCGCAGTTAATAAGGATCGAGTTTGGAGAGATTTTATAGTAATATACATAAGGCGCCAATAGAAAAAAGCAGTATTTCAAGAAAAAGACACTATTTCAAGAAAAAGACACAACCTCTTTGCACAAAATATATATATATATATATTATTTATGTATATAAAAGTTTACATATATTGTTCCAATTTTTTATAAAAAGAAAAGAAAAGAAAGAAAGTATATACTGGCAGAATCTTATGATGAATCGGCAGTCGCCGCCATCTGGGCCAGAGCTACCACCATCCAAAATATCATAATCATCATTCATCTTGATTTGCCGGGAAAATACGTCATGCCACACGCAATTAATCTCTTTAAAACAAGTAAAGAGTATTTTTTTTTATCTTCTCGGTGAATTCAGTCAAGAAAGAGGGGAAAAATTTACTAAATTAATGCCCTAATACTTCTTATTATAATAATACTTCTTAGTCGTATAAGTAGAAAGAGTTTGATTCAATTTAAATAACAAAACAAAATTAAAATCTCAAATCAAATTTCAGACTCGTTTAATACAAAATATATATATATATATATATTTAAAAGAGGTGTCTTTACCAGCAGTTTAATGTAAATAGAGCACATCCATGAGGATCAACTACCATGGATATAGAATCTTTTACAATTCCAAAGTTTCTTCCACTCCACAACTCACTGGATTTGCATGAACCATAGATAGAATTTCTACCAGGAATTGCCTTAGGCAAATCGCTTATCCTTGTTGAGATAACAGTTTTCTGGGCATTCAGATTGAAAAAGGCAAGATATATTTCTCCTGAATCAAACACATGACATTTCTTAGTATCATCATCATAATAGAAGGATGCATTAAAATGGTGTTTTGTATTGTAAATATATTATATACATATATATCAGTGAGAAAGAAATGTAGGAATTGAACCTTTTCTTCCAGTAGCAATCCAAGAACGAATTCCTCCTGACTCTGTCTTGGCTGCACATTGAAGATTAATCAACATTAGCAACAACACAGATATATATATATATATATATATGTATATATATATATATGTATGTATGTATATATATATGTATGTATGTATATATATATGTATGTATGTATAATTTGAAGCTTGAGTTGGAACTTGGGACCACTGGACTAGTTACATTCAACAAAGACATTACCTTTTAGAGTGTTTACTGAAGCACAAAGTCCGGAATAACTGCTTGTAAGGGTTCTGTTAAAACTATCCAATGCCCACAACTGTATAGGTCAAGAGTTCTTGATATTAGTTTTCAGGTATTAGAATAAATGCTTCTTTTTGAGAAGAGAAAATTTGAGGCTAAGGATACCTGATTGGCTTCCTGTCTGCAAGCAGAAAATGAACCTCTTTTAAACTCTTTTGAAGTCAGTTTCCGATTAGAAGATGCTCCGAGACAGAATTCTCTTGTCTTAGTTGGCAGTAAATGGATTTTACCCTCACATTCTTGCTTACATATCAGCTCTTCATCTCTGCATTGTCATTCATCCTAACCAAGTCAAGCATCATGTATTTCTTGGAAAGTTGTAGTCAGGAAATAAAAGAAGGTAAAGCTTATTACGATGCCACAAGAGGTTTTTCCTTGTATAGGCAGAAAGACTCCCCATGCTTGTTTCTCGAGTTCTCTTTCCAACAAAGTTGTTCAACATCGTCAAGAGCTTTAGTAAACCATCCACTAGTCATTTCATCGTTGCAGCTAGTTAAAGACAAAAAAGGGTCTTCCGGGTAATCATCCTCTTCATTCATCGTAGTTTGGCTGGTGAGAGAAGAATGTCTTGAACGGGGACATTGTTGACCTGTAATCTGAGGGAACTGCATTTGAAAAATCAGTGTGTTAGTTCCTCCTGCATAATATATTCACAATAATAAGGGAAAGAAAGGCTTTACAACTTACCTCCTTGTTGTTGGAGCTAAAAGAGTTTATCTCTAGTAATGTAGGGTTCGTGATCATATTCAATGTAACATTATCCAGTGATCTCAAATCTCCTCCGAACATGAGAGGGGACTTGGCCATGGACCACAAAGTCATCTGCACAGATAAATCCATGATGATGAATTTTTCTCGATAAAGCTTTAGCTTAATCAAATTTTTAGAAGTAGTTCTACAGGTATACCTGGGTTCTTTGCTCGTATAAGTTGAGCCTACACTTCCTGTATGGTCCTTTATCCGAACCTATGTATAGAAAAGATATCATTCAGTTAACTGGGAGTGTGTCCTACGCTAGTAGAACATGGTTTAGTTTGTGATTGCAACTCAGGTTCCATTCTCAACAGACATTAGTATTTTCTTATTTGATGATATAGTGAAATATAAAAATGTTCCCTCTGGTTTGCTTCTCAGAGCATATCCCTGTCATTTAACGTATCAACTAACAGTATTTTCTTGTTATTAGTAGACCAAAGATAACGATAAGGACTTACTCATCCTAACACTATAGAAGCTTGAATTAGATTTTTCCTTCATTCTAGAAGAAAATATCTGTTGCCTTTCCCTTAAACTGAGTTAACAAAGACCTTACCTGGATCAGTTAGCCAACCTAGTGGTAGCATATCCAAGTCAGGCCATGACTTCCCATTCAAACCTTTTGCTCCAATCATACCAGCAGCAGCAAAGTCTCTAACAACAAATGGCAAAAATAAAAATACAGCAAGGTAAAACATTGGAACTGTTTAGGAACTATGAAGATGAAGAAAGTAACGGAAAAGAAATAATAGGATAAGAATTTGAAAATTCATGAACTTAAGCCTCTGCTTTAGGGTATGAGTTGTACCGTGCAACATTGAAATGAGCAGCAACATCTCCCCAATTATCCCAGTCATCACCAGTTATCCTATACATGTTGACTAGGCCAAATACATCCCTGGCCATGTTGGGTGTCACACTAGTTCCAGGGGATAATGAGTACAGGATTGGACGGTTCAATTCCCTTAGTACCTGCAGAAGGTGCTTCATATAGAACTATTTGTACAAGGAACCCTCTACTTGAAAGGAAGACTAGTACAGGTTTTCTTTTCAATATTTAGTGAGATGCACAAGCGAATGTGTGTGTTTATATGTACCTCTGAGACAAAAGTAATCTCATTTACATCCAAGTCGTCTCCAAACACACAATCGTTTTTCACTGCATGAACAGAACAGAAAGATTATTAGCAGCCAAATTATTTACTATCCTACAGTTCACTCTTGCTTGTGTAAGCTAGTTAACATTTGCATGATAACCAAGTCTTCTGAAGAACTTGATCGAGACTGCTGGAAAAGTCTTTGTTGATCCCTTTTAATCTTTCATGTTAAAAAAAAGCTAGAAGCAGTTGGCAGAAACCAAATTACCAAAATCAACACCCCATTCAGCATACTGATGGTAGATGGACCTCAAGAATGCTCTTCCAGCTCCCAACTTAGTGTTTACACTCATGAAACCATTCCGCATCCAGGCACAAGTCCTCTCCTTAATCCCTATATCCTTTGCATGCCACCGTCTTCCAGACTCTTCATAAGCCTTGCCCTAAATAAATCATAACCAATAGATTCAACATCTATATAAAAGACAATAATATTCTACATTTTCAAGCTTGAAGCTACACGATCCTCCTTTTGACTCAAAAAGTTTGCAAAGAATCCCATTGATGCATCTTTTTCTAATGTAAAGAGGAAAGCAGATAAAACTTTTTAGGCTAAGAGTAACAGCTATACCGTAGTGATATCCAGGATTGGGGTGTTGGCATTAACTGCCTGTGTACTTATGCCCCTCATTATATGAATCCCAAATTTCAAACCCATTGCATGAACCCTTCTGGCCACTTCACTGAATCCTTTACCACCATTGGAAGAAGGCCATCTTTTGGGATCAGGAACCATCCTTCCCCATTCATCAATCAAATCAAAACCAAGGGAGTCGACATAAGCACCAGGAACATGCTTCCTATACCAAAGATAGTCCACCACAACATACTACAAAAAGGACAAACAAAACAATAAAACATTCAGTTACAAATACTATTTGTACACTGGTTTGTTTTGTTTTGTTTTGTGTTATAGGAACAGAACAATTCACTTTATGTTAAGGCTTCCTTTAATACCTCATATCCATGAGAATGCAACCGTTGAGCAACAACTTCTGCATTCTGAAGAAATTCTTCCTCAGAGACAATCCAACAGAAGGAATCATAGGAATTCCAACCTCTTGGCGGTAAGGAAGCGTGTTCAGCTGCTCCCAAATGAGATAGAGATTCTGAGATTCCCCTGACAATTAACTCATTTCAGATCACGAGTAACACTTTGAAACATATCAGTCCATACTGCAACTGAAAATTAATCAATACAATGGCAACATTGATTATCCTACTTCTAGAATTCCATTAAAGAGCAAAATTTAGCTGAAAGTTACACATTTGGCGTATGAAACAGAACAAAAACATCTCCCTCGTCCGTAAAGTACTCTAGAATTGGGCATCCATCACAATTCAAGAACTCATTAAAAAAAGACTGCATCTTGGATAAAACCCACAAAACATCTCACCACAAATAACTCAAATTTGACAATAAACAGTGACAATAAACAAGAACTCAGAAATTGTACCTCTGAAAAGAAACACCGAAGAAGAAGATGATGAAGAAGGATAACAGAGAAACCAATGCTGAAACCTCCATAAGTCGATTTTTGGGTTTGTCAAAGATCAGGCAATAAAGTAAGACAGACTAAAAAACTAAGTAGTACTAATATCTCGAATCATTCTTGATAAGACCGAGAAAAAAAATTAAGGATGATGTGTAATGTTATGGGCGAGAATCAGACTAATTAATGCATATTTTAAATCGGATTAAGCTGAATCATTTTACGACATAATGACTCACTGCGTGTCCAGAAAGTGTTATTATTGACGGTGATCCGGTGATGAAAGAAGTATTATTTGTCTTAAATCTTTCATCCCATCAGTACTATGGATTGAAATCACCTAAAAAATCAATCTTTTTCGTGTTCTGTCGGCCATGCACCTCTATTTAGTTTATCTTGTTTGTTACCTTCTTAGCTGATGATGATGATGATGATGATTAAGAATAGGCAATAAATAGTCAACTAAAGCTTCCAAAATAAAAGTCAAACTGAAACAAGATCATTAGACACACATTCCCACTATTTCCTTTTAAAAAAAATACAATTTAAGATCTTTATGAATTTTTTTTTTTTTGTTAAATAAGATCTTTATGAAATTAAATCAATCAATATTTTATATTAATTATTTTCTAAAGGAAAAAAAATTATTAATTAATCTAACAAAAAGGAGAAATTCTTGAAAATACAATATATAACTAAAATACAGACAATTAAATTATTATCTTTCTTTTAAATGATAAGTAGGTAAAATTTTATATTATGACAAAAGAGAGTAATACATAAGACATGAGATACGACTCATATATATACATATATAGATATATGTAAAGACATGACATATGTTAATTTAAATAGTTAAGGATTTGATTTTCTTGTTCTCCCATTAGAGAGAAGAACCATGAATTAAGAATAGGATAGTGTATTTCATGTAAGAAATCAGTCTGCAATGTCAAATTCTCTCTTAAAGAGTATTGGCACAGTGCTTGCATGCACCGAGTTTTCTATTCCCATATGATGCAGGAATCACATTTAGACAGAAAAATGCTCAAGGAGGAGGTAAAGATTAATACAATTCAAAGAAGCCTAGTTTTAAGTACATATATATATATATATATCATACAATGGAATGTTCGACCAGATTAATGTACATTATATCTGTGAACAATGTCTACAGATGACACTAGAATACAAAATTGTAATTTGTTCCTTTCCTTGAAAAGAAGTCTGCATGAAATCAGTCTTATCTCCTCCTCTTAGGCCTTAGATCTAGAGATTTTGTTCATCATCCAGAGAGCAATCCACTAGGCCTTCAATCTTGAGAGCAGAGAGAAAGAAGAATGGCTTGGACAAGTTTTCCAAGTCGTGTGCACAAATTCATGAGAGAGGCTTCCTCATGAAATCTCAAGTGTTCACCTTCAACTATACAAGTTTTCAGAGTTAAGCTCTACACATGCATGGTGTTAGAGGGTTCTCCCAGATGTCATAGTTAGGAAAGGTTTCTTCTGGTAATCCTGTTCGAGTCTGGTGGGTAACAACCACATCTTCAACAAAGGTGGCCCAACCCATGTATGGGTCTCCTAAGGATTTGGACATAAGTCCCTTATCTGGTTTAATAGATTTTAGCTGATGACCCATGTAACGGCGATATCCAATTATCAGTTTAGCGAAATTCCCTCCGTGGGTCATCACAAAGACATCGGATTTCAAACATACCAGGAAATCAAGGGCTGCCAAGCTAGTTACATGCTTTCTGAAGCTGTCCAATTCCACTTTGTTGGCCAATTCCTCTTTTGTAACCTGTTATAAACCTTCTCATGGTCATCTCAAATGATCTAGTATCCAAGATTATGATAGGACAACAGACAATCAGTTTTATTAACTCCATATATATAAATTAACTAAATCCTTTGGCACACTAGTCTACTAAAGAAACCAACCGAGTACTTCTCTAAGTAGGTTCAAATTAGTTTTAAGAGAAAGTATCAAGTAAACCACATGTTCTTTATCTTTATTTACTTCACAATAGCCTAGACGAGGCATAAGAAGTCACCACTTTTATTTTCTATAAAATGTAAGCTACTTGTGCTTATTTCTCTCATCCAAATAATGAATTTGTGTTTTGTATAAAGTTGATTGAAAGCATTAGCATGGAAAAAGGAGAATGCAAGAATGGAGTGCATGGCTTACAAGATTAGGGAACATGTTCCGAAGAGGTGCCATCCGGTTCTGTCCTCCATAAACTTGTCCTGAAGCAACATATATTTGGGTTTCCTTAGGGTAACCCATTGCACGAAGCATCACTGCTACCTCGCCAGGCTCAAGGGGGCATCGGCCTTCCTTCCTTTTTTGGAGAGCTAGAGCCCATAGATGGGAACCATCCTACCACAATGAGGGTTGAAGTATTAGATAATCGTGATTAATTTGGCTTTGCATATACTAAACACAGTCATTAAAGATATGTACTTTGAAACGCCGGGGCCATTCTTTTAGTCTGTAGAGAGCCATCAGAGCTTTCTCCACTCTTGTACCCACAAAATCACAGAATGAAAGGCCCACCATCCCTTTCTCAAACCTTAGGTGAAGAGCCCTGTTTATAAGAGGAAATATTCAAGGTTCACGAACATGCAAAAAGACAAACATCAAAAGGAAATAAGAACCACAACATGGCTCAGAATTTCCAAGTCACATACATAAATGGATTTGAACTGCTAGTGCGGTTTCTCATTCTTGATACCAGTTGATCAGCCATCTGCTCAATCTCAGGAAGAAACTTCAAAGCATGATAATTTACTCTGCACCTAAGCCTGTTAATTTCTTGGGGAACATTATCATACCTGGACAAATAAATTTTCAAGGGGATGTTATTATCAAATTAGATACTCAAACTAGCTAAAACCCTTAACAAAAACACAGCCTTACCCTAGTCGATCAACAAAAGGTTTTAAAGACATTATCTTCTTCTCCTTGATCCGAGGCAGTACGTTGTCTATGTAGAATTGTGCTGGAGCATACTTGGGAATGTTCTTGACTGTTCGTCTATTATATATCACACGAAATAAGAAGAAAAGAAAAGGAACCACAGAAAATATACAGATCCGTAACAGGCTTTGACCAAATATAAACCTAAAAGCATATAAAAGCTGGACAAATTAAATCCTTGCCCAAAGTTTCAAGGGAGAAAAAATTTGCACATTACTAGAAGCAGAAAAGAAATAAAGACCCAGATGAATTTGTCCTAAGGAGTTAGCACATGATAATTCGATAAGGAAGATTCAGAAAGAATGCAAAGCCACCAAACCTTATGCTTGTAAACAGCTCTGATTTGTCAGTAAACCAATCAGGAATGTCACGGACAATTTGTACATCATCCTTCAAATAGTCAATAAAATGTTCAACATCAAATATGTCTTCAAATTTCCTGCAGAACATGATACATCCATATTTAAATAAAATAAGCCACAAACACCAGCAAAATGATTATTGATCCTATAGGCAATCACTCAGATATCAGCTGCCTCAACTCAACGTCAAGCTGGACAAATATGAAAGGTAGAGAAATGATATGTGGTATACTCAAAATAGAAATTAGATACTTCCAGCTGCCCCCTCACAAAAGAATATGAGTGGGGGACCCAAGTTCCTGTTCATTAAATCAATGAGAATTTTGCACACAAGTTTGAAGGCATGCATTCAGAAACTCGTGCTTCAGGAACATAGCACCTATGACTAGCAAAGTAAGGAGTAAAATGCAAAATTTGGTGTCTTTTATACCTATATTTGTAAATAAAATTTCTGGCTAACAAGGATCTTAAACAAAATAGGCCAATTTTCCACCTTGAAATCAACTAGCTCCCACACAAAGAATGGGAAAAACCACCTCAAGAAATGATGAAGCTGAATATCTGCCCTAAGTTTAATAGAGAAAGTATAACAATCTGTAAAAAATGTTCAAACCAAGCCACACTCACGTTTGGTCTTTCCATATCTGATCTTGTTTCAATACTGGCAAAATAAGGGTTGCGTTCATTATTTTGGCCACAGCAACAGCATTGCATATCTGCAGGCAATAGAGTAATACATTAACAGAATAAAAACCTATCCAAGATAGTATCTTCAGAAAAAAAAAAAAAAAAAAACCCGTGTTGACATATGTTAACTGTCAAATTATGGCACAATTCAGTTTAAAGTGATTTGCAACAGGTTTGATATCTTAGGGGCAGAGGGGAAGAAGACATGCTTTATCAGTTTATCTTATAGGATATGATAAAGGAAAACATACTGAAAACACAATATGGCCAAATGTATTAAATATAGATAGTAAGAAAGAGATTCATACAGCAATTCTCTGCTGGTTGAGACCACCCTCAGCATGTATAAAAATATATCCATTTGTTTCATTCTCCCCTGGAAGATCTATACAAGAAGAGAAGAACCAATTGTTACCAAGGTCAAAATGGATTGAAGTAATGTTTCACTAAATCTATATCCTCATAATGATAGATGACTATAAAATCACTGAAATTAGTCATACTGTAATCCATCACAATTCTAAGTGAAATTGTAGAAATGAAACTTACAGAAAATGCAATAATTCCCATTCATACTGCCCCCATAATTTCACAGGTTTGTCGAAGAATAAGTTCAGAATACCTGAAATTTTTCCAATATGTCGCTCAGCACAAGGTTTCCACGATGTGGTGGCTGAATGTGGATTTTCCCACAATGATGGAGGCTCCTTTACCTGATGGAAAGAGATGAAACAAACATAAAACAAGCACCACCATGAGCTTTCAAGAAAACCAGAAAACAAGAGGAAACACAAGAAAGATAACCCTCTGGCAACTCACCCGCGGACATTGGAGAACTATGCCATCTTTCTTGCACAAGTATGGGGCATTCTACAAGTGAAAAAAAAAAAAAAAAAAAGAGATGAAGTGAACAAAATCAATAAACTTTAGGTCTACGATTCATAAATGACATAAAAGAATTCCCTAAATCTACTAATATCAAGCAATTCTCATAAGGATCCTCCAAATACTATCCCAATCTTAAGCAATAACCAATGCACCGAGATAAATCAATTATGCAAATATAAGAACTTCACGTTTAACGCTTTTGAGAAAAGGAAAGTAAAGATTTTTAAACTGTTAAAGGCCCGTAAATCAAATTGCAGAATAAGCTCACCCATCGACTGATTATTGAAGATATTGCAGTTACTCCAGCGACGACGATAAGTAGCAGTACAAAGAGCCAGATCTTGGAGTTGTGGGGCTGTGACCTGGAATCATCGTTAAGATGGAAGAAGGGGAACAAAGAATTGAAGTGTGCGGAAAATATAGAACGGAGACCGCGATCCCGCAAATGACGATTACGATTATCGTCGTCGTCATCGGTAACGGGAGCATTATCCGGACACAGTGGTGAGGAAGCTAACGCCTCATCTCGCTTCATTGGAGACGCCGAGGATCCTGCTGTTGCTCGGCTCCCAATGGAGCTCGAATGGCGGAGCTCCGCCATTGCTCTCTTCGGACTGAAAGCCAGCTCCGGCACTGCTTCTTGATCTTCCCACTCAGTGGATCAACTAAACTTCTCCGGCGACTCTGCTTCCTTTTCACCCAAAGTGGTAACTTGAGATCGGGTTTAAAGCTTTTTGCGCAAATTTCTCAACTTTTTTTTTCTATTAAAGAATCATACCCAATTTATCTTAAATTATTTAATTTTTTTAATAAATAATTTGCATATTTGGATATTTATTATATTTTATCTTTTTCTTTTAAGTTTTATCATTTGTTAGTCTTTAAAAAAATTAAAAAATGACAAATTTACATGAAAAAATAAATATTAGTATTATATATATATATATATATATTTTTTTTTTTCTTTAGTTTCATCGGAAAGAGTAGATACCAGCTATTAATTAACTATTGCGAATAAAATAAAATCGCTGGGAAGGAAGAACCCTAAAACATGGCAACCGCAATTGCGAGGGGCTTATCGACGATTTTGGATCGGCAGGCTATGGGCCTTAGCCATGAGCTACAGCAATGGCGAGGCATCAGAGTACAAGTGAGGTTTGGCAATTTGGAGCAAGCTTTGGGAATACTGCAGAGGAAAATGCAATCTAGTGGAATTGAACGGATGATAAAGCGAGAGCAAACTCATCATATCAAGAACTCTGAGAAGCGAGTCCTTGCTCGCAAAGCATTGGAGCGTAGACTCCGATCTCAGGACTTTGCAAGGAAGCTGAAATCTGTTCTTCTCAAGAAAGTCAGGTGAAGGGATTTTCTTTCTTTCTTTTTTTTTTTTTTTTTTTTTTTTCAAAGAAAGTTGAAATTGAGTCGTTTTATTTTTATTTTTATTAGGCTCTTCCATATTATGCCACTCGTGGAAAAAAATGGGAGTTTGATCAAGTTTGTGACTTTTGCATATCAATTGATGGAAATGAAATGTGGTTTGAGCACAATTACACTTACAAGGGGATGTTTTGGATTCTTCGGTACATTAAAAACTAATGAACAGAGGTCCGAACTTTAGTTTTACTATTAGGGGATGTGAAAAATGCATTTTAAGAGAAATAACAAGGATGCACTGATTCAGTTTCTGATCAAAGCTGAGGAGTTTTATTCCAGAAACAAAATAGCAATGATTGATTAGTGAAGTAAGGCTAAGAAGTACTCCAATGGTGTAACAGAAGTTTAGTTTATGTTCTCTGGAATTTATCTTGCTTTATTAGTTCTGAAGTGAAATGAGAAGCTATCTTTATGGACTTAAAAGTTGGTTTTCTTTGTTTATATCTTATATTAATGTTGAACCTCAGTATTTACCTTCATGTAAGGTCTTTGGAAATCATTGTGTTCAAACAGAAACAGAAAAAGTGAAGGGCTTTTGTTCAGCCTTCATCTGACAGTTCAGCTTAATTGATTGATTCCAATGCCAGCTTCTTTTATTACAAACTACTTACTTGTTTCTGGCAACTCCCATACCTAGTCTTATCTGGGATTTATCGTGTAGCCACAAGGTAGAATTCACCTGTGGAAATTGTCATAGAACTATGACTGAGAGGAATTCTTACATAAAGTCTTATCTGGGATTTAAGTAATGGCATGCATCATCAATGATTCTTGGATTGTGTTTATTATCTTTTGGAGCAGAAAAATGCATATTCATGTCGTTGCCTTTCCTTTTTCTTAAACCCCCTACTTTTCTTGTTCACAATTTGATCCCCTGAAGTTTATTCTATTCTTTTGTGTGACTAATCCACTTTCTGCACATTTTTTTTGTTTCCAGGGGCTTATAAGATCAATATCTCTCGAGGAATTTGTTTTCTTGGTTCAAGAGCAGAATTTTCTAGAGTATTTCTTTACCTAAATGTGTCAGCAACATATCCTTTTTCCCAAAAATATTGAGAATTGATTGTGGGAACCAATATGTAGTTGATATTTCAGGTCACTGCATGTATTTGCTTAGATTAAAGACGATTCTTGTAAACATGACTATAGACCATAGTTTTATCTCAAATTTCTTTCTAACTCTAATTTTTTTTTAATTTACAATCAGAGCTACAACAGGTTGTAGGAGAGCGTTACAACCGTATTTAAGTAAAATCTTAAAAAAACTAAGATTGTTAAAATTTGAATTTATTGAGTTACAATTATGGATAAGAAACGAATAAATAATGCTGCCAAGAAACCCCCAAAAAAAAAATGCCAAGAAACAAGAAATATGTGCCAAAGAGTCCAAGAAACAAGAAAACAAAAGATTGTGAAAAGATATAAAAAAAGAAACAATGCCAAAAAACCATGAAACAAGAAATCAGTGCCAATTAATCCAAGAAACTAGAAAAAAAAGAAAAAAAAAAAAAATAAATAAATAAATAAAAGCCAAAAAACTAAGAAACAATAAGTCAGTGCAGAGAAACAAGAAATCAGTGCTAAGAGTCCTGAAAATAAAAGACAGTGAAAAGAAATCAAAAAACAATGTTAAAAGACCATGAAACAAGAAATTAGAACTAAGAATTCAGAAAATAAGAGATAGTGAAAAGAAATAAAAAACAATACCAAAAAAACCATGAAACAATAAATCAGTGCCAAAGAATCCAACAAACCCAGTGCCTAACAGCAGTCTAATAAACCAGAAATAAAACTAGAAAACATAAGAAATTAAAAAATAATATAATTTTTTAAAAAATAAAAATGTCAAAAAAATTCAGAGAAAAAATGATCATTTTTCATTTAATATAATAATTATAAAAAATACATAATTTAGAAATAATAAAAAAAATTAAGATTATTAGTGGATTTAATTATCAACATTTAGGATATTTAGGATTTTTGTAATGGGCTTATACAGAAAAGGCCCAAACTAATGGGATTTTTTTTCTCTAATTTATTTAATTTTCTTTAAATAATAACTAAAAAAAACCCAAAATTGAATCCAAATGGCATTATTTACGAGGTTAAATTGTATAAATTTCATTAAGCTCAATGAGAAATTAATTTTATTTTTATATAATTTAATCCCAATTTATAAAATGAGATTAAAGTAGATAAAAGCATAATTTTAAGATATTTTTATCTATAATATCAAATTATATATAAAAAGAAATACTATGAGGGCGAAATTGACAAAATAATATTTTCGGAGAACATCAGTGGCGAAGCAGCTGCGCAGCGTGCCAACACAGTAGACAAGGCAGACTGAGAGAAGAGGAGAGAAGCTAGAGAGAGAGAGTTTTGCATGGACGATGGAGGAGAGCAGAAGGATTCGATTGCTTTTCAAAGAAAAAGAAGCCATTTTGAATCAGTCCCAGAAATCACAAGGGTTTAAGCGATGTTGGGTTCTTCTTAAACCCCAACATCAAACCATCGCCGACCTTTCTGCTTATGTTCTCAATGTTTTCGGGCTTCATCCATCTTGCCCTCAAGGCCTTATCTTCTCTGTACTTATATCTTTCTGCTCTCTTTCTGTTGCTTTAACTTGTCTGGCTATATATACTCTGTTTGAAGAGTTAATTGATTCCTTTTTTTTTTTTCTTGATTGATGCTCATCCATTAAAAAAGACTTCTTTTATGGTTTTTTTCATTTGCAATGGATGGGAATGAGGGCTTCATAGCCTCAATTTACTGGTTTTAACAATAAATTTTCCCCATTGCCTTAGGAAAAGTTTTGCATATTTTATGATTTTGTTATTTTATGCAATAAGTTCTGGTCTTAGTTGTTTTTAATGGCGTATTTTTTAATGTAGTGTTGATTTACTATTTTTCTTGAAGGTGGATGGATTTGTATTGCCGCCCTTTGAATCAACTGGCATTTTGAAGGATAAAGATATAATAAGGTTAAGCTTAACAGACACAATTCAGCTCTTCCTATTAATCTCTTTTGCTCATGAATATGTTTTATCTTTTCCTAAAAATCAAAGATTAAAGCTTGACCTATATATGGTTTATATCTACTGGTTGCAATAGCGTGAGGAAGAACCCGGTTGCATTGTGTCTTGAAGGGGGCAATGCAGCCAATGCGGTTGAAGAATTGCAGATCCAGGACAAGCAACCTGTAAATACTGGAGCCCTCCTTTTAGCAAATGAGGAGTTCGAGAAGGAAACTGGAGGTTATCAAAGTGATGAACCTGAAGACGAACCCAAAGAGGAGGGTCAAGTAGATGAATCCTTAGATGAGACTGAAGAGGAGGATGAGGAAGAGAAATTAGAAGATAGTTTCCATCCAGGAAAATCATCAGGCGTTGATGCAACTTCAAAGAAAAGAAAAGCTCCAGAAAAGCTTCACGGGACAAAGTATATATACCTTATGATTTTCATGTTCCAATTAGGTATATTGTGCTGGTCATTTGGTCACAAGTCTAACTTGTTCTGTTGTGTTTATCCTTTGTCTTTCTATTGGTTGATCAAAGGAAGAAGAAACAACGCCTTGAGGTTCAGGAGAGCATTCAAAATTATGTTTCAGAAAATCAAGTAGGGAACTCTCACCAAGGCAGTGGAAATGCCAGGAAGGAGACTCATGTCAAGCAGGGGAATCTATCCAATGTCAAGAAGAAAAAGGAGGGTGGTGGTGGTGATAAGAAAAATGTTGAATTAAATGACACTGACACGGATACTCCACCAAATCTAAAGGGGTATGTTTCGCATAAATTATATTCTTTTGCTTTTTGTGCTGCTTTATTTCCTAAGTCCCTTTTATTTCATTCCATTTTTAATAGGTGTGTTAAGTTAACTTGAATTGTATATTAGCTTGATTTTCAACATGTCTCTCAGTTGGTCAATATTCTTGGTTAGTTTGTCCATGTACATATGGAGTTGCTTAAGAATTTTATATTATCCTTCTAGTTATCTACTGAACCCACAGACAACATTAGAACTTAATATAAACATATCTCTCCTTAATAATTTTTGAGCTTGTAGCAGTCAGTTCTTGCTTTCTTTCTCAAGGTCATCCTCCTTGGGGAATGATATTGCATACATTTCCCATCTCATGAATTTCTTTGATTTTCAACACCTATTCAGTTCTTACTAACCATAATTTCATAATGCTTTGCAGAACTGATCAAATAGAAAATGGAGACAAGTCTCAGGAAGCGTCTGAAGGAACTCAAAAGGTCCAGCAGAATATGGACTACAATTTTCATTCCCTCTGTTTAGTTTAATAAATACATAACCACTCCATTTCCTACCCTATCCTTGGACGGAAAAGGAAAAAAAAAGAAAGATGCACAGAATAGGTTTACTGTGTTATAATTAGATTAGGTTAAAGTACTAGCAATATGTCAACAATGACAGGCCCTAAGATCTGATGGTGTGATACTTTCTTCTTAGGGTCCTAGCAGAAGTGCTCGGCGGAAGAAAGCTAAGAGGCGATGGATACGTGAAATGGCAAAAATACAGAAGCAAGCTGATGCTTCGCAGCCTAAAGGACTTGTGGGTAGCTGAATATATAATTTTATGCCTCACTTGTCTTGTAATTCTGTAATCTTCTGGCACCTGACATTCTGAGCTTTGCAGCAAAACTGGAAACAGAAACCAGCACCAGCACAGGCTGGAAAAAAGAAGCACAACAATTGGAAGCAAAAACCTGTCCAAACTTATAGTAGTAAAGAAGATTGTGGTGAACCCAAGGGACTGGTTAGTATACGTTTATCAAATAGCTACTGTTTCAATACCCTCAAACCACTTGCTCTTATGTCAAATCTCTAATATGCAGCTGCATTGGAAATCTTGGTCTGCAAAGGATAAATCTGATGATAAAAAAGATGATAAGGATGCACATCAAAATGGCAGTACAAGTGAACAACCAAACCAGAAGAATAACATGGAGGATGAAATTGTTCCAGTTGTAATAAAGCCAGGACATATTCGCTTTGAGCCTCTAGAAGGAGGTTCAATAAACTGCCTTCTTGTGGTTCTGGATGCATATTTTTTCCTTTCCTTTTCTTCTGAGCACGGCTTTAGATTCCTTTGATTTTTTGGCATTTTTTTTGGGAGGAGGGGGGTTCTTCTGCTTCCACTGAAAGGATCACTTTAAGGTCAAAGTTATTCATATTTTCTCAGCTTATTGACAAGATGGTAGCAAATAAGTTATATATTTCTTTTTTTTTTAGTCATTTGCAGCATGGCTAGTGCTTTTTGGATGTGTTATTAGTTGCATGACATACGAGTTTTCATTCCTGTAAATCTCTTTCAAGTTTTAATCTTTGGATACTAAAGTTCCAGAGATATGCTTGCTTATTTGGTTTTGTAGAAGGCACTAGAAATTTTCCTACCTTGTTGGATACTCTTTTGTTTTTGCATGTTGTTTGGATCCCATTCTTGGAGAAATAAAAACTATTAAATCAACTATGTATAAGTGTTTAAAGTGTGGTATCAATGAAATGGGTCATCAATTAAATGCCAATTCCAATATTATGTAATCTTTTCCTGTTTTGGTGTCTGACCTTGCAATATTCAAAATTATTGTATTTCTAACAAGTGAATTATTTACTTTTAAAATGCAGACCAAGCTCAAAGGCAAAGTCAAGTATCAGAGGTAAACCATTTTTTCCCCTTTTTTCCGTTAATGTCTATTTATTTGAAATTTTTGCATGTTAGTTCTATGCAAACTCTCTTCCTACTGGGCAATCGTGTATTTTGTTAATGTGTGACATGGTGCACTTGATAACACCTTCTGAAATAACGGATTATTCTTAGCATAATTAAATACATATCCAAAAGAAAACTTCAAACCAGATCTTTTGGTGCTCTATCTTTTGATGTGTTGACTGAAGTGAAGCTTGATCCCAGAAACTTATCAATGCATCACAGTTTTGGTTCTGTTTTATTTTATCCTTTGAAATTATTGGATTCAACATGGATGGAAGTGAATATAACCAGACAATTAGCAATTATGTTTTTGGAGCTTGTAGCTTCTGAATGTTTGGAGGATTGTTCTTTTGGGTGTGTGAACCAAAAGGTGATACTTAAGAAGCAACAACATTCATTGTGGTGATTATTTATTGCTGTTTGTTCTCTAGATTCTCTTTGCAATGATCCTTTTTTCTTGTTACTTACACTTTTGCTTCTGGCATCACTTGTCCTTCAGGAGCCGTCTTTACATTGGAATGGAATCACTAGCAAGAGAAAGGGCCAAAAGTGGGGTACAGAGAAACTTTCGTATTCTCAGAGAAATGGTAATAAAGACGTTCAATCTCATACGAGTACTTTGAAAGAGACAAACATGAACCATCCAGTTGATTTTGATAAACTTCCTTCTCTTTCCAAGTTGCCAAAGGTCAGTTTTTTTAGCATGCAGATGGGGTTAAATATTTGTGAGGTTCTAATAATTGAAAACATGTTTCCCTTTCAAGCTACCTCTTTATTTATTTGCTATTGACTTTTTAGTTTCACATGTTTGATAACAATCCACTTTAAAAATTTTCTTCAGAAGATTGACTTGTTGATCCCCTTAGATGATACTGAATGTTCTTGGTTTTAAAACTGGGGCCTTGCACCTGGCGTTTTACAAATGATTAGCTTTTCATAAGAAAGAAGAATTGTAAAATGCAACCAGTTTACAATCTGCTATGGTGCTAGTTTTATAATTCTTTATCTTTGCAGGAAGGTGATATCATTGGATATCGCATACTTGAGTTATCATCATCCTGGACTCCAGAGCTTTCCTCATACCGGGTATATTAAAAAGTTATACAGATATATTGAACCGCTTTTTTCTATGTAGGCATTATGGTAGTTATTTGATATGCATTTTCTGTAGGTTGGGCAAGTATCATCGTGCAATCCACAATCTGATAAAGTATTACTTATGCCAGTAGCAGAACATCCAATTATTCTCGGAAAGCCTGATGAAGATAAATCTGATCAGCAACCAGACAATTCCCTGTACAAAGAAGATGGGTCTTTGGAGGTACTCGCATTATACAGCATGTGTTTTCCCTCTGTAATTGGTTATAATGTTTTCATTGATTTCCAGATTCTATTTAATGCTACTTTTAGTTCTTATTCTTTTACTCTTTTGTACTTACAACCATGCATGATATGCAGATAGATTTTTCAACCCTTGTTGATGTTCGTATTGTCAAGGATGGTGTTGGAGGTCCAAGAGAAGCAGAAACTGATGGAACCAATGGAGGTCCCACTCCCACGGAGAATGCCATGTTGTTGGAGACACCTACCAGCAAGGATAAGCAAATGCAGGCCTCCCCTGCTGGTATGTATTCTTGATTTTTTTAATACTTTAATTATAAGTTTGGCTGATTTCTAAAATTTCAGTATTTGCCTGGATTTCCTATAATATTTCGCAATTGTCTCTCTGCCTCTGTAATGCACTACTTATGTTGGGAGCTTTTATCTTTGTTACAGAAAACTGATGAAAATATATTGGCTTACAGAAAATAAATAGCAATTAATTGGTGGCTACTGTTGAATCTTCTTGTCAATATTTATTGTTTACTTGACCATTCAGTTAATTATCCAAAAAAAGCCCTTTGAAGTGTGATAAAAAAATGCTAAATCTGAGGTTTTAGCAACATACTGAGAAGCAAAGAATATGGATTTGAAAATGAATATGCAGATAGAATACTTTGAAATTTGTTCAAAACCATTTTGCAGTCATCTGGAAGAATATTCATGGTAATTTTTTTATGGAAAGATTCACAATTTCCTGGAATTTTTTTTAACCCCTTAAATACTCCTCCTAGTTCACTGTTCATGTTTGTAACTTAGAAAGTAAATGGTGAATTATATTTCTACAGACCTGACTTCATGTTACTCTGCAGAAAATGGACGACAAAATCATAATAACCAGGAAAATGCCACTGGAACAGGTATCTGCTATAATTTTTTATTAGTAGCCAGATAAAGAAGTTAATTTTCTTCACATGATGGACATTATTGTTTATGTTGTTTGCATATAGGAAATGGAAGCGACATGTGGGAGCAAATCAGTGAGGCACTTAGTGCCAAGAAGGCCCAACTCTCTCAGGAAAGTTCATGGGGCAAGCCGAAGCCTGCCACAAGCACTAGGTCATATAGAGCCCTTAAAGGCAGTGCTATGGGTCCAACAATGGCCTTTTTGAGATCAAAAAACAAGTTGAGGAATTAGTCGATTCAAGCTTAACATAGTGTGAGGATAGCCTGCATGAACCTACATCTACAATGGGTGGAGAGATCATTCTCAAAACCCTTCTTTTGAAAGCTTTAAGAAACTATTCGGATCATGTAATGAGCTTCATCATGGTGTTTTCCTCTGTAATGAATGTGTGCCTAGTAATGGATCTATTTCTTCTATGTAGCTCATTGCTTCTATTGCAGTTCTTATCTGTGATTTTGGTTAAGTTTGATGCCATTATGTGTTCTGACTTGAATGTCATTTTCATTGCTGTGATACAAGGATTAGTCCACCAAAAAGATACCATACCATGCTTAACGGAATCAAGGAAAAGAATGTATATTTTTGATAATGTATACAGATAGTTTGCAATCTTGTTCCTGAAGAATATATACTAAAAGTACTAGAAAAATAGAGAAGAACTACTTGAAAGCAACACCTTTGGTGCTAAATGTAACCAATGCTACATGGAGTAGGTTAGGGAAGAAGTATAGTAGTTCATTTATTCAGATTTATATACTGCTTGTATCTCTTTACAGCTGGCTGTTCCATGTGTGTGACTCAAGGGCTAGTCCTCTTTACATACATCCCTCAAGCCAAATTCATGAATTCTGCTGGGATGCCGGAGAACCTGCACAAGATCCTTGAGAACTGTCCCACATGGAATGCCAATTAACCACTGAAAATCACCTACTAGATTCCTGTATCTAATGCCTTCTGGAATGAGAAACCAGGAAGATGCATCAAAAGCTGTTCTGGCTCTTCACCTTCCCTGACAACCTGCGCAGCAGTAAATACTAACATCCATAAACCTGAAATTTCTAGAAAGCATTTCCTGCTGATTAAATAGTACACGGGAAGAACAAGTACCTGAACCAGAGAGCTGGCAGCTAATCCATTCTGATTAAGGAAACTGCGCCCAATATCCTCCCACTGAATGTAACCATTCTCATTTGTGCTGTTTTTGCTAGTTGACAGATTTCCCTCAGCAGACACATGACGGCCGATCCATATATACAAAACATCAGCACCATTTGATCTCAAATTATTGTGAGGAACAAATATGATGTAAGTAGAATTTGGGTCCAGTATGCCACAGTTCATCTCAACTTCATGCATAGAAGGCCACTGGTAAAGAACTAAGTCATGTACCAAGCAAGGGACTTCATCCCGGGTTATACAAGTATCATCAGCATCTAACATTATCTCTTCCCTAGTATTGTCAAAAGAACTTTCCCTGGAAAGATCTTTGAAATCAATTTCTTTCATGATTTCATCTTCTAGATCAGGAAGAGAAAACGACCATGATCTCAACAAGTTAACTGAAACTTGGGAACTATCGTCGGGTGAAGGTAATGTCATCCTAGGCGGAGGAGTATTCCCTCTTCGCTCTGCTAGAGAAGGGGACCTTCCCCTGGATAGCAAACAAGAATTTGATTCCCATAAAGCATGAGTTGTGGAGAATGCAGGTTCTGGTGGAGGGGAAGTTTCTTCACAGAGTAAAGGTACAGTTCCCTCTACAGATGAATTTTTAGTAGTAGTCAAGTCTTTTGATTCCATCCCAGAAGGTGATGGCTGAGCAGACATGTAAGACAAGTCAGACCAGTTAGAAGATGAGGGTGAGAAGGTAAATGAACTGCAATAGTCAGAGGTTGAAGGTGAAAGTGACGGTGATGGTGATGTCACATATGATTTTGGTTTAGCAGCATGAATAGCAGCAGGAAAGGAGTCTAGAGAACTGAAAGAAGGACTTGGAGACAATGGAGGACAAGCAAGAGGAGTAAAAGGATCATCTTCTGTACAAGTTTCTTTCGTCCAGCTTGGATTGCTGCTAGGTGCACATAAAGAAACTGATTGAGGACTTACAGGTGACAAAGAATCAGTTTCTTCAGAAGTATTGTCATTACCCTCATGCTGACTTGTTTGGTTGCTATCACAACTCAATTTGGCTGATGTGATGAACTCTTTCATGATCCCACTGGCAAATTTCCGCCTTAATCTTCTCCAGCCATTTTCACGGGCAGGAAGACGAGTCACTGATCCAGTTCCAGACAATGGAATGGGAGGAACAACCCCACCAGCTACTGCTTTCTGAAAAATTTCAAAGTCTAAATCATAGTCACCAACCCTCCTCCCACCAATTGACAACCCCCTTCCTCAGTCTGCACACTACCCTCCCTACCAAGAGCATACCAGAATTCTGGTGGCTCTTCACCTTCCTTGATTACTGAAACCGGGCCTTGTGCTCTTTCATATCTGATAACTTGAAAGGCAGCTGCCCTTGCTGCCTCAAACATAACTGACATGCAGTCCTTACCAATCCAGACATATATAGCTGAAGGAACATGAACGATGAATGCTCCGCGAGAATCAAGCCCCTTAGCTGTAGGTTCATTTAACAATTTAGGTACCAAATGCAAAGGATCATATGGAGAATGAGGAGCTAACCGGTACATCCTTAGAAGAGAACTTGGGCTTGCAGGCAGTGCATGCACCCGCTTCTGACACTGCAACAATTGGCAAGCAAAACCCATATTTGGGTTTGTAACTCCTCTGGCAGCTTTAACATGCTGGAATGCATCATCAAAGTTCTGTCCTTCCTTCCACATAAGATATGCAATGACCAATGAAGTTGATCTTGACACCCCCTGGCAACAATGGACAAAAACTCGGCCACCTTGTTCTCGAACATCTTCAAAGTAGTCAAAAACATCATAAAGGATGCTAGTAATATCTTCAGATGGGCTGTCCTGCAGCCAGAGAGTCTTGTAAACCAAATCATTCTTGAAATACTCAGGACAAAGAAACCCAACACAGTTCAGCACATGAGTGATCCCATTCTGGCGGAGAACTTCACGGCTCTTTGCAACAGTGTCACTTCCTAGATATATGTGATCCACGATTCTAGAACATTCTTTATTGAAGAAAGCTAGCTTGTCTTTCTGGAACTCGAATTCAATTAAAGGTTTCCCCACTCTTGAATCCTCATGTGTGGTGGTTGGTCTAGGAGGCCTTGGGCCAGGAGTAGCAGGATTTGCCCATACTCCAAGATCATCTGATCCCGGCTTTGGCCACTCCTCAATGTTTGGTCTGGCAACTGAAAGAGGTTGAAGGGGAGGCAAACAGGCCCTTGCTTTACTGTTCCATTGTGGCCTAGAATTAGAGGCAGAGCTAGACTGTGAAGGTGATCTGCCGGCCCAGGAAACAGACCGTGCATATGTTTTCCGATTCCCCAAAGGTGGCCTATCCTTGCTCTCCTCTTCTCCCAACATATCTCAATAAAGAACTGACTACACCTCCACAGAACCAATCAGAGCTAGTGGAGGAGTGTTCCTGGAAGCACCATCCAAAACATCAGGTCTTCAACAAGCTCTGTTTGACTCTTGAAACAGTTAAAAACTTTTATAATTAAAAAAGAAAAAGAAAAGTGGAATTTAACTGAAACCTCAAAACTCCAATGAAACCAAAACTTCAGAAACCAGTTTGGCAAAAGCAAGAAAAGAAAAGATCAAATCTTTAGGTGGTAAATTTTTTTTTTTTTTTAATTTTGAAAAAAAAAAATCATACTAAGAAGAAATCTCGAGGAAGAACCCACAAGAGAATCAGGTTATCTAAAACATCAGGGGTAATTTCAAAATTCAAACAGTTGATGAGCATTCGAAAATTTCCGCTTTTTTGCACTTTCCTCACCTAAAACTCTTGACCAGATAGATATACAATAACACAAACGACAGAGAAAGAAAAGAAGAAATCAAACACGAATACGACCCAGTAAAACTACTAATCAAATTAAAGTCTTCAGTCATCACGTAGAAAGACAATAGATTCAATAACCCAAAAACAACAACAATCAACAAGAACGGCGAAAAAGTTTAGAAAATTCTATGCCCGTTCAAAATCAGGAACTGTCAATAAACATTAGATTAAAAAAAAAAAAAAAAAATTAGGGAAAGGGGGTAGGGCAAAGAAAAGAAAAGTCCCACAAAAATCAAAGAAACATAATTTATTGGGAAATTTACTTACTTGAAAGATTGGGTTTGTCTGTGATAAATCCGGGCAGACATTTGATTACTTGAAAAGAAAAAAAAAAAAAAAAAAAAAAATAAAGAAATTGATTTGACTGCGATGGAAACGGAGGAAGATTGATTGAAGGGAAAAAAAAAAAAAATCAGTGGAAGGGAATCCAATTTGTATGCCTTTGAATAGGAAGAAAGGAGAGGAATAGAATAGGAATAGGAAAGAGGGAAGAGAAGAAAGAAGAGGAAAGCCAGCTCCCCATGCAAGCAAACAAATCTTGAAAACGACATAGTGGCGGTTTATTGACTGAAACAGAACTGGTCAAATTGCCATGTCATCATCTGTGATGTACACTTCTTCCATTTTAATCTATATATCTATATTTAATGGGAGAGGAAGAATAGAATAGGAATAGAAAAGGGAAAGAAAAGAAAAAAAGAAAAGCCAGCTCCCCATGCAAGCAAACAAATCTTGAAAACGACATAGTGGCGGTTTATTGACTGAAACAGAACTGGTCAAATTGCCATTCATCATCTGTGATGTACACTTCTTCCATTTTATATCTATATATCTATATTTAATAAGTATTAGGATAATTTTCTTTGCCTAAAACTATATAATTTTTTTTTAACGACACGAGTATTTTAGATAAATCTTAAATTATAAGAGGTACTTTTAAATTGAGATTCAAATTTTCGACTTCACTTAAGTCAAGAAAGGTCTTTACCATCTCATCTACGCCTTGAAAGACACATGTCACATGCCAAATAAATAGACTATAAAAAATACATATATATTTCTCAACGTGACTAAATAATAGTTTAATAGTTATCTTTTGTAATTTAGAAACAATTAGAAGTATTATTAAAAGTTTAGATAAAAAATAAATATGCACAATAATAATAATAAAAACAGTGGGGAAAAAAGTGGGTAGAGAAGGGGAATAAGAATAAAAGTGGGTATGTATAACTCACAAAATTCAGTCTAAATTTGCTACCTAAAATCCAAACCCATAAAATAATAATACTAATAATGAATTAAAATAAACAAACATGAAAAAGAAGACCAACAAACAATAGTTTGACTATGTTTATTATTACAATTCCAAGGAATGAAGTTTAGTCAAAGATTTGAACCTCATATTAAAAAAACAACAAAACTCACCATGCATTTATTGGAGAAATAATAATAGGAAGAGTATTGTAAATTATGGGGTCAGAACTTTCTCCCGTAATGGATCAACTTGGCTCGAATAGTTTGGATGTGAATTTGGTTTCAATAGTTTGAAATCCATTTGGGACACCACGTGCCAAAGCCAAAAAAAAAAAAAGTTTTATATTCTTGTTCTTTTACTTAATTATGTGTTTTAAGTGTCATGACCCAAACTCGTAGCCGTGACGCAACTATGAGTCTAGCAAGCATCTATGTCAACTATTTAGAACTTTACTCACTATATTAAAGAATATTCAAAGTTGACTATAAATACATAAGTTCATTTTATGTACTTTCGATGTGGAATGAAATATCACATTTACCAACCTTAAGGCTTACGTCTCCGCTAGCGTCCAATCGAATATAATTGATCTAAGTCCAAGATGAATCAATGGACATCGTGTGACATCACCACGAACTCGTGATGCAATTGTAAGTCTAACGACATTTATGATCAACTATTTAGAATTGTCCGAAAGTGATATATCAAATTAGTTAATTATACATATTAATCTATTTTTATATACTTTTTATATGAGACGGAATATAAAAAAAACTTTATGGTCATTTCAATAGAAATATATATATATATATTGGTAATCTAGCAAAGAGGTATGATATTTTGAATTTGCTGCCGGCTCTTGAAACCTACTACTACTACCTAATGCTTTTCTTGTTTTTGGTAAGAATCTTAATGATAAAACACAATTAATAACAAATTCAATAACTTATATTTTTCTTCTCTTTTTCTATCATTAAAAAAAAAGAAAAAAAGCCAATATATATAAAATTGTGAATCATAACAATTTTGACTCAACTTCCATATGTAAAAAATATATGAAATACTTTATCTCATAATATATATTTTTTTTGAGTATGCCAAATAGATAGGTTTTTTAGTCAAGGAAGGTGTGCCAATAGAAAGAAATATATACATAATATATATATATATAAAAACAAGACAAATAGACATTCTTCAACCCATAATGTTTATAAGGTTCTCAGTCTCCCTTTGCAGCTGATGTTAATGTCATTGTATGAGTGAGGTAATATTCCTAGACATTGTTGTGCCACAAACTTTTTTATTTTTTAATTATTTTTTTAGACGAGACGAAAATAGAAAATAAATAATAAAACAGTAAAAGAAAATAAAAATAAAAATTATAAATGAATTAAAATTTTTATATATTGCAAAAAAATAATAATAATAATAATAAAGAAAATTGGACAAAATTGTATCCAATTAATTAATATATCTTAGGAAAATGGAAGGTTCAATCAAGAAAGACTAGTAAAGTCAGTGTTGTCAATTCATATGATGGAAAATTTTTGAGATAGAATTCACAAGAGACACAAACCTAACAAAAGAAAAGGAAGGAATTCACATGAGAAGTAAATTTTTGAATCTTTGACCTATGGTTATATATGGTTAGAACCCAAAGTATTTTTTTTGGGTTTGCGGAGCCCTCGCAGAGTTTAATTCTTACTTGAGGGTGAGAGTCTGATCCAGAGCTTTTTTAATATGGCGCTAACCACACCACAGGGGGATTCGAAACTTCGACCATCCGCCCTGGAGGAAGCATTAGGCGTTCGCGCACCAACTCCCCTAAGCTACCGGGTTGTTAGAGCCGAAATATTATTACCCCAGGTTTTAGGTTAACATGGATTTTTATATATATATATATATATATAATATTATATATATATATATATATATAAATATTATGGTTTTTTGTAATATTAAGTATATAAAGATGTGATATGACATATAAAATGAGTTTATACGCATAATCAATTTGAAATATCTTGTATAACAAGGATGATATCAAATAGTTGATCTTGGATGTCGATAAGCTCATAATCATGGCGCGACACTATAAGATATCATGTGGGACCCTTTTTTCGGGAGAAGTTCTTCCAACACTCATTTCTCCATAAATAAGGTTTAAACTTCAAATCTTGTTTAAGAAACCAAACTCTATCTACTTGGACTAATGAATTGCTATTAATTTTTTTATGTTAATCTTCTAATATTTTGCAACTACTTTGAGTTCCGCCTACTCCAAAATCTAGTTTTGGACTAATTTTTTTTAGTTAGACTATTTGATTTTTGGAGTCATCATGACTTCATCTAATTCGGATTCGATCCAAATTACACCTTAAGAGTTCAAATTTTGCTCGGATAAGGCCTCTCTGTCTTTTATATGTTGCTCACCGAAAAGTTTTGGACTGAGTACTAAAGAAAAATACAAATAACCAGAGGCATGTGGTGGAGCGGTAGGGGCTCCTCCTCCCTTAACCAATGATCAGATTTCAAATCATAGTTTGGGTATGGAAAAATGTTAAATCCTCCGGCCAGTTGTCCCACCCAATGAGGTGCCTACAAATCGCGAAGCGAGATTAGTCTGGGCGTAGAATGGCTTGAAGGTGCCGCTCCTCAATGACGGGACTCACACAGGACACCGGTGCCATAAGAAAAAAAAAAAAAAACAAATGGATTCACTGAAAGAAGCCTGCCAAACCATGGGCCTTTTTTTTTTTAGGGTAGAAAACTTTGGGCCTATTAACAAGAAATATCCAGTTTTTAAAAATTAGGCCTTAAACTATTTGAGCGGGGACTTGGTTTTGGGCCTCCAATTTTCGCTCTTCCTCCCTCTGTATTCTCCTTCCCTCTCTCTCTCTCTCTGCCCCTCCTCGCCACCATGGCTGAAAGCAGGTTCTACCTTTCTCCGACGATGTAAGTTCACACGAAAGTGTATGTGTACGTGGATGATTATTCATGGTTTTGGAGGGAATCAAATTCAAATTCGGTAGAGATATCGAAGGGAGTACTAATATAGGTACTGGAGTGTAAACTTTGTGAAGTAGTATTGTTGAGGTTTTTAGCTCTGGAAGTCGATGCTATGCATTCGTTTCTGAGAGTTCCATTTGTAACATGTACAAAGCTCTCAGTAAGCATCGGCTTGTTTACCGGGCGTGCATTGCACAAAGCGTAAAATCTGGCCAAATAGACCAAGCAATTCAAGTGTTTGACGAAATGTGTCAATCGGATTGCAGAGTTTTCAGCATTGATTATAATAGGTTCATTGGTGTATTGATATCAAACTCGCGTTTTGACTTAGCTGAGCAGTATTATAATTCAATGATCCCAAAAGGGTTCTCTTTGAGTTCATTTACTTATTCAAGGTTTATTTCTGGACTGTGTAAAGTTAAGAACTTTGAGCTCATAGAGAGGCTTTTAGTTGATATGGACAGGATTGGAGCAGTGCCGGATATTTGGGCTTATAATATTTATTTGAATCTTTTGTCTAATAATAATTTGGTGGATTTGGCTTTGGAGGTTTTGAGAATTATGGGAGAGAAGGGCAGGGAGCCTGATGTGGTCAGTTATACTATAGTTGTGAATGGGTTACTTATGGTTAAACGGTTTGACAAGGCTGTTGAATTGTGGCATGTTATGATTAAGAAAGGTTATGCCATAGATAATAAGGCTTGTAGAGCACTTGTTTTGGGGTTGTGTAAAAATAGGAAAGTCGATTTAGCTTATGAGCTTACACTGGGGTATTTGAAAGATAAGGTTAAATTCAGTACAGAAATATATAATACTCTCATTCATGGATTTTGTCTAGCTGGTAGAATTGATAAAGCACAAGCGATTAAGACATTTATGAGAAGAAATGGATGTCAACCGGATTTAGTCACTTATAATGTATTACTGAACTTTTGTTGCAACGAGCTTATGTTGAATGAGGCAGAGAAGCTGATGGAGAACATGGTGAGGAGTGGGATTGTGCCTGATAACTTTAGCTACAATCAGCTCCTTAAGGGTCTCTGCAAAGCAAATAGAATAGATAAGGCTTACAAGTTGATGGTAAGTAAGATGGGGGTTAAAGGCTTGATTGATGTTGTGAGTTATAACACTATCATTAAATCTCTCTGCAAGGCCCGATGCATTAGAAGGGCATATGAGCTTCTAGAGGAGATGGAGCAGAATGGAATAGTTCCTGATGTTGTAACTTTTACTATCCTAATTGAAGCTTTTCTTAAAGAAGGTAATGCTACTTCAGCTAAAAAGCTTCTAGATCAGATGTCAACCATAGGGCTCAGACCGGATCGTGTGTTGTTCACTACCATCATTGACCATTTCTGCAAGACTGGTTCTGTTGGAATGGCTCAGAGCATCTTCCATGACATGCTGGAACAGGGAATTACCCCTGATGCAGTTTGTTATAATGCTCTTATCAGTGGTTTTTGCAGGGCTTCTAAAGTTGATGGAGCCATTCGTTTCTATGAGGATATGCAGAACAAAGGTTTGCTTCCTGATGAGGTGACGTTCAAAGTGATAATCAGAGGTCTTATACAAGAAAGGAATATTTCATTGGCTTGTGCTGTTTGGGATCAGATGATGGAAAAGGGCTTAACTCTTGATAGTGATTTATCCACTTCTCTGATTAATGCCATCCATTCAAATGAGAAATCAACCATGAGGATCAGAACTGGTTGGACTCCCATTCCTTTATCCCTTCCCTCTGTTTTCTTTGTGCTTTAATATCTATAATGATACTATATTTAATGACCTCAAGTATTTTGAGCAACCTATAAACATAGATACTGCCACCACAATCTTAAAATAAGAAAACTTTTCCAGAAACACCAGGATGCTTGGATTTCTCTTTGAAGAAGAATTTTTGGAGAACAGGAGCTCTAGTATCTTATAACATTCATTGAGTTGCATTTATGACAGGAATAGTAATGTGCTGAAAGAATTGGTTTCCTGTCGTTATTTCTAAGATTAATTTACATTTTCTTCACTCAATCTGAAAATTTCAAATGTAAACATTGTAGGGTGATATTTTGTATAGTATTTGGAAGGAGTTTCAGCTCTTCAGCGGCTCTTTGATCCTCTGGCCAGTCTGCAGAAAGATCAAAAAATTTTGGACATCAGCACTACTTCAGGTACTTTTTCCATCGTCATTTAGTGAGCAGTAAGCTTTTTACAGATGTGTCAAGCTTTTTATGTCATAGCTTAGGTCTTTAGCCATAGGACATCACTGATACCCCAGGGAAGGGCTGAGTTGGAAACAAGTCTTAGACTCAAGTTTGGGACAGTCCAGTGGCATCATACTTGTTTGTGTTCAATTTTTGGGTAGCATATATATGCTTAATGAATGTGGGTGCTTATGCTCATGATTGTGCTCTTTGTTTATTTGTCTCTGCAGTCTCAATGAAGCACGATTCAGGCTCGGTAAAATGATCTTTCTTTCTTTATAGCTAAATCTCCTTTTTTTATCATAAACAATAATAAAAGAACAGGCATAGAATTCTGGAAGAGAGAGCAAAATTCCTCATTGACCTTATCTGGTTAAACTTTACTTGCAGGTCTTATGGATTGTGAATCTGCTCATGTTGGCAGTCTCCTACTGCAGAAACTATTATGACACTACAAGATGTGAAGCAATCCTGTGAGGATTCATCATTGCAGGAGACAATCCAGATTGTTCCATCATCATGTCGCCAAAGAACTTTTGCCTTTCCAAAACATCGAACCTGATAAACAGACTATGGAATAAGCTGGAAAGAAGCCAATAGCGAAACAGATGATGCTCTTTGTCCATGATCATTTGTTCCGGCAGGATCCTGATCACAGAACGCCAGTATTTGGTCAGGCGGTTTTCATCACGGTTGAAATCATGATGCAGCATTATTACACCATCTGAGAAAATATACACTTCTTCCTCTCCATCTTGTCTTTGTAGAACAACTATTCATTATTGTATACCATTTTCTTCCGAAGAAAACAGCTTGAAATGTAATTTCATTGTAAACAAAAATCAGGAACAAAGCAAAGATTTGGGGAATGCAATAGCTTCCCTTCATTAAAATAAAATAGTATTATTAATCTCGAAACTTTTGCTCAGTGTTTTTGATAAAGATATTCATTCTTTTCTTTCGGACAATGTAATTGGTCTAGAATAAACTAAAGTAAGTATTCCTTAAGAAGGAATTTGTTTTTGGAAAGTTAATAATTGAAACATAGCAATGTTGGTTAGAACTATGATGATGTTATATATATATATATATGTATAATATATCCTGGACCATAGAAGTAGTACCACTTAAAATGTTATAAAAGCAAGCATCAATGAGGTTACTTGCCTTCCATGCTTAACTAATCTTTGATTCTTTACCTTTTCATCAATCCTAACTCTAGAACTACCTCCTTCATTGATGAAATTTTAGGTAAGTTTAGTAGACCAATTCTTTCTTCTCCCAACTTCAGTCACCATGATAAATCAACGAGACAACAACCCTCATTTTGTTACACCACCACTATCTCCGCCACTGTCACCGCCAGTTTCACCACCACGTCCACAGCCATCATCATCATCAAGTCGAAGGCAGAAAAGGGCCGGTTCAAGGGCCAATAAACAACCACCACCACTTGTTCCTCCATTGACACCACCACCATATGTCACTCCACCGCCCCAATCCCAACCCTATTTGCCTAAAAGAGAATGGCAGCGTCACCAGCTACCCCCAGAAGCACCAATGCATCCCATTGACGGGCAACTGCAGCAGCGGCCAGGAACAACACTTAACTCCGGTGAACCTGTCCAGACACAGGAACCACAACTAAATTCTGCAGGAAACCAACCACAACAACCTCAACAAAATCGAGGAAGACATAATTCTGGGCAGCAAGGTCAATCTCATCACCATCGTGACTCTTCTTTAAGACAGCCGGGATCAAGAAAAACAAAGCCTTTAGCTTGGCTAATTGCTGCACTTTGCACGCTATTCTGGATCATAGTCATAGTGGGAGGCCTATTAATCCTAATAATCTATCTAATCTTTCGTCCCCATCTACCAAAGTTCGACATTTCAAGTGCTACCCTCAATGCAGCTTACCTTGACATGGGCAAGCTAAATGCAGATTTCACCATTCTTGGAAACTTCACAAATCCAAACAAGAAGGTGAATGTAGACTTCCATTACGTGGTACTTGATCTTTACCAAAATCAAGCACTATTAGCCAGAAGATATCTGGATCCTTTCACTACAATGAAGAGACATTCAAAATTTGTGGGTATTCATATGATTGTTAGCCAGGTTCCATTGACCTTGCACCATAGCCAAGACCTCAGGAGACAGATGGCAAATGGAAGAGTAATGTTCGATGTCAAAGGGGTGATCAGAGCAAGGTCTAACTTGGGTTTCTTACGCTATTCATATTGGTTGTACAGTCACTGCACCATCACTGTTACTGGTCCTCCCACAGGGGTTATGATAGCCAAAACTTGCACAACCAAGCGTTAGAATCAATCAAAGGCAAGGCTGCACAAGAAACCCTTTTTCCTTGTAGAACTTAGTCTATCTACAAGGCTAATTTTTTGGGACAGGAATAATTTTCCACCCCATTTTTAGAACTTCATTTACTTTTTATACCTTTGGTGTACTTTTTTTGAAGAATAATTAACAGATGTAGACAAATTTTCTTCAGGTATATGCACCCCATAAACTATTAAACACATTACAAAATGAATACCTCAAACAGCAATGGTTATTTGATAATACCAGAACAATGAGCATGTATACTGATGCAGGGAGGAAAAGATACAGAAGTGTACAAAAAATTTGTCTGAACTGATCCTATGTGCTACTCTCATTTTTCCTCTTGACAAGAAATATTAACAAAGAAAAGCTTGTACAGAAACTAAGACATGTATAGTGGT
The DNA here is from genome assembly GCA_025388415.1 of Cynanchum wilfordii. Taxonomy (NCBI): domain Eukaryota; kingdom Viridiplantae; phylum Streptophyta; class Magnoliopsida; order Gentianales; family Apocynaceae; genus Cynanchum; species Cynanchum wilfordii. The sequence goes on along the minus strand of JAHSUH010003778.1, from coordinate 282,209 downwards.
TTTTTTTTTTTTTTTTTTAAAGATAAGCTAGGAAGCATGGAAGTCCTTCCTCATTGGCCTATTTACATTTTCACTTCAACAGCAAACACACTCTGCTATTGGCGCATATTGATCACTCATCACTGGCAAAGGATCTTTTGTTACACTGGTAAGAATATGCCAATTATCGGTGATTTAGAAAGGGCGACTAAAATATTAATAAAATGATGCCACTTGACATATTTGTATTGGTGTAACCAAAGATTCCTGATCCCAATCACCTGTGTGCATTTTGTGTCGAAAGAACCTCCCTATGTGCAGGTTACCTTACAATTTAGGTCATCAGCAAGCTCTTATTTCTTTAGGACCTCCTGTATAGGTCTCTAGTAAAGAAGGGATGTCTCAGTGCATCGTGGGCACTGATTCTTGCTGAAGGGTCAAATCTCAGTAGCCCTTGCAAGAGGTCAATTAGATCCCCGGCTGAATGATCAACATGCTGCATTACCAAATTCTGCAATAACCAGAAGGCATATAAATATAATGTTCGACAAATAAAAGGCATCTCACTGCAAATGTGTCTATGGCATATGTAAACTCACCTGAAGACGTGGGAGCTTCATTACAGCCTTGATGCTTTCTCTGGATGTTGCACCTTCAGGCCAGTCCAATCTACCACGTCTAACATATTTCTCAGCGTGTCGGCTACAGCAATTGAATATAAACTTTATTGTGGACTAAGTAAGTAATTAAAACAATACAAGATTTAAGGCCATGTAAATTCAGAACTCACTCTGCTCTTTTTAACATGTTCTGCGGCAGAGGACCTAATACCCTCTCCATCATCGCTAGATGTTCCAGATTTTCATGTGTTTGAAACAAGGCTTCACCCTGTGACATGACCACAAAATGACGTGATAATACTTTTCCTCTATAAGCTTTCCTAAGTCAATTTTCAACTATTGACCAGAAGATCTAAGTACAACTCAAGTAATTGAAGAATACCGAGCATAGTTCGACCAAGATACAACCAACACTCCAAATATCACAAGGGTAACTCCATCCCAGTCCTGAAAGATAACAGAAAATCCCTTTACTTTGTGACATCATAGAATCTGCAGAGCCCATGCAAATACAATGGCCATAGCAATTTGATGCAAACAGACATATATCATACCGAGAATAACTTCAGGTGCACGATAATGTCTTGTAGAGACAATATAGTTATGATCTTGCCGCTCATATGCTGTGCTACCAAAGTCAATGACCTTAATAGCACTTGATTTGGGCAACCTCTTACATACAGATACACCATCTCTGGTTGACCATGGTGCAACCTGCACATACTGAAATCTCATTGAACTCCTTCTAGAAAGAAGATGATAGAGGAGAAAATAGAAAACCAAAGAAACATAGACAAGAGCAAGCCCGTATATTAAAAATTTCAGCATGCCCTTCAGTAAAATAAAAACTATTCTACAATCTCAAGGCTGCAATATACCTTGTAATCAGGTACTTTTATATAGTCAGGGGAAACAAAAAGTATGTTCTCTGGCTTCAGATCAGTGTGGATGAGACGCATATCATGCAAAACTGCAGAAAAATATCATAAGCAATCCACAGTGTCACCAAGTCGAAGAATTATTTCAACCCATAAAACATAAAACCAACAGAGCTTAACATAAAAAATTAAAAAAAAAAAAAAAAAAAAGGAGAGCATGAACATGAGAGTTTGAGAAATAACAGATACAAGTTATGATGGGAATTCAAAGACAAGAAATGTTGGAATGTATTAAGAGCTACGAGGAAAAAGATTTCAATATCTCCAACTAGAAAGCTAGGGATCAGGTTTTTGTAATGATAAATAGAAATTGAAGTAGTATACTACACACATGCTACACAATCCAATAGTTGTCTGCCAATCTCACGAACTAGATCAACTGGAAATGAGCGATAATTGTTTTTGCGCAGAAAATCAAATAAGCTAGGTCCAAGCTTCTCAAACACCTGTAAAAACCATTTAAATATGTTAACAAGCCATAGCCCCCCAAAATTTAAAAAATTGAAAAAGTTTGGAAATTGTGTTACCATTAATCAGCAATACTTACTAAACAAATATGATTCCGATAGTCAAACCAGTTCCGTAATTGGACACAACTGCAAGGAACAAACTCACTTAACTTCCCAGACAAGAATCACCTTTATGTGAACAAAAAAGGACCGAAAAGAAATTTAACAGGCATACAAGAATGGAGCAATTATACTTACCGGCTACCAGTTCTGTCAAATCTTCCGAGCAACTGGAGCACGTCAACCTCTACCATGGCAGCATCCCTATACTTCTTGATGCTTCGGACAATTTTAATTGCAACCAATGCCTTTGATTCTCTGTCCCAGCATTCCAAAACTTGACCAAAGGTACCTAACACAATCGAAAGAAGGAATATTGGATGTCAAAAGATATAAATATTTTTATTCACAGATTATTAGATAAATAAATTAACAGTATCAAGATTTTACCTTCTCCTATCTTCCTTAGAATCTTATCTGCAAGAAGAGTTACAGAATAAGAAATGAAGGAGCTAAATGCTCAAGTAAACTGAATCAGCAAGTCTGAACACTGTAAACATCACGTTTGCATAGTGCATTGTATAATAGGGGGGTGGAAGATAATATTTGTAAAGAAGACTATGGTTCAGTAAGTATTCAAAGTGATCAAATGACCTAACTAAACAAGTGTGTGGAAGGGAAACAAGGATAAGCTCAATAAGGTTCATCATCTGCCCCAGGTAAAATAACATGTTTATGATGGATTACCTAAGAATATGGTACACTAATGTAGCAAGCAAAAGGTATGGGGATAAAAAGCAAGACAATGCACCATCACATTTCTTAGAGTTTCCATGCTGCCCAAGTAATTGCATACTCCCCCAGAGAACACAAGAAAATGAGTCAAACTTGCAGAAGCAAATCATAAGATGGAAAAGTAAATATTCCTAAATATGAAAAAGAAAACAAACAGTAATTACAGCGAGTAGTTAAATTCTCTCCAAGCTCAAACATGTAATGTCCATCTTTGTCATCATCTCGCCATGGGGGAGATCCTCTTTGAGGCAGTCCCTTTACATATAGATTATCATGGTCTTGGGGTAATCTTGAATGCCCAAAGCTTGAAAAATTGCCAATCTCTTGCCCATAATATATTCCTGACTGGGCCTACACACAGCCATTCATTCATCTTCCACAAAAGAAATATAAACAAAAAGCTTCTCCCTCAACTAGAGCAAACATTATCATTCAAGATACCACTCTTTTCTTAATATAAGTTAAATATATTACATAACTTGTAGTGATAAAAAAGTTATCAAATGTATAAAATCATCAAATTGAAAAACAAATTCATCCACTCAAAATAGCAAGCAATAAATTATATTCATCACACACCACAAAAAGGCAAAAATCCTGCTCAGCTAAAAATCAACTAACTCTCTTGCAAACAAAACCAACAGGAAATTATCTTTACAAGGCAAAACATTTCACTTAGAAGGTATGAAAAATTATCATCGTTTACAACTTTCTGATGATTTTGTATTAATTGAATTCCAGAAGACACAAATACATATCTAACATTTCCCTCACTTCCAACAACGATATTAATAGAGAATCACGTAATTACATCCAATTTTGTACCAATATTAATCCAAATATTTCACATCTAACTCAAAAGGTCAAAGCTAAGAACTTTTTCAAAAAAAAAAAAAAAAAAAAAAAAAAATCCTAATTTTCTTAACGACCACTATCCATCTTGTGAGCAACTGAAAGCCATCCCTTACCCCAAACCAGAAAAGAAAAAAGAAAAAAGAAAAAAGAAAAAAGAAAAAGGAAAAGAAGTCTCACCTTTGGGGTATGAGAAATGTCCCAAGCTAACCTGGGACGCTTATTGGGTCGACGATCCATCTGAGAATACGTATGATCAGACATATACTGCATGTCTTTAAGATCAAATTTCCTCATCCTGAGCAGGGAAGAAGAACAGTGAAGAAGACAGGGAAACGTGAGTCTGAAACCCTAACCCTGGTTAAGGGCGTTATTGCTCTGAGATTGAGGTGTACCAGTGCCAGGTGTTATTCCAACCGTTGATATTTAATCTGACGTATGATCATATCTTGATTTGATCTAAACCGTCGGTTGTTATATTCTGATTCTTGTTCAACTCAACTGTGGTCTGTTCCCGGTTGAGTTATCCCTTTTATTTAATTTTCTTTAATGACCTTTCTTATTTGTAGAATATTCTAATATATCTGCCAAATATTATTCCCACGTTCTTTTTTATTTGTTGACCCGATACTTTATCTACTAAAAGAGAAGGAATATATGAAAAAAGACTTTTAAAACTACAATATATAACCAAAATTATAGCATAAAGACATTCCGATCATATGTCGAACTCAAGTTATTTACTTAGCGACCTGTTAAGTAAAATATTTAAATAAAGAAAGTTAAACTAAATAAATATCTTTACACTTCCTCATCCCTTTTTTATTAGGATTTTTCTACAAAATTACCTATCTTAAAAGAAAAAAATTTTATAACATAAATTTATCAAAAAAAAAGGATAATATCATTAAATAATATTGAATCTAACACGAAAATTCAACTCGAAATGAGTTATACCTTGTAAGGAGTTGAATGTTTAATTTCTTTTGCATCAAACCTCTTCGTGTGAAATGAGATGAAAAACAATCTTGTCTCGACGTGAAACAATCCCTGAAGAATCAAATCTACAAACTATATATATATATATAATCCTATCACTCTTTAAGTAAGAACTGAGATTTTGGAAGTTTTATTAATGAATACACAAGGGGAAGAGTGAGAGAGAAAGGGGAAAAGAAAACAAATTAAAGTAGAGGTTCAGAAAGTTCCATTTCGTTGGTAGTACCCTCTTCTTGTGTCACTGGTCGTTGCTGGAATCCTACAAAATCTAACCCAAGCCATTGCCAAGGCCAGCATATGTATCTAGGCCTTGATTGACCTGATCTTGAGGAATCTCTAGTTTCCAACTCTTCAATCTGACGACTGAGTTCTTCCACTCTCTCCCTCAGCCTAGTTGCCCTTAGGTCAGCCAATCTCAATGATTTCTCTGCTGCATCTCTAGCAGCCATAGCAGCAGCTGCTGTTTCTTCTTTGAATTTGAGCTTTTTCTCAGACTCCATCACAGCTTGTTTGGTTTCTTCAAGTTCTTGACGAATGGCTGATAACTGCAAGAATACATAACCAAGTTTATTTCTCTACTATCAGCAAATAAGACAAGATTAAAATAACAGCAATGATGTCACATTCAGATTCAGAGTTAACATCAACGAATTCCAATTTGATGTTTAAAGATCCCAAGTTCATACATATTCTGTCACTTGAAAAATGTATTCATCAGCAATTGGAGGTTTAAGATTCCATAACTGAGACAGTAATCTGGATAGTCTAAAATGAGGTTCCAATGACATTTCTATCAGTACACTAATCTTCATGAAGCCATGAGGAGAGGAATAAACAGTATCAAATGCATTGCATTACTCACAGCACAAGCCCAGTATTCAACTTTAATGGATTATACCATATTATCATCTCCTCGAGTTATAAAAAATTACATATTTCTGAAAACATACGTATCATCTAATACGAACCTACACTGTGGCACATGGTGGATGAAAGGTATCAATCACAAGCCATTTACAGAAAAAAAATTCTTTTACAAGTTAAGCTCTTTTCTGTTACAAGGTGTTTACTATTGTGGAACTGACCTTGAGGTAAAGATAGCATGAACTTCTTGTATAAAAAGCAGCCAAGAGATGCCATAATTAATAAAAAGGTGACCACAACAACTGATAACTCAAGCAAGCAGTATTTCACCTAAAACAATCCTTCCAAAGAAACGGTACTGAACTTCTTGTAAGCCAAAAGCAGAGAAAGGAAAACACAATAACTCTTGAATTTGAATGTAGTATTTTAATCATTTCTCAACTGACAAAATTAATAGAATATAAAGCCATCAAGTTCAATAAATATAAAAATTATTTAAAAATAAAGAACATCTACACTAGCAAAAGGCCACAACATAAGGCACGGAAAACTAAAGTATACTATAGAAACCATGAAATAGCTCACAAGAATTGATTGAGCATCATAATATCTTTCTTTATCTTTCCATATGCAGTTAAAAAAATGCTGAGATGAAACAATCATAAGATACCAAAAATGAGAATTAATGGCACAATCGAGAAAACTAGAGCATATGAACTTGATACGCACACTCAAAAGTTCAATCATAAGAAAGCCCTCAAACAGCAGCAGGATCCAAAATTTAAGCATACCTGAGTCATGTACTCTTGTTCAATAGCTTTTCCTGCATCAGCTTCTTGCTGTGCAGCTACCTTCCACCTCATAATTTCTTCTTCCGCGGCAGCAATATCAAGCATAAGCCCTTCAACCTAGATTCATTGGGTAATTTTAAATCTGACAATTTTGAATATACTCAGGAAGAACAGAAAAATCTAATCCAGAACTAGTAATATGCACTTGTGGAACAGTTAACGACTTGATTAAAAGAAAGAATAGCAAGCCTACATTTCCATTTGCTACTCTTTCCTTCTCCACCAACTCATCAACTCGTTCTCTCCAGTGTTTAAGCTCCTTGGTTTGGGCCTCCACTTGCTCCTTCAACATACTTGCCTCTGTCCTTGATTCAGGCAAAGCAGTATGCAAATTGCAGGACAGGATTAAAAGAGGCACCATGTTAGCTAATGTCCCAAAATGAGAAAAGAACAAGAGAGAGAGAGAGAGAGAGAGAGAGAGAGGGGGGGTAATATCAACAAACTAATGCTACATAGTGTTTGAACATGCTGGTTAATGATGTTCCCATCTTGTAGAAAGAATCTTCATTGCATGCAGTACAAAAACAAAATGATTTGAATGAGAAAGATCTAATGATACCTAGTGCATAAATAAGCAGAAATTTTATTATCATGCACAGAGAATTTTTCTTCATGTGAGATACAAGAGAGAGAGAGAATAGTGACATTTACATGATCTTGTTTTGACCTTAGTTCATCAAGCCTTAGTAATTCTAAAACCTCAAACTACCATGTACTTCAATATGATACATAGTCAAAGAGTTGAGGTCCAGCGCACCACCCCCATGTTTATTTCTCATTCAACAGCATGAAATTAGCAACATCACAAAGCCAACTACAGCAAAAGAAATAATATGATATCCAAGTACCTTAATTCATCCACAGAATGCTTTAACTCAATAATCTCAATTTGAGACTGTTTAATTATGTTTTCCAGTGCACCGGCCTGCATAGCGAGCCTTAATGAGTAAAAACAAAAGACAACTGAAATTTTGCAGTAGAATAAACTTATATATTCAAAACAATTACAATTACATACCAAAGCATATACTTCATCATCCTCTCCTCCCATGGAAGAAACTTTATCAACAGATGCTGGATTCTTGTGCTCTCCAAAATGGTTACTGAACTTGTAATCTATTCCAGCTGCTTTTAAGCCATTTTCTGCAACTTTAAACAATTCATTTGTTTTGGAAGAGAGATCCACGGAAGCCCTCTTTGACAAAGCACTTCTTAATAACGACCCAATTTGTTCCTTTTCCTTGACTAATTGAGATATAGTGTCTTTTTGACTTTTAACTTCACGATTTCTGTCCTCTATCCAATCACTAGTTTTCACAACGGCAATTTTACTTAGCTCATTAATAGACTCCATTCCTGCCAAAGATGCCCTGATATTCTCCTCCAAATCTGTTTCTTTTGCAAGAAATAGAGATTCTGACAACTCTGAAGATTTACTAGCATCCACCATCTTTAGAACACTTGAAACTTGTTCATGTATTTTGCTGACATAATTTAACTGCTCAATCAGTAATGGCCTCAATGATTCCATCTTATTCTCATAATTTGTCAACTTATCTTCAAGCTGACTCACCTGGTTTCTCAACCTCGATTCTTCATTCTCCAAATCACTTTGTTTCTGACTCCATTCTCTTTCCAATGTAACCAATCTTTCATCCTTCTCAGCTGTAGTACTTTCCAAATTCTCAAGATCAGAACTTTTCCTTGAAACCTCCTCTCTCAAGGTGGCTATTGTAGCTTCAAGCTGAGAAACCTCAATAGCAATTTCATAGTTCCTCTGTTCCATCAGTTCCCGAGTTTCATTTCTTGACTTTGTTGTCAATTCAATCTGTCTCAAAAGTTCTTCAACAATCTCATTTGTCCTCTTAATTACACCATATGCGACTGCAGGCAATCCAGAGTACTTCTGTGACCTCGGCAAACCACCAGCCATAAAATTCTTAAAGCTACTGACTTTCCCAGATATTTTCTCAATACCAGTCACTAGCATCGAAGCTGCAGTCTCAATCTCCGACCTGGACGAGTCCTTAGCTTTGGTAACTTCCTCCAATTGTTTCGAAAACTCATCTCTCTCCTTCAACGCCTCACCTTTAACCTTCCTAACCTCAGCCAATTCCGCAGAAACTTTCTCAATCCTCCCCAAAACTTCTTCTTTCTCCCGTAAAGTCTCATCTCGTTGTCTGGAAGTCTCATCCCGCTTTTTAATAGCTTCATGAGCCAAAGCCTTGAGCCGATTGAAAGAAACTTGCAATTCGGATTTAGAATTCTCCGCCGCCTCCCTCGCTTGTCTCTCCCTCGCAAGCTCAGCCAAAATTTCCTTAAATTTCTCAGCTGACAAATCCTCCGGTATCGGCGTCTTCATATTAAATGCCACGGGATCATCATCCTCCTCCACATCACTCAATACTATATCATTCTCCTCATCGCCCGTTCCCGCCATAACATATATATACACAAAATGGCTGACACAGAGTATCGAAGTCAAAATCAATCAAATTCTACTCTGGCCGATCGTGAATTATATTACTAATCGCAAATAAAATTCTGTAAAAAAAAAAAAAAAAAAAAAAGATAATAAATTCAAGCTCCGATCGTTCACTGTCCAGAGAAGAAGAACCCTAGGATTTCTCGTTAAAAATTTTGAAAATTTGTCGTAACTTTAATTGGGTATATGGTGATGATGTAGGGGGATCCAAGCTCCGGAAATTGAAGCGTGAAGATAATCCGGGTCAAGACAAGCAAAACGGGGAAAGGAGGTCTACCGTCTACCAACCAGTCTCCGGGTACCTCCTTTTTTCTTTTATTTTTCTTTCTTTTAATATTTAAATTTTTTTTTTTTTTAAAAAAAAAAAAAATTACCTATTTTTGTTTATTTTTAACCATTTAAATTATTCATATTATTATTATTATACGACAGGTAATTTTCATTCTTCCTATTATTTAATTTTCTTTATTATTATAATAAGTTTTTAAAAATTTATTATTATTAATATTAAAATATATTTATTAATTATTTTTTTTGGAAGGTACAATTTTCTGGGTGGGGTGGAAATTCACAGCGACGGAGACAGCCTAACAGTAAAAATTAATAATTGACGGTCACGGAAACTTCCTGTATCCCGCATCGCTTCAATTCTCTTCTCCACATTTATTTTTATTTTAAAATTAAAATATTTGATATTTAAAATTATTAATTTAAATTCTACAAACTGTGTTGTAATAAAAAAACGTATTATTAATCGTTCGTTGACTGTGTGAATGTTTTGTAAAAATTAAACTAAAATTTTTTAATAAATTCAAGCCAAATGAATTTAGATATATTATAATATTCGTATGTTCATGGTACACTACACACAGGTATCAGTATCACACATGGAGTTCTGGTCCATTTTTCTAGCGGATTTTACTCTTTAACACTTTTCTCGATAAAAGCTTGTTGCTTGCTATCTATCATCAGTTGTGTGTCCGCAAGAAAACCACCAAAAAAAATACCTCTACTTGATTTCTTGAACAGAGAGTTCTAATTTAATGGCGTTTCGTTACCAAGAGATTCAGATTATCGTCGTTTTTGTTTCTTTATCAGTTTTTGTGAACTTACTTCAAGCTTCCACCTCTGCAGAGAACATTCCTCGTGGATGTGGTTTTCCGGCAGTGTTCAACTTCGGAGACTCGAATTCCGACACCGGTGGTCTGTCAGCAGCATTCGGCCAAGCTGGTTTTCCTGACGGAGAGACATTTTTCCATCGTCCCGCCGGAAGGTACAGTGATGGCCGTCTGATTATAGATTTTATAGGTAAAGTTATAAATATTACATTTTATAATATTTCATATATTTAAATATATCTAGAAGAAGTCACCGACACAAATCATGTTGTCCAATAATATCGTTGAAAGTATATATATATATATATATATATATATATATATATATATATATATATATATATTGTCAAAAAAGTATATAAAAAGTATAATAATATATAAAAATAGATATAAATATTAATAAACTCGTAATTAACTATATGTGATTAGGTTTATACTTGTTTTATAGACTAGTCGGATTGAGTCGTGGCAGTTGGTATGAGACGGGATCTAAGTACTTATACTCAATATGTTTAAATGTGACATAAGGATATCACAAATTTCGTAATTAATCTTAAATTCATTTGATGGTGGATTATATCAGCTGAGAGTTTAGGACTACCGTACCTTAGTGCATTTCTTGATTCACTGGGGAGTAATTTCACACATGGAGCAAATTTTGCTACTGCTGGATCAACAATTAGACCCCAGAATACAACTTTGCACGATGTTGGAGGTTTCAGTCCCATTTCTTTGAATGTACAACAATATCAATTCCATGATTTCTTCCGTAGATCTCAGTATATTCGCAGACAAGGTATTTGATAAAAGTACACTCTGTTTTTCTTAATAATATTATATATAATGCTTTCTTGATTGCTTGCTGATTATGCCAAGAATTCTGTTTTTTTTTTTTTTTTTTTCAGGGAATCCTGTTTTCAAGGGATTATTACCAAAGCCTGAATATTTTTCTCGTGCTTTGTATACATTTGATATTGGCCAGAATGATTTAGCTGCCGGATACTTCCATAACTTGACGGTTGATCAAGTTAAAGGCAGTGTTCCTGACATACTAAATCAATTCAAATCTGTTGTTAAGGTGATTGATTACTTTGGACACAACTATACACATGGTCATCTCTTATAAATTGCCAATCAAATCTCTTAAATGTATATGGTGATGTTGTTGTTTTGTGCAGAGCATATATGGAAATCAAGGAGGTAGATCATTTTGGATACATAACACTGGTCCAGTTGGTTGTTACCCTTATATCATGGACAGATTTCCCATCACTGCTGCACAAGTTGACAAAGTAGGCTGTGCATCTCCCTTCAACAATGTGGCACAATTCTTCAACAAAAGACTGAAAGAAACCGTTGCTCAGCTTCGACACGAGCTGCCAGAAGCTGCAATCACTTATGTTGATGTCTATTCTCTGAAGTATGATCTCATTAGACATGCCAAGAAACACGGTATATGAGCTTATCTACCAAGAACTCTTTCCAAAAATAGAAAGCCATCGATGTTGTTTATATATATAGATGTAAGTATATATTGAGATGGAGTTTCTATTTCTGTGTGGGTGTATATTGGCAGGTTTTGAGCAGCCTCTAAGAGCTTGTTGTGGGCATGGAGGAAAATACAACTTTAATGTGAATATTGGTTGTGGAGGAAAAGTGAAGGTGAGAGGCAAGGAAGTTTTGTATGGGAAACCATGCAAAGATCCATCAGTTGCCATCAGTTGGGATGGAGTGCATTTTACTGAAGCTGCCAACAAGTGGATTTTTGATAGAATTGTAGATGGTTCATATTCTGACCCTCCAATTCCCTTGAAAATGGCTTGCCATAGGCAAGTAAAAGTTAATTCTTGATTATAGTCATAGATATTCGAAATAAATCAATCATGTCAACTACAAAGACCTTGAATTTTATTTATATATTCACATAATTTGGTTATAATTGATTCATTGATACAAATGCTGAAACTAGGATCCCAAGAGGGAAAGGGTGGCAATCTTGTTTGTGGTAAAAAAACCCAAAAAAAGAGAGGAATGGATGGGAAGGGAGGCATTTTTGACATTCAAACTTTCCCTTTTTGGATAAAAGTTGAGGTTGTCAACATTGCTTCCCTTGTCCAGCATATCATATATAACTAACACTGTACAAAAACTTGCTCATAATTCTTGATCAGCAATCATGGAATCAATGAATTCCTGACTTACATTTTGTGACTTCTTCTGTTTAGATCTTTCCAGTAGTTCTTCTGCAGTTCCTCCAACTTTGAGTTTGCCATTTTTTTAAACTTATTTCCTGTGCCCGGATGATCCCATCAAGACTCCAACAGCCACTATGAACATAAACAGCATAGAAATCAAGAATATGTATGTCTTTCTTGATGATCTTCGATACTCTCCAAAAAGAAGTATCCCCCAAAATGTGCTCACCAGAGGTAGTGCCTGTAACAAGTAACAAGTAACAAGTCAATCGGAATATATATATATATATATATATATTAATACATTTATATATATATATATATATATATATATATATATGTCTTCTTAACACACTCACTGAGTTAAAACATCTAGTGTGCAGGATCATTCTACAAATAACATGAACAGACCTGAACAGCATCAGCAGCAGCATATCCAGCAGCCTGACCACCCATGAATTGGAGTCCATTGCCAAATCCACAAAGAAGTCCGGCCAAAAGGGCCCAACCTCTGCCATTCCAGTCATACAGGTAAGATTTGAATGATGATTTTGGTAGGTTTAGTAAAGGGCGATAGAGGAAGTTGATATTAAGAATAACTGCAATTACGAAACAAGAAACCGAGAAATAGAAGAATGCAGTATAGACAGTTAAGTGGTGAACGCCTTCTTTCAGCGTATGCCACTGATCATTAGTTGCCAAGTTGAATGCTGGAGAAAAAAGAGAGAAACAAATTCCAGCAAAGAATGTAATTCCCAAACCAAGAAATGTGCTCTTCCCAAATACCTGTAAGAAAAACTTGTGTAAGAAAAACTTTTCTTGACAACTTTTCTGCTCTGATTTAACAGCCACTGACCTTAATTGCTCTTTTATTTTCAAGTTCTATGAGAAAATTTGCTGTCCCAAACTTTGCCTTCTTTTCATTGTCAATGCTATTATTCTCCAAATCCTTTTCTCCATCTGCAAATAGCCATGATCAGAAAAAGAAAAAACCAGCAAATAAACAAAGCCATTATATCAGGTGCCAAAATAAAAGGACTACTTGCCTATAATATTTGAAACCTCTTTAGATTCAGAAACACTCTTAGAACCCCTGAAAACATTTCAGATAATATTTGTACAATTTTGCAGAAGAATCTTAGTCAAACTAAACAACAGTATTCAACCAAGAGGAACAAAGAAAAGGAATACCCTTCATCAGTATTGTTGTTGTTGTAGTAATGGCTGAGCTTGCTTTTGTTATCATCTGCATTAGATGCATGAACAATAGAGCCTAAACAAACAGCAATCAAGAAACATCCAACACCCGGGAAAAGAATCTCCGCTCTGTTGATTCTGTCGTCCAAGAAGTAGTTCATGGTCGTCCCTGAACATGACGAGCAAACATAACATAATTTACACTAATCATTCCAACAGAAAACGCGAAATCATTCACATAAAAGTCCTACCTATAACAACAGTCATGCTTGATGTGATGACTTCTGTCACTGATAACCCAACAAATGCCCAAGCATATTGTGTTGCCAAGTTCCCAAGACTCAGAACTAAGCCACCAAACATTGCAAACAGAACACTTGGCCAATTTTCCTGCATAATCGCTCATTCTTAGTCTTGAATCAAGAAACGAAAAATTAAAGAATCTCAGATGATTTGAATCAGATCATCATCAAATTTCCTATCACCTGAGAAAGTTGAGATAGGAAATTTGGTTTCTGACTTCCGATTTCACCAAATGTAAAAGCAATAATAACAGCTGCCAAGAGATTAGTGATTGTATAGTCAAGGTAAGTGTGCTGAGGGAGACGTCCTCTTCTTTCCAAAAGAGTCAAAACTGCAGGCCATGTCCCCAAGAAAAGCAGAGAAAATAGCATGCAAACTATTGCTCCACTTTTGCTCTCCACCAAATACATCTTCAAGCAGCTTGATAAATTCTTTTCCGGTGAAGAATTTATCAGCCAGAGAGGATTCACAAAATCCTAGCAAGGATATTTTTATGAAGATAATAGATTTATTAGATTCCTCCATACTGATTCAAAACTTTCCAAACAAATTTAATCAAGCACTACTGACAACAGAACAGAATAGAAAAATAATTCGTTTTTCATAAGAAACAGAAAAAACCCATGATTCAAACTCCAACATGTACATATATATATATGTGTGTGTGTAATCTTTAACTGCCACCAACTAACACACACTGAAACTCCGAATGAAAAAGGATCTCAAAAGCATACAAGACGGATAAATCCTACCCTATCGACAAGGAATTCCGACAACCACCATGAACCACTCATCTTTCAGGCTTAAGGTCCAAAAATATAGGGGAAACAGGAAACTAGCTTCAAAAAGTTGGAATCTTTAATAAAATAAAAGAAAATCACTACTAAAAAGTTGGAATGGATTCGTCACCCCCTAATCACCAATCATGTTTATAGAAAAGAAAAGAAAAATGACAAATTTACGGAACCCACAAGAATTAAAGAATCCAATTTTTTTTTTTTTTTTTTTTAAAAACAGAAAAATGAATTCTTATAAAGAACCGCACGTTTCAGTTACCTGCAAAAACAAGAAAAGTCCTCACTTTGGGGAGAGTATGGAATTGAGCAGTGGTAAGTTACCATTCAAGTATGATCAGAAATAAAGCCATCTGCTATCAATTTATTAGAAATGGTTTCCGTTACTGGAATATAGTTGGCTGGAGCTGCTAAACTTGACTTCTTACTTTCTTTCTGCTAAAAAAGTCGTATAGTTTTGCTTTGGATTTTGTGATTTAACAGTTATTAAAACTTACGTGAGGAAATTTGGAACCTCTCTCTTGGCTAGATTCTCTGAATCTACCTTGACTTCTAAATTTACTATGGATTCTACTTATGAAGACTTTCCGTAGGAATCCTGGTAACATATTTCGTCTTAAATGGAAAATAATTATTACATCTACTCATTGATTTTACATTAACAATCATTAAAATGCACATCAGAGCAAATATTCTATATAGTATATACGAATTCTTACTTAGATAGTATAAATTTTGAGATTAATATCAATACAAGTAGACATAATATAAACAGTTCAATAATCAAGATAGTATTATTTCACACTGAAATAGTATAAACTAAACAAAAATGATACAGAACTAATATAGCACGAAAATAGAGACCCTCAAAATGTAGACATTCGTTGTTGTCATTTAATTTATACTATGTCAGTGTGTAATAATACTTCAACTATTCAAATTTATTGCTTGTCTAATTTAAGGTTGTTCCAACTAACTTTTGAGATAATAATTGTGACAATCAAAAGTCAGAGTCTATGAGTGTAATAACCAAAATTTGGCAGGAAACCGACAACAAATTTCAACTCTTCAACTATTGTTTAAGTTTTCCTTTTCAGTGTAAAATAAAATATGACAGCGGGACTAGACTTCCACTCTTCTAACACCATCATCTTGCAAAAGACTGGCCATCAGTCTTTGATCAAGCATCATGTTGGGTACCTGAGAAGAAGAAATTGTCAATACAGGAGCAGCATTTTGCATAAAATAATATAAAATGGTGACCACATAAAAAATAAAAATAAAAAAAGAATTGGCCAAACCCTGTTTCCAAAGAATATCTTGGTGTTGTTAGCAATGGCTTCACTAAATTTCAGGTCTAAATACTGTGGAGTAAGCATCAATTTGTTGGCCTCTGCCTCTTTCATAATCCTGTAAAGAAAAATATATGATAATGAATATGAGCAAACAAGTCACAGAATTCCCAGTGAGGCTAAAAAGTACAAAGAAGATTGAAAGGCAAACAAGCTTACCTATAGAAATTGGCATCAGCCAAGCTCATTTCGCGAGCTGTGTTCATTGCATTAGCAATTTCTTCTAGCTTCCTTGCAGCTTCTTTCTCCATTAACATCTGCTCCATCTGGATCTTGCTAACATGAGCATTCTTTTCAGCTTCACTTATAGCTACTTTCTTTTGTGTCTCGGCTTCTTTTTCAGAAACTTTCTGTCTCTCTACAGCAATCAAAACCTGTATAGAGAAAACAAAGATACAATTGATAAAATGTTTGCATTATATGAAGCCCATAAAGTGTACTCAATTCAGACTTTTTCTTCCTTTAACTGCCTTGCATTAGAAAAAAGAGAATTTGATAGGGCAGTGATGGGGCGGAAGGAGGAAGAAATAGAGAATAAAGCTTGCTCCATGGCATTTAAACACTAAATAAAACATAGAAGACAGAAGAATGATGAGAATGAACAAAATTATTACCTTTGTGCGTTCCTCTTCCATCTGCACGAAATTACGTCTTATGGAGTCTGGAATACTAGGTTTTGTAACTCGAACACTGATGATCTCAATCCCTGGAGCATATTTTGTGCAGTCTGCTTGAAGAGCATCTTTCATTTTCTCATCTATCTAGGAGTTTGAAATAATAAAATAGTCAGACGCTAAACTGCCAAATTAGATCAAGAGCTGTTTATTCATAAGGATGGTTGGCAGTATGTCCTTAGAATTTAAGTCTCAAAATTTCCTTTCTCACCTGATCAAACATGTCAATATAAACTTGCTGAAGTGAATGAGCACTGCAAAATTGATTGATCTCATGATGTATCTTATCATATATCCACGTGTTGTCATAGTGGACACCATAGTTGAGCAGTGTTTCGTAGACATAATTCTTATTAAGTCGGTTGACAACCTGAAGGTATGCCATCAATTCACATAAGTTCTAATAGACAGAGAACAACAACAGGGAAGATAAATAAGCAGCTCATCTCTTCCACGTACTTCTATCTTCTCGAAGTGAGTCATTACGCCACCTTTTGTTCCACATGGAATATCCCTCACCTGCAATTCAACATAGACCAAAAGATTATTGATCCACAAACTGATTTTCTCTTTAGGACAATAAGATTACATACTGATTCTCTCTTTAAATCTTTAACTAGAAAATCAATTTTTTAAAAGATAAAGACTTGTAAAGATTTCTCACCAGATCTGTCTGAAGGGTGACCTGGATGGGCTCAAAGTGAGTAATCAATGGCAACTTCAAATGAAAACCTTAACATAAAGTGGAATTATCAACTAACCATGTAAAACACAAAAATCATTATAAGGTTGGAAATTGAAGGTTCGTTATGTGCAAATAAGTTACCAACCAGGATCTGTTATTATCTTCAAAAGAGCACCTCCTCTCCAGTAAACCCCCACATGACCTTCTGGAACTTGATGTAAAATAGACAGGTCGTTCATATTAGGAGATGCAGGAATTAGCACCTGTGATGCAGACTGTGGTATCAGTAATGGTACTTGCTACTCACATGCTTAATAAACAACGGATTGTTTTCGAGGGATCAAGGACAACTATAAACAATGAGTTACTAGTAACAATTAAACATGTTTTCGCTTAACAAATTTAGATTTCCAACCTGCTGATCACAGTTCAAGATGAAGGTTTTAAGGCATGCCTATATTTCCTGTCTGCTGCATTAACAAAGGTAGACTAGAAGATTTGCAAAAAATGCCACAAACCTAAAATCCTAAACTCCATTTCCATAGTTTTGACATTCATTCACCAACTCCAGCAACAAATTTCACACCGAGTGCCAACCTCAAATGAAAAATCTCATTGCAAATTAAATTCAAAGTTGGAAATTTTCAGAATTATTATAAATTTATAAAGTCAGCAACAGAAATTCTCATTGTGAAAACTAATAATAGTAAGATAATCATAGTAACTACACGAATAAGAAAAAGAAAGATCTATAATCATTGTAAAACATCATCAACTAGCAGAGGATCGCTAAATACCAAACCCTAATTCAAGCTTTTCAATATAAAAATCTAGCAGAAAAACGCTCTAGTATTAACATATTCATTTTTATTAAACGGCATACCTAAACAGAGACGCATGCTAGCCAAAAAAAAAAAAAAAAAACTCATAGATGTCGATATTTTACCGCGACGAGGAACACGGCAACAAAGAGGAGGAAGAAAGTTAAACTGGCGAAAGAATCTCCGCCGCCGCCGCTCTGCGGAGTACGCGGTGGCACTGGTCGCTGCAGTTGATGTACATCCATGGTAGTTTCTTACCTCCGAAGCTTTTTCCTGTGCTCACTCACTCTTCTTTGACACTCGATGAGCTCTCTCCTAAATTGTTTTATTTGACTTAAATTTCAATTTGGCCTTAAACTTTTTAATTATAAGCTTAAGCATCCGATTTAACAAACCCCTAATGAATAAATCCATGGTTAGAAGATAGTCTCCCATAAAGATAGGATTTTTTTAATAAAATTGGATGAAAGGACTAAATTGGACTCGTAATTATATAATAAAGATAAAATCTTGTAGGAAAACTAACCCAACGTTTGCAACTGTGGCATCTTTGGCACCTCACAAGCTAGCTTCTCCAGCTAATAGGAGAGCCATGGTGGGAGCAATTGTTCCATCCTTTCTTGGAAATGGACCATCATCCATCACCATGTCCAGGCGTTACCAAGCCAAGCAACAGAGTCAGTTCCAATTCTTGCCCGTCTGTGAATTCCCGTCATTTCTTCCAAAAGAAGTAGATGACATCAAAGACCCTTTTGCTAGAAAATTGGCCTCAAGGATCGAAAGAGTCCCTGTTCAAGTAAGAGACAATGAACAGATAAATTTTTCGTTTTTATGTTAAATATTATGCCTGAAATTGGATTGCATATGTATCATGTATGTGCATGGTGCCTATATATCCTTTGAGAGCATGGCGAAAGATTCTGGCTTTTTACTTAAATACTTTATTTGGTGTAACACATAGTATTGTGATTTGAGTATATCGTCAATCTGGAACATAATGTCAGAGTTTAAAATCATTGAAGTGAATTCTAGTCAGATTATTTGCAGAAAGTATAAAAATTATGACTATATTTTCCTAGTCTTTTAATGTATTTTGGAATTTCAGGTAAGCTTTTCAAACAGTACTATCATGAGTAGCTGTGTGAAACCAATGGTACAAACTGGGACAAATCCACTTGTTCTTCTCCATGGTTTTGATAGGTATGAGGATTAAAAATGATTGAATATTTTTATAAATCTTAATCTTGCTGCATTTTCTTGGGATTTTATGGCTTCATATAGCTCTTGTTTAGAATGGAGATACACACTTCCATTGCTTGAGGAGGCAGGATTAGAGGCATGGGCAATTGATATTCTAGGCTGGGGTTTCTCTGATTTAAGTATGTCTTCTCCATCCAGTCTCCTTTGGTTGTCTGATTTTCTGAAATTTCTGATTATTTTTTTATTTTTTTGTGTGTATGCTATCTTGGTTGTTTAAAATATCTGGTTCTGTTTGTTAGAAATGCTTCCCTCATGTGCTGTTGCTTCAAAGCGTGATCACCTCTATCAGGTATTCTTCATCTACAATATTCTTCATCTTGTAGTAGAGTAGCTTATCTGCAAAAAAACTTTTGGAAATTTCATGTTAGTTGTCCAATTTGCTAAATTTCGTCTTGTGATTCTTGTAGTTTTGGAAGACTTATATAAAGAAGCCAATGACTTTAGTTGGACCAAGCCTTGGAGCAGCTATTGCTATTGATTTTGTTTTCAGCCATCCAGAAGCTGTAATACTTCTCAAGTAGTAATAAATCTCCATTTTTAAGAAAAAAATGTGCATTATTATTCAATCCAGAGCTTATATTGGCTAGTTTTTTCTTTTCTTTCAGGTTGATAAATTGATCTTGATAGATGCAAGTGTTTATGCAGAAGGCACAGGTGATCTTGCAAAGTTACCCAGGATATTAGCATATGCTGGGGTGAGCCATTTTTCCAATTCCTTCAAACACTTTCTTCAAGTACTTAAATTTTTCACTGATACTGCTTGTAGCATTTTCTACTTCATCTTTGTAAGTTAATGAAATGTCCCTATACTTCACAGGTGTATCTGTTGAAAAGTATTCCACTGCGTTTATATGCAACATCATTGGCCTTCAATGGTCTGCCATTCGATATCTGTAGAGACTGGACTAATGTAAGTATTCCATGTTGTTTTCTACTTCTGCAAATGAAATCAGTATGATGACTTTTCTTTGTACACATTTTCAGATTGGTCGTTTACATTGTCTGTTGCCTTGGTGGGAGGATTCTACTGTTGATTTCATGATTAGTGGAGGTTATAATGTTGTTGCGCAAATAGAACATGTAGGTTTTCTTTTATTCCCATCACTGAGTAATTTAAGAGTCCAAAAAGGATTACTTTGTCTTTAGGATTGAGTCCAACAAATTAGTTTCTCTATTCATGCTTACTGAAAAGGTCGACCAAAGTTATTATTTTGCTGAAATTATATGGCTCAGGTAAAGCAAAAAACACTGATATTATGGGGTGAGAATGATCAGATTATTGACAACAAACTTGCTACTGTAAGTTTCTCTTGAGCTTCACTTCATTTATGTTGAAACCAAAAACACTCTCTACTTGGTGGAAATAATTTAAAGGTTTCTTAATTCAGAGATTATACTGTGAACTGCCAAATGCAATTCTACATCAAGTACCAGATTGTGGACACATACCCCATGTGGAGAAGCCTGGCGCAGTTAGCAAGCTGATAGTAGAATATGTTCAACAGGATGCAAGGCTGAGTCTTTCTGTTTGAAAAATTATGCCCAATTTCTCATTTTTTGCAGGAAAGTGCTCTCAAATGAGAATCTCCAGTGATAAAGGCCCAAAATTGGCACATATTCTTCTGTATTGCTGCTGAGGTATTCATACAACCTGTAGAATTATTCTCCATTTTCCTTTTGTTATGATCTATATTGATCTTATTCTTGAATTGAACATGCTGAACATGTATTTTTGGTAAATATATACTGGGCATTTTGTAATTCTTGTTTTCTGGTGCCCTGTAATGTGTTTGTCAAGATTGTCTTTTTCTTGAGTACAAAAGAAAGGATATTGATCATAGTAATAATTCTGCAACTGATTTTAATGTGGGGGTAAGCAACATTCACTAGAATAAAAAAATACTGCCTCTCTCTAGTAGTAGATATACAAAAGTTTTAGAAGAAGAGATCAGATTCTACACAAACCCCCCTTTTTTACTACTACCACAGAAAAAGTAGCCCCATACCCCCCTCCAACCTACCCCAAAGGGAATCTAATTCCCTCAACATTTTTTTTTTCCTTTTTTCCCATCACTTAAAAATATAGAATAAAAAACAAAAGAAGTCCTAGTGAGACTTGTTCTCTCCAGATGATTCCACCACAGTTTCACACCAATCATACCCAAAGTACTCTACTCTGGTGGCAAAATATCATCCACACATCAAACCCCACTGGTTCTTGACCTCCCCTTCAATGGCCTCCTCAGAACCTTAACCAGATCAAACCCAAGACTGAAGCTAATGTTGTCATAACAAGCAAGTAGGAATCTCGATGGATAGTCATTGCACCACTTCCACTACCATCAGGGTTGCCAATGCCACTTCCAGAAGGTCCTAGCCCAAAACCTACCCCTGTAGTTGGACCAGTAGGTGTAGTAATTGGGTTTGTCCCAGTACCTGTACCTGTACCTGTACCTGTCCCTGTCCCTGTCCCTGTCCCTGTCCCTGTGCCAGTGCTTGATCCTGGTGGAGCTGTAGTTGGGTTGGTTGATGGGGATGTGGTAGTTCCTCCACCAGCATTGCTGCAAAATAAATACTCCCAAATGTTACTACTTTGTTCTGAAGTCAATAATTAACCTTAAGAATTTGTTCTTTGACCAGAATCAATAATAGGATAAAAAGAGAGAGTGGCACATGGTTATCAAACAAGACAACACACTACACCGTTGGAAAAGAGAGAATGCACACTTGTCAACCCGAGACCCAAAAAAAAAAAAAAAAAATTCAGCATTATGATCAGAGGGAAACAGGACAAATTAAAAGGTGTGAGAAACATCACCATCAGGGACAGCTCATAATTGTACACTGGTATGTGTCTGTGTGTGTGTAAAATGAATTTTCATTCCAATCTTGGTAGCAAAAACAGTATTAGAACGGCTATTGGATCTAACAAACTTCAGAAGTTAACACGTAACAATCACAAGCTTTCACCAACTGGTGCACCCCTTGAGCTAAGAGTTGGTTAAGGATGCCAATAATTGTAGAGTTTAAATTAACCTTTTTTTCTCCTTAAATCCAAGAAAACTTTTTGGTCCCTATCCTTTTGTCAAAAAGTTTTACCAGTCCAAAGATATCATCATCATCTTTGGTTGGGCAAGTGGGTAGGGAAATTGACATTTGACACAAACAAAGAGAGAAAAGATCAAGTCTTTCCACATGAAATAATCTTGGAATATCAGTGGTAAACTAAATCATCTGTGTTCACACTTGATTGATTACTAATACTACCAAGAACTTTAGGAAAGAAAGATTTTTTCCTTTTTTGCTGATGGGAGAACAGTAGAAAAAGCAAGATCTGGAAAAAGGAAAGTAAAGAAGTAGTAGTAGTAGTACCTGGGACTAGATGGATAAACACATCCAGAAGGCATGTCTGAAAAATCATTTTTCAGCAAGATTAGTACTTTTTTTTTTTTGTGAGAAAGAAAGTAAATATGATGAAGGGTTATTAAAACTGAGTGAGTTTACTAACTAGGGATAGTCGGAGTGACAGTAGCAGTGCCGGAAAAATCACAGCTGCCAGGTGCTTGGCCTTTCCTTTGGAAATAGCTATTGACAGCATAGTTACAGTGATCTTTTATAGTGTTGGGGTTAAAACAAGGACCATTTTGAAGGATAGGAGAACAATCAGCGCCAGCTCCACAAGCATAATCTATGTCCTTCTGAAAAACTTGATCACTCAGCCCATCTCTGCATACACAGTAACTGGCACCTGTCCTCAAGAAAACATAAAGAAATCATCAGCTCAATTACTCAGCTCCTTTCCAATATTTGAAAATTCCAGGAAAGAACACTCCAATCCCACAAAAATTAATCCATGAAAAAGGGGGAGGAGGAGGAGGGAGGGGTTTACTTGAATGACCAGCCATGGCCAAGAAAAGGACCAAACAAACTACAAAAACAGCCATTATTCTTCTTGCAAAATGGAGGTGAACAACAAAAGAAGTAGACTTTTTTTTTTTTTTTTAGAGCAGATAAAGCCTAGTAGAGAGAAGAAATGTAGAGAGAGAAAGAGTTGAGAAAGAGAGAGAAAACAGCAAAAGGCTTAAATGGGGAAGAGGAGATTTCTAGACAAAGAAAATGAGGGGAAAAAGGACGGACGGTGGTGTGATTGTCTACATCCAAAAAATGGGTTTTATATAATATGTAAATGAAAAAAAGTGTAATTGTAATAAGTTTAGTGGAAAGTGTTTTGGAAATCGAGCAAAAAGAGCCTAGCTTTTGTCATGTATTGACTGTTTCGAGTACCATAATATATATATTATATTATGTCTGGCTTTTCAAACGGTCATAAACTCAACTCCCTGATTAAAAACTTTAACTAACCGTAGTTTAGTTAACTACACACATAATACCCACTAGTTGGTATATATATTAAACCTTCCTATTGTTAGATTACCTATTTTTCGAAATTATGATTAATTTAGATTTGATTCAAGTTATGTTTTGCAAAGTTTAATTTTTATTTGGGAGAAGATTTTACTTTTCTTTTTATATGACACTTACACTGAATGTTGAGTCCTCAACTTTGTGTAATATTCACAATACATTTTTTTTATTAGGTCAAGTCGAGAGCTTATATAACTTTCCTTATTACATATATCATATTGTACACTTACAATTCACCCTTCTTAAGATTTAGGGTTAGATATCACATCAATCATTCTTATGATTATGTTAAAAAATATTTGAATTAATAAGGATTATTTAAAATTTTATATATCTATATATATATTTAATATATATATATATATATTTGCATGTAGTATTGGTAGCTAGTAGAAAATGAACAAACAAGAAAAAAAGTGAAAAATATTTACTACTATTAATTCATGTTAATTTTCTTTATTGCAATAGGTTTTGGTAACAAAAATGGTTCCTCATAAATGAAGCTTTTGTTTCGTACTTTATTCTGTTGTAATGTCACCACCAATATACATACATTTTTTTTTGGTGGGACACCAATATATATATATATATATATATATTCAATCTTTTCTTATATTATATATTTATTTTAGACCCGACTAATTATACATACATATATATATATATATATATATATATATATGGAAGTGGTGAGCCCTAAAATGCATTAATGGCCTTTACCAAGATGGAGATGATCATGACAACATGTATACTATTGCAAAAACCATCCTTCATTTTTTTTCCCTTTTATAAATATGATTTTAAACGAGTAATATGAGATTTTTATTATTCACAATTCTAATTATTTTTTCAATTTTAAGTGAATTAATTATATTTTAAATAGTTAATTATAAAAATTTCCAAATACAAAGTGACAATATAGAAAAAGTGAGCACTTTTTTTCTTCAAGGATAGGCTACGATCAATCCGGGTGTTAGTCTACCAAACATGTATTAAAAAGTCTTGTCGGTGGCTAAAGTTGTGGTTTATATAATTCCCACTTCTTTATTCACAAATAATAATAATAATAATAATAATATTCTCAGAGTATTTATAACCCTTTTTTTTATTATGTTAAGTTAAAAATTTTAATCGAAAAAAATTTATCCACGATAAAGTATAATATTGAGTTCAATCCAAGAGAAAGAAAGTCTCAAATGATTTGTCTACTTTAAATTATAATAGCGTAACACTGACTAAATTGAAATAAAAAAATGTCACGAGATTTATCTATATTATTATAATATTGTTTTCTATCTTATTATATATATAATATTATCCAAAAAGTATAAATTTTTTAGAGTTATCATTAAGCTTTTTAGGATTTTGCTTATCATTATTATGTATATGTAAATTTAAACAAGAAGTGAGAGAAAATAAAAGTGTACCCTTTTTCTTTGTTGTTGTTATTCAACCTTTTGGTCTAAAGAATTCCAGAAGGGGCAAAAAAGAAAAAAAAAAACCTTGGGAATGTTTTGCTTTTATGATATTTGTTCTTCTCTTATGGCTTTTGATCTTTGGATCATATGATAAAAGTTGATTGGAGGGTTGGAATTCTTTCCAAAGCTCTCGCCAAAAGAATAATACATATTTCACACACATAAAAGGTTTTTTTTTTTTTTTTTTTTGCACGAGATGTCTTAAATGGATTCAAAATTATGGAAAGACATCTTTAATCCAAATTTACATCCAGAATAAGCATCATTCAAGCCAAGTTGGTCATATACGAGAGGAAGCTCCGACTTCAAATTTTAAACAACTACATACATGAGTTGAGGTTCGAACCTTCAACATCACTTAAATCACAAGAGTTCATTATCAACTCAACTGCATTTTAGGATTACTTGGAATTTTGTACAATGTGAATAATGCAAACTTTTGAGGATAAAGAAATGAATAAACAAAAGAAGTTAGTGTCTTGAAAACCTTCTTTTACAAACCGCGTTTAGATATATATTCTTATATTCCTTTACCATATGCAAAGAACATAAGAAAAGGACCCTTATAAAAGCCACAAAATTTTACAACCAATTCCACCACATTATATATAATCACTTAATCATATGATTATAGTATTTGATTTTATATTAGGTTTTTTTTTTTTTTTTTTTTTTTTTTGGTCATACAAACATTCGAAGAAAGTGAAGAAAAAAGAATATTGAATGTGTAATAATGATGGACAATAGATGCTTGTTGGCTTTCTTTGCCAACTTGTTGATGAGCTTTGTTTCCCTCTTTCTCTCTTGGTGGTTTTGAAGATTTTTTTGGGACCTCCACCAAATATAGTATGGTAGGGTAGAAGATAAGATAGATAATTAATAGGTAGGATAAAAGAAGAAAAACAATAATAAGACCTAATCCTGATTAATTGTGGTTATAGAGTCTAACTTTTATTTATAAAAAAAGTTTTATTGAGACTCTTATATAATGTTTACTCGTAATCTCGTATAACATTTATAACGATTTTATCCATTGTATTATGAAAATGACTTAAAATAATAGCATAATAAAATACTAAACAATAGATGAGTCAATAAAGAGTTCATTTAACTTGAATGAGATTGCATGATCGAACTTATACTCACGTATACACTTGTTTAAAATTTGAGACTTAAAGCTTATCTCCAACAAAATAAGACCTACCCGACTTGAACATGAATTAGTTTGTGTATCAACATGGTTTAAAGGCACTCCATTTGGTGTCATAAGCAAAATAAAATAATAATAATAATTCAAAGCGCATATAAGTGAGCTGGTAAAGAGATATCTTAGTTTAAGTGATGTTGTTGCTTTGAATTGTATTCATGTATACAACTATTTAAAATTTGAGCCGTTTTTTACCTCTATCTAGATGTAGGTATGACTTAAAGGTCTTCCCACTAATATTTGGATCCATCTAAAATACCGCGTAATAACATAAAAAAAAAAAGCATAATAAACACCTTCAATATGAAAGCCCAATACGAATGGGCTAATATCCAACTCATATGCTTCTAGTTATATCCATCTTTGTAATATGGGCTTTAAATGCAAATCCAACAAATATCCCATGGACCTATGACCCATTAATTTTTTTTTTTTTTGAAAGTAAATATTAAATATTAAATTCAGCCCCATATTTCTTTGAATATATCAAGTTCACCCCTAATTTTGCAGTAATATCCAAATCACCATTAATTTCATTTTGATTGTCCGTCCATTCCAAAACCGAGCCCTATCAAAACCCTAGAGGGCTTACTTTTCACTCTTCACAGTCTTCTGAAGCTGATTTACTTCACCAATCTATGCTGATATAGCTCAACAATGGCGTCTCTTCAATCGATCACGTTCATTCATTAAGAGTTTAAATCCACAGCAAGATTTCACCAAGTTGAAATGCATTTCCACGTTTTCGTTTCTCTCTCAGGAAGCACAATTAGCGGAATCACCGCCACCTCCGTCGCAGAACACTACTCCATTACCACCTAATCCAGCCTCCGGCAGTCCACTGTATAATCAGAATTGGCGGAACCCTTATCCTCAATATTCCGGCTCCAATTCTTCGTTGATGCCATTAAATGTGTTTAATCAAACTCACTCGACGCGGATTCAGGCGTTATCGCAGACACTTGATATTGCAGGTTTAATGAATACTTTTGCTGATTGGATGACGATGCAGAAATGGGCTGACATGAAGGAGTTGTTTGAATTTTGGATTAGGTCTTTAGATATGAATGGAAAACCAAACAGACCTGACGTGAATCTGTATAATCATTATATACGTGCCAATTTGATGATTGGTGCCTCAGCAGCGGAGTTACTTGACCTTGTAGCTCAAATGGAGGACTTTTCTATCATTCCTAATACAGCATCGTACAATTTAATCTTGAAAGCTATGCATAAGAGTAAGGAGGCTGAGGCCGCTGAGAAACTGCTCCAACGGTTAGCCTTTTGTTTAAGATTCAAACATTTTGCAGGGCCTTCTTTCTTTTTTCTTTTTCTTTTTTTTTTTTTTTTAAAAAATGAAATTAATTTTTAATTCCATCGGCTTCTCTGTTCAAGCTTAGTTTGACTTTAAGCATCTGCTGTTTTTTTTTTTCTCTAAATGTAACGAAGCTTAAAGGCAACTTGTTTGGGTCCTGCCAATTTGCTGAAGGATAATTTGTTGCTGCATTTTCATTAGAAAATGCGTGTCACAACTAATATTATTATTTAATGTGGTTTTACTCATTGTTGTTATCAGGATGATTGAAACAGGAAAAGAATTTAAAGAATCTTTGCCCGATGATGAGACATTCAACTTAGTTATCAGCATGCTGTTTTCAGCAGACCTAGATGCTGCACTGAGAACTGTAGACACAGCATTGAAATCTGGATACATGTTATCAGTGGATGTGTTCAATGAATGTGTGTACTACTGTATTAGTAAAGGGAGATTGGATTCCTTGGTATCTATCATAGAGAAATGCAAGGTAGACATTACTTCACCTTATTATTCAGCTGCATATTTTCATCTTTGGGATATGTCAATTCAAAAGATCTCTTCTTTCTTTTTTGGTTTGGGATCAGAAAACAGAACGGAACAAAAAGCATTGTGCAAATTGGAGCTTAAGCAATCATGCTGCAGAGGTTGCATACCAAGCAGACAATAAGGATCTAGCATATTATTCCATTGAATTCCTGGCAAAATGGATTGCTAGAGGGGAGGATGCGAGCCCTCCTGTGCATTTATCTGTTAGTGAAGGACTGGTTGTGTCAACACTTGGAACTGCCGCTAGAACATACTGTTCTAAACTTTTAGAGGCTTCGTGGTCAGTGCTTAAGTGGTCATTGCGTAAAAAGACTCCTAATCCAGAGTCTTACATTGCAAAGATAACTGCCCATGCTTCACAAGGAAACTTACCAAAGGCTTTTGCTGCTCTTCGGGAACTTGAAATAGCATATGGAACTTCAGACGACAAAGATTTATTCTCACCCTTTACATTGCTAAATCCTCTGGTTGTTGCATGCTCCCAGAAAGGCTTTGTGACCTTGGATGAGGTATTTTTTTCTATTCTATATCCAGCATTAGATGAGTTTTTCCCCTCTTGTTTCTCTAAAAAATACTTGTGTGTTTTATATATTCAAAACTCAGTGTTGTAAGTCACAGTACTATATCAAAGTTATCCACATGCAGATTACCTTTTTGGACCTCAACTAAACATAGAAGATACTATGATTTTCTTCTAGATATGCTTGGATAGTATGCATCTAAATTTTGTACATTTATGCTGGCCTGACTTGACTGGGGTTCTCTGGCAATCTCCAATCTACTCCAATCAAATGTTATGCAGGTTTATTATCAGCTTGAGAATTTGAGCCAAGGAGATTCTCCATTCAAGTCTGTTGCTGCTCTAAACTGCGTAATTTTAGGTTGTGCAAATATCTGGGATGTTGATCGTGCTTACCAGACTTTCAACGCCATTGAAGCCAACTTCGGTTTGACCCCAAATATCCATTCCTACAACGGTCTAATTTGTGGCTTCGCAAAGCTCAATAAGGTAAATGCTAATCTATGGTAGTGGAAAACAGTTTTTCTAACAGTGACCCTCTTGATGGGTGCCTTTATATATGAAGATTCATGCATTCATCCCTTCATTTACATTTCTTTACATATGATAATTGTATTTGAATTCACATTAATCTCTCAAACTCCTTGTTGCTGGTATTAGTCAAGAATCCAATGGTTGTAATAATTGATCCTTCAATTAATCCACTTGGACTTTCAGAAATCTGATCTTGCTGCGAGATTTTAAAAGCAATTCATTAGGGAGACTGTACTATCGGTTTTTAAATAGAAAAGGGATGGTTTAAATTGTAGAGTTCTTGATTTAGAATTGGGAAGCACTGACGTAAAACTACCATATCTACCTGTAATGGTTATAGTTGTTTACTTTCTATACTTGCAATATTCAGTTGTTTGTTTATAGTCTTTAGAAAGATCTCTTTCTTTGACAGAGGGATGAAGCAGTAGGAGTCTTTGATCACTTTTTGGGTTTAGGGATGAAGCCAAATGCAACTACATATTCACTACTAATCGATGCACATCTTATCAAGCGGGATCCTAAAGCTGCTCTTTCTGTGATTGACGATATGGTAATGCCGACTTAACTTGATGAGATAAATGCTTTTGACAATTCTTCTGGACCAGCTTTGGTTGATGATAAATCTATAAGTTTTTATGTTATTGTTGGAATTTGGAGTTATTTAATTTTTGCCTTCTACATTTTCCCTTAAGAAGCACAGTTGAAGGACCCTGAATGTGGCTAATTTTCATATGACTAATCTATGTCATTAAATATTAACTCTGTAGGTAAATGTTGGTTATCAACCCTCAAAAGAAATGCTAAAAAAGATTCGGCGGAGATGTGTCAGGGAATTGGATTACGAATCTGACGATCGAGTGGAGTCCCTTGCGAAAAAGTATGAAATTCGACTGGGTTCAGAGAATCGACGGAATATGCTGTTTAATATGGTTTACCGTTCTGATTATGCATGATGACAGTTTCTAAGGGAGATCTTTTGGCAGGATAGGGACTTAGATATACAAAGTTTTGGAATTTGCCTATGTACACAATTTAGAAATTCTCAACCAAGAGATTATAAATTAATAAATTTTCAAAATTTCTAAGCATTATCTGTTGAGGAAGCATCATAGGCTATGAAGAAGAATGATTAGATCATAACTTCTGCTTTGTGTTATTTTTGATCACTCACTGTTTCTCTTAGGTTAGTTCATAAGGGAGGTTTAGTCAATGCAGTTCAGCTTAGGTTTGTCTCTTAATTATTTCAAGGGAAAACTTTCTTCCCGCCTCTGTAAATTACTTGGTTTGTATTTGATCTTTTCATGATTTTATATGAAGAACAAGAAAGGTCAATTTCTTTTCCAGTTGGAATTTTTGAGCATTTGTTTCTGAGTTCAATTTCTATTACTCAAGGAAAGAGGAGAATCAAGGCAAACACTTAGGAAAGATGTTTATTTGTACCTGTTTCTTAGAAGTTGTTACTGAGAAGAATTCATTGACCAACTAAAACCAATGTAACACTGTGATGAGCCTTATGTAAGGAAGGTTTATATTTGTTTAATAGGATTCCTTTGGTGTTGAATTAGACACCATCCAAAGTTGAAAACGTGCTGCTGAAAATCTTATCGTGCCTTGGCAATAAATAACAGAGCATTCTCTGTCTGAATCGTTCAGCTAAAACTAAGAACTTTTTTCTGATGATGTTTGCAGTTCTCTGTTCTCTTACATACATGAATGTTGCTAACCTTTATTTCAGACAGTAAATCCTAGAAATATTAGCTTGCATGGGCATGTGCAGCCTTCTGAAAATGGCAGAAAGTATTCTAATCAGATTCTACTAGAAATCACAAGAGAAACAAAATCACTGGTTTAATGTTTTAGGAATAGTCTTGGAATGTTTTACCCTTTTTTCCTCCTCTATGTTAGCCTTAATCAAGGAGTAGATGGCTACGCCTGCAATAGCTATGGCTGTACCAATTCCAGTCTGTGTAGAAATCTTATTTCCTGCAAGGAGTTTTTCAGTATAGTGGTTAGAATTCAGATAGCAGATTGACTTTGTTTTTCTGGGCAAGACGAGAAGGGGCCTTACCAAATACTACAATTGAAAAGCCAATGACAAACACTCGCTTCAGAACATTTCCTACTGCATGAGTTAGCGGTGCAACCCTTTCCAAAGTGTTGGTTGCAACCTGCAAAATCATTAGGCTCCGCATGAGAGAAGAAAACCAGGAAAAGAAAACACCATCTGGTCAGTTAAGTTAGTCAGTTTTTTCTTTTCTTTTTTACCTGATTGTATAGGTGATAGAACATCCCAATCCAAAAAAGATCAGACAAGAACTTGTGAAGTCCTACTTTAGCAATGGCATCTCTGAACCCATATTGCATCAATTGTGGTCCTTCAATCTGTAATCAGAAGAAAGGGTTCTCAACACGTCCTTGATTTCATGCAGGGATGGAGTGTTGTGGATACTTCCAAGAAATAAGAAGACTTACAAATAAAGCTGGTGGGATGCAAAACAGAAGAGCTATAATTGATATGTAAGCATACACATTTGTGCTGTCCATTCCTGTCTGTTTTAGCCATTAGATTTCTATGTAATCAAAAAGTTTCAAGAACCAGAAGAATATGCTTGGAAAGATCTTACCATTGCTTTCTTTGAGTAGAGACTCCTATATGTGAATGCGATATTTGATATCATTGCACTGGTGAATCCAGTCCAGTTAAATGAAAGCTCTGTCAGAGACGCCATTGACACACCTAGAAAAGAAAACATAAAAGTTCAGATAACATATTCATGGTGTAGGCAAGAAAAAAGAAACACCCTTTTTTTCTCACCAATGACAACGGGGGCAAGAGATAGCCACAGGGACAAGGGAATCTGATGTCCTAGAACAAACTGAGAAGCAGCAGCATTGAAGAATGGTTCCAGAGCTGCACCATAATATAATGTATGGTGTAAGTAAGTACTCTTAGTTCAACTCTTTAACTTTTGTAAATATACAATATATATATATATATATATATATATATACTTTCCATTGACACGTTACCTTTAATGGTGTGTGTGAAAGAAACAGCAACAGTCGCAAAAGAAACGTTGGACATTACATGTCCAAGAGCATGACAGAAAGCTACTGGAGTCAGCAGTGCCAAGAGTTCCTTATCAATGGGCTGAAAAGTGAAATGAAACTGAAACTTTTTCTCCATTGCTAAACTATGATAGATTAATGAAATGAAACTCACAGCTCGTTTTGGTAGACCGAGTGACCAACTAGCAGTACAATAGACAACTCCGACAAGAAGGTGAATCACTGATACAAAACTGTGAGAAAAGAGCAGGAAAAATAAAAAATGGGTTCAAAAATGGAATTATATGGAAGGAAAGCAAATGATTAATGATCAGAGTTTTCTATTTTCAAGAAGGAAAAAGTAAACTCACTATGGGTATGGGAAATAATTATAAACCTTCTTGTTGAGTATGTTGAAGATGACATTCAGAAAATACCTGTGCAGCAGCAGTAGAAAGAAACATCAAAAAAATGCAATCTTTGTTCTAGAATGTTCAAGAAACTTCTCACACTCACCAAGTAAAGAAAAAGAATCCTGTAACTAAAGCTGGAAATCTCTCAGCAAAGCTCTTAGTATTAGGCTTGGAAAACCTGATGATGGTTAAAAATGGCTGTTAGACAGAAAGACTGAAACAAAAAAAGACATCATAGCTTTGGAGGGAATTCAGAGAAAAACTTCAAACCCGTCTGAGATTTCAATCTCTTGACCACCACCACCATCTGCATCAACAGCATCAGCAGCAGCTTTTGCCACGGGAAAATGAAAAAAATCATGCTTTTTTAGCAGATGAACTCCAGAAAGCTTGAAGGGCCTCCCTGAAGAAGAAAACTCCAAATGTTTTATGACTTTTGAACTTATTCTTGGAAGCCTATATGGGGAAGCAAGTCTTGATCTTTGAACTGCACCGAACTGCAGAGTACTACACATTGAAGCCATTCCGGCAACAAGAAACGAAAAATCCTGTCTTTGTGCAAAAAAGAATCTAAAAGAGCCCCAGAATGCAAATTGAAGAAATTGAAGTGATGATTTTTGAGATTCTTTATTCCAGACACCGTAAAAAAAGCCACCAAAAATCAATTTTAAAAGTCTTTTTGAACAGCGTTGACACCGAGGTTTCGTTTATTATATGAACGGTGTTATCGAAGACAGAGCACTCTGATTAACAACGATGGTTAAATCAATTCTTGCTACAAGAAACTGGCAAAAAGCACCACAAAAGGAGGCAATTAACAGAAAAAGGAAAAAGATGTTCATGTATATATATATATATATATATATATAATTTCACCCTAAATAATATTAAATGTGGTTTGATGACGGTATCTGTCACACCTTAAAACTTTTTTTTCACCAAAAGTTGAGATATTATTAGAAAGTGAAAACATCTTTATTTTTTCATCAACTCTTATTCAACAATTTTAGTTGATTATAATATACTAAATAGAGAAAGCCTTTAAAAGTTCTAAAAATGATGTGTTGATCTCATCTTGATTATGAAAGGTTTAATTAATACCAAAAAAAAAATAATAATAATTTCTTTGGTTTGGATTTGAAATACATTTTAATGCAACTTTCTATATATATCTCAAGTCAACTTCAATTTAAAATAATTATTAATTAAACTATATTGATTTCAATTATTTGAAGAAAAATAAAGTGTAAAAAGGGACGAGAGAAATAATTAGGCAAAGAAGATGATCTCATAGACCACACCACATACATGCATTATGTATTTTATTGTTTTTAGGGGTTCAGGACTCATCACCACATACATGG
Organism: Cynanchum wilfordii; assembly: GCA_025388415.1. NCBI lineage: Eukaryota > Viridiplantae > Streptophyta > Magnoliopsida > Gentianales > Apocynaceae > Cynanchum > Cynanchum wilfordii. The sequence continues at coordinate 248,065 of JAHSUH010003778.1, read as the reverse complement.
TCATGATGTATGGAGGTTCTGGACTCCCAAGGTCCAAGATTTTTAAACCTTGGGAGTGCACCTCGATAAGTCCTAAATTATGTAAGAGTACTTTTAAATTAATCTATATTCGGACTAATATTTGTTTGTGAGTTGATCCCTTGCAAGAAAAAGTTTTATCCTCAAATTTTAAAAGTTGCCTACATACATGAGTTAGATTTAAGCTTTCAATCTCACTTAAGTCGGGAGAACTCTTTACCACCTCACCTGCTCCTTGGGGTTAATACTACGCATTGTGTTATTGCTCCATACAATAGTTCTGGAGTCATCATGACTTCAACTAATCTAGATTCAACCCGTGTTGCATCCACATAATCCAACTCTTATTCGAGAAAAAGTCTCGCTTTAACTCTTAACTGACTCTTAGAATAAATTTCGAATTCTCGACTTAGCGTAACATTTATAATCCGTCAACCGTGCCAAGTGAACGGCTTTGGACCAATGAATTATTGGTTTTTTTTTTTTTTGGTACAAATTATTGGTTGATTTGAACTAGTTCTTAATTTAATTCAACGGAAAAAAATTAAAATCCCAAAAATGATTGGGCTACTCAACTCAATAGCTTAGTATAAGTAACAAGGCTATTGGCCCAATAAAGTTCATTTTCCTTGTTTCTGCTACGGGGCCTATTAATATTCCCGTTCTTCCGCCATCTAGCGTACTGACAAAATCAAGAATTCGAACACCTCTGGATCCCTAACAACGATTCAAATTCTGGAGCTTAAACCCACCATTAAAGCTTGAAGAAACTTTCAAATTTCAAAACTTTCTTTAAACGTAAGAGGAAAAAAGAGGAAAAAAAAAGATTAAAGCAACAAAGAAAATGGGCGTAAGCGGTAAAAGTAAAAAGGAAGAATCCAAGAAAGAAGAAAAAGAAGAAGAGGAGGAGGATGAGGAAGAAGATGATCCAGAAGAGCCTGAACAAGATGGGTTGTCTGTACATTCCCCTTGCAAACCTCCCCCTTCTTCTCTTCAGAAGGTATGCATGTGATCTTTTCTTTTCTTTTTCTTTTTTTGAAGGAAAAGAAGCTGTAGGGCTAAATTTTATTTTATTTTATTTTTTTAAATTATTATTTATTTTAATCTTCTGTTGTATATTGTAGGAGAAATCAGAGGTGGAATTGGAGCTGAAGCTTTTGGAAGCTCTTGAGATTTATCCTCCTGCCAAATTACAAGGTTTTTCTTTTATTCTTTTTTCTTTCTTGTTAGAAAGCTATTTTCTGCTTCCTTTTCTATTTTGCACTTCATTATTTTTTCCCCTCTTTTTGTTCTTTCTCTCTTCTTGCCTGTCTTGATCATGCTATCCTAATGGTTTTTTTTAATTTATGATCAATTAGACTCGAGAATGGTTTTTATATTGTTTGATGCTTTTCTCTTTCTTTTCTTTTTTTGAGTGTTAGTGTGTGCTATAAAAGAGGAAAAAAAAAAAAAAAAAAAAAAAGAAAAGAAAAGAAAAGAAGAAGAAGATACTCTATAAGGGGGTGATAATTTCTAGCTCTTGAGATTTGAAGCTATGAAAATTGATTACTATATTAAGGGAATTTTATGCCTTCACTTTTGTTTTCTAGTGTTCTTAAATGTTCTATGTATATAATGTATGTCTACTTGTGATGCTTTACTCTCTGAAAACACCATTTCAATTTAAATTTAGTTATAAACTTCGGACAAATTTAAGTTTCTAAGCAGATGATGCCTGTAACTTTTGTTAGAATTAGGCTTGTTGAAATGTATTTTCTCTATCCACCGGTGTATCAAGAATTGAACATATCAAACCATGTTTTCTGCAGGAATACACCGTCACTTTGTCCTCTATGGCTTGACAGAGTTCCTCAGGAGAAGGTTTGGTTAACTTTGTTTTTCCTCTTCAATACAGTATCCTCTTGTTTTTCTGCTTTGTATCCTTTAACCTCACCTCAGCCAACTTCTTGCAGCTTCAACCGGCAGTTTACTTCTGATGAGGTTCTCAAGTTGTTGGATCGTTTCTATAATTTGGAAATGCTGGTGAGTGAGTGTATCTGCTACATGTTGTTAGGGGTGTATTTCATACAAAGTAAAAACATTGATTGTGTAACATTGCTTCAAAGAAAGGGATGCATTCGAATGGATTTTGCTCTTGTTGTTTTTCTCTTGAGATGATGATGGATTTTATTTGTTTCTTGACACTTTTCCTCTCTGTTTTTTTATCCTTCTGTGGGCATCCCAGAAACCAGATGATGAGGATATCGAGCTACTGAATCACGAAGAAGATTTCAGCTTGCCTCAAAGTTATTTTGAAAAGGAAGATGCTTGAATGGCAAGGTGGTTTTTTGGTATATAAAAACCTTCTTCTTTTTTTTTAAGGTAGAAGTTTTAGTTTGGCTGTAAAATGACATGTAGTGTATATCATTACTATGTTCCTATAATGCAATTTTCTGATGTTCTTTGAATTTTCTTTTCTTAACTGTAAATGGATAAAACTAAAGAAAATGGAATCATAATTTGCTAAATTTTGAATCTTTTATTTGTTTTGTAGGATATTTCTGGGACAACTAGTAAAAAGATAACAAAATCCTAATCTTCCCATTCAATTCCATCCAGAAGTGTAAGTACACATGTTCTGGATGGAAAGAAAGTTTCTTCTGATAGAAAACAATGTCTTTTCCTGCTAATGACATATTGGCAGCCAGGACAATAGCCATTTCAACCATATTATCTCAAAATGCTCTATAATGGATTGATTAGTCCTTATAGTTCAATCCCCATGAACTTTTGCTGCTAATCCAATGAACTTTTGTATGATTGAATTCACTCAATTAGCACAAGTAATTATTGAAAATAATTCCAGAGAATGCATGATATGGAGGAGCTAAAAGAGGCAACTACTGCCAGATTTTCATATAATAAAAGTTCTAGGACTGAAGTTTTCAGCATTGAACATAAGCAAAAAATCGAGACAATACTTAAATAACTGTTTGGAATACAGAGAATCTGTCATAAATACCAAGTACTAATAATAACTTTTCTATGCAAATTCAGGGGCTGCGAAAGAAAAAAGGAAAAAAAAAAAATGTATAGTCTAATTGTCGTCTTGATGGAAGAAAGCAAATTGATTAAAGTGGCCGAGTGAGAGAACAAGGGTCATGCTGCACTTGTTTAAGAAAGCTGAACTCAAAAGTCTTTCATCCAAGTCTCTTTTCTTCCAAGAGGAATGACCGTGTAGCTCTTTCTCTTGCTCATTAGTGCTGCAGAAAGAATATGATGTTTAGATAGAGTTGTGTTTATTGCAAAGATAATGAGGAATAAGTTAAGCACTCACCTCAGGCTCTGCCGCCTTGGTGGTGGTAGCAGCGGCGGCACTAGCAGAGCTAGTGGTGGTTTCTTCAGGTTTAAAGTTGTCCTCACCTGCAAGACGTGGTGAAATTAGTAAAATTGAAATGGACAATCTGAAGAAAGCTTGCACATGACATTTTAGAAAATTTTAAACCATCTTCAGGCAGATCAGATGTCCAAAGAGTAAGATTGTCTCTCAATAACTGCATTATCAATGTGCTGTCCTTGTATGATTCTTCACTCAAAGTGTCCAGCTCTGCAATTGCCTCATCAAAAGCTTGTTTAGCTAAATGGCATGCCCTGTAAATGGATGAATGTGCAACTAATCGGTCAAAGTAGTTGTTCCAGAGTTCTTTAAATAACGAAAATGTATTATTCTGAAATTACCTTTCAGGAGAATTCATGATCTCATAATAAAACACAGAGAAGTTCAAAGCAAGTCCAAGACGAATTGGGTGGGTTGAGGGTAGATCAGTGTTGGCAGTGGCAGAAGCAGCCTAAAAACTCAAGGACGTAATTGGTAAATCAAAGGGATCAAAGGTAAACTACATAATGCAGAATGATTGATTTTGCACTCATTGATATGCATGCAAGACTGAGAAGCACATACCTCATAGCCCTTAAGTGACTGTTCAGCAGCATCTTTCCTCTCCTGATCAGTCTTGAATTCAGCAAGATATCGGAAATAATCACCCTTCCTAGATATGATCGAAAGAGAAGAAGGGAAATAGTGAAATTTTCATCTCTTTTCTGGTTATCAATCATGAAAAAAGGATCATAAAATAAAGAGAAGAAATGCAAACTCTTCAATAGTTTTAAGGATCTAAATGCTATGTTCTCGCTATACTTTTAAGGTTTTCAAGTCTCAAAATGCTGCTATTAAATCCACTTTCATGAACATGATTCATGCATTTCAAAACAAAAGCATATGGGAGTTAAGGTGCTAAAACAAAAAAAGACTCACATCTTGTAGTAGAAAACAGTAGCTTCTCCAGAGCCAGAGGAGGGTATGAGATGCTCGTCAATGATGGTAAGAATGTCACTGCAAATCTTGGAAAGCTCTTCCTCCACCTTCTGGCGGTAGCCTTTGATCAGTTTAACGTTGTTCTCATTCCCTTTAGACTCTTCCTTCTGTTCAATTGAAGACATGATGCGCCAAGAAGCTCTCCTGGCACCGATAACATTCTTGTAACCCACAGAAAGCAGGTTCCTCTCTTCTACAGTCAGCTCAACGTCAAGTTTGGCTACTTTTTTCATGCTCTCAACCATTTCTAAAACAAGAATTCATGTTAATTGAAAATTGTTAAAGTACACAGAATCCTTTCCAAAAGCAATACTTTTTACAACCAAAACACTGGAACATGAGTGACAAAAATCATCAAACATATGGCATATCAAAATCAAACAATGAGTAGATTCTTGGAGAATTCATGGGAATCCTTTTAAGTAAGATACACTATTAAAACACTGAAGGGCACAAATTTGGGGTAGTGATTTACTCAAAATTCCTCCTCCTGAACACTTCATTTCAAAATAAAATTCTACCAAATAAATGAGGAGAGATCTCCATTGCACACTCTAAATTCTCGATCAGATATAAAAATTTTCGCAGACAGCGATATATATAAAGAAAAAAAATGAAATCCTAAAAATATACTAAACAGTGAGAAATTTAAACCAAAAAAAAAAAAATGAAATACCGTCATAGCGCTCGGCTTGTTCAGCCAGCTTGGCCATGTAAACCTGAGTTTCTCTCTCTTTTTCCGTCGACATACTGTTAGCGACGAGTGAAGAAACCGCTGCAGGAAAAAGAAACAGAAAAATTGAAAAATTGAATCGACCGATTAATCGATCGATAAAGAAGAAGAAAGTATTTTGTTTGTTCTTTGTCTTTTCTTTTTTTTTTTTTTGTTTTTTTTGTTTTCAAATCAACGGAATGGCTAACTTTGCTTTGTGGGGGATGATTAGAAAGAAGTTTTTGGAAGAGAGAAAATGGAGGAATTAAGAGAGAGAAAGAGAGCGTGAGAAAGGGAAGGGCAGTTGAATCTTGAGTGTATATAGTTTGAATACTTTTAAAAACTCCATGAAAATGGAGAGAGAGAAAAGGTTGGTTTCTTTGTTGGTTGGTTTTGGCCTTTTTTAGAGGTCCGTCGGATGAGGAGAGACTACTCACAATTCACAAATACGAGAGGTCCCCCTAACTACGTGCCTCCTGCTCTCTTTCTTCTTTCCTTCAAAGGGTAAATCCGTCTTTTTACATTCTCTTTCCACTTATGAAATGGTTTATATTTACTCTTAAAAATATGTTTATTATTGTCAATAAAAACCATATTCGAATTAATTATAAATACTTAAATCAATTTGTATGTTTATTATTGTCAACAAAATAAAAAATATTTTGAATTAATTATAGTTATTTAGACTTATTTATACTTGTCACATATCTAAACATTTAGGGTCTTGATATGGTTCAAATAAACGTAATTGGCTAGAGCCTAAGATCAAACCAATGGATGTCCGACCTGACTAGTTGCGAGGCCCCAATGCGATCATTGGTTTGGTTTCACTTACTTAATGCTTGTCAAGTGAGAGGTTTTGAGTTCGACTCACGCGAGAGACGACTTTATGTTGTAGTTGCGAGAATTTTTTCACACAAATCTGTTCCAAATTAATCGATAAAAATACCGTATAAAAAAAAACATACTTGATTGACTATAGATATTTAAGCTCGTTATACAATTTTTAATGTACTTTTAATGTGGACCGAATATCATAATTCTTCTAATACCAATTTCCTCTTGGGCCGAACAGTTAGTAATATTTAGTATATTCCTCAGCCCATAATGTAGAATTACACCTACCTTCTCTGACTGGGAAATCTACAACCTGCAAAAAATTTCAAGAAAACTTCTCATTTTTACAAAAACCAAAGATTGAATTTTTTTATTTTTCCCTCTAAATATTTTCCCACTCAAGGATCTTCAATCGGAGTTAATGAGAGTACTGTTATTACCTGTAAAGATCAACAGGAACTTTTCCTTACACAGGCTTAAATTTGTGCAGAGTTTGCACCATCAAAGTGGTGGTTGTTCTTCAACATCACTGCCACACCTATCTCCGACCTGTATAAATGCTCTTCTGAACAGAGCTACTGAATGCAGAAGCACTAAACATGCTAGTCAAATCCATACTCAACTTATCATCCATGGCTACCTCTCTTTCCCTTTCCTGTTCAACAATTTGCTTAACTTGTATGCAAAATGTGGTCACCTCAACCAGGCCCTCATTCTTTTTTCTGCTCCAATTACACGGGGAACAAAAACCCTTTGTTTTGAGCATAAAAATATTGTTACTTGGACATCTATCATCACTCAATTGTCACATCACAGCCAGCCCTTTAAAGCTCTCAGATTTTTCAGTGAAATGAGGAAGACTGGTATTTTTCCTAATCATTTTACTTTTTCTGCTGTCTTGCCAGCTTGTGCTGAGAGTTTGGTTCTTTTTCATGGTCAACAGATTCATGGTTTGATTTGTAAATATGGATTTGAGTTTGATGTTTTTGTGGGCAGTGCTTTGGTTGATATGTATGCAAAATGCGGTGATATGAGTTCAGCTACAAACATGTTCGACGAAATGCCTGAGAGAAATCTTGTTTCGTGGAATGCTATGATTGTGGGGTTCTTGCAAAATGGGATCTATAACGAGGCTGTTAGGTTCTTTGCAAGAGTTATTCAAGAGGTGCCCGTGAGTCCCGATCAAGTGACCTTTTCGAGTGCTTTAAGCGCTTGTGCTAATATGGGTGGTGGTGAAATTAGCGGGAAACAAATTCATGGAACCATCATGAAACATGGTTTAGTTGCTGTACCTTATGTAAGGAACTCTTTAATGGATATGTACTTCAAATGTGGATTCTTTGTTGATGGTGAAAAGCTGTTCAAGGCAGTAGAGAACAGAGATGTAGTTACATGGAATATCATGGTAATGGGATGTGTTCAAAATGACAAACTTGAAGATGCTTGCAATTATTTTTGGCGGATGAGAAGTGAACGAGTGTCACCAGATGAGGCATCTCTTTCAACTGCACTTCATGCTGCTGCTTTTCTTGCAGCATTGGTTCAGGGAAGACTGATACATGATCAGATAATAAAAGCTGGATTTGAAAAGAATACATGCATTACAAGCTCTTTGATTACCATGTATGCAAAATGTGGAAGCTTGGCTGATGCTCAACGGATATTTGGTGAATTTGAGGACCGCAACAACGTAGTATCTTGGACAGCCATGATAGCTGCCTGCCAACAACATGGCCGTGCAAGTGAAGTAATAAGATTATTTGAGGATATGCTCCAGAAAGGTATTAAACCTGATTATATAACCTTTGTGTGTGTATTATCAGCTTGTAGTCATACAGGACGTGTCGATGAAGGGTTCGCTTACTTCAACTCAATGACCGGAAATCATGACATGAATCCAGGGCCTGAACACTATGCTTGCATGGTTGACATGCTTGGCCGTGCAGGTAGACTAGAAGAAGCTAAGAAATTTGTGGAAACAATGCCAGTGAAACCAGATGCATCTGCCTGGGGAGCTTTGCTTGGAGCCTGCAGAAGCCATGGAAATCTTGATATGGGCAGGGAAGTTGCAGAAAAGCTTTTCAAAATCGAGCCTAATAACCCAGGTAACTATGTACTTCTATCTGACATGTACACACGTTGTGGAAAACTAGGAGAAGCTGATGAAGTAAGGAGAATAATGGGTGTGAATAGGATCAGAAAAGAGCCAGGATGTAGTTGGATTGATGTCAAGAACACCACTTATGTTTTCAAGGTTCATGACAGATCAAACTTCAGGAGGGATGAGATATATAAGATGTTGGAGAAGTTGGTGGAGTTGGTGAAGCAGAAAGGATATGTTGATGATGAACCAAATGACATGAAAAGGGATAAGAACTTATGGTATCATAGTGAAAGAATTGCTCTTGCATTTGGATTAATTAGCCTTCCTGCTGGATCTCCCATTAGAATAAAGAAGAATCTCAGGACTTGTAATGATTGTCACACAGTTTTGAAGTTTGCTTCAGAGATTTTTGAAAGAGAAATCATTGTGAGGGACATTAATCGTTTCCACACATTTACTAATGGTTTGTGTTCATGTGGTGACTACTGGTGAATGAAATAAACACCACTGTGTTTTATCAGTGTAATTAACTTTGTTTTGTATTTGATTTTATACATAATTGAATAATAGCTCCATAGCTCCTTAGTTTGTCAAGAGAGAAATCACGAGTTGGACTCACTCTGAACAAATAAATAAAAGGAACAAAGTTCAACTAAGAAGTGTGGGAAGCTAAAGGTCTTAAATTTATCATCATAAATATTACATTTGGCTGGTTGGCTGGCTGACTTTTATGACTCATGACTCGCTTTCTATACTAACTATTTGTCCAATAGAAAATTCCAATTACAATTTGATGAAAAAAAAAAATGAGATGAATGAATAGCGGTAAACTTCTTTACTGCTTGAAGAGGAAAAAGAAGAAGAAAAAAAAGAAAAGGAAAAAGAACAAAGATATATTCTTTCTTTCAAGCAATCTTTCTAAACTCTACAGCATCCAAAAATTTCTGATTCATCTTTCCTTGAAAGGTAGATGATGATCCATGGCAAACTTCAAACAAGAATAAATGTATGTACCTTTGTTGCACAGCTTGCATCCTGGTGAAGAAATAAAGAAGCCAAGAATGTAATTATTACTACTGTAAATAAAGAAAGCCAGAAGGACAGTCATATCTCTCCAGTTACATTTCCGATTACCCTCCCTATTAGTATTCAAGCCATCTTATCCTAAATCACCGATAAAATGATGATATATTTGTATTGATGTAACGGGGGAGGGTAACAGGAAATATAAGTTTGTAGCTATGTTTGGCGAAGATGAAGAGGAAATACCAGTGATAAAAATGCCTGGACAGTAAGGGTTGTGAGAATTTTTGCTGTTGAATAATCATTTCCTTGTGAATGGCTTTTGGCCTATGAATAGCCACTGCTCACTACCATTCTGAAGATCAATCACCCTAGCTTCCCAGCGTAACTGTATAGCAAGCATTCGTGCCTTTTGTATGGTGCCCTGATTATCAGAAAGAACAACCCAACCCTGCACAGCAAAGGAATTGAAATCAACAAGAATTAATAATGTATATGCATATTAAGAACCACTGATTTTAGGTTCAGAAACAAAATGAAATTCAATTCTAATGGAGAAGTAGGCAAGAAGGGGGGAAAGTGGAATCACCTCTGGGCGCAGAATACGATCCATCTCAAACAGTAAGTTCATGATACTACAGCCTACTGAAGTCACATGTGAGAGTAGCCCGTTGCCATGGAGCAAGTCATAGGTGCGTGGATATGTAGGAAATGGCTCACACCTGCAAGAGAAAGATGAGACTCCACTCAAACAGTATCAATCAATTTGACCTTATTTAAAAAAAAAAAAAAAAAAAAAAAAATGACAACATTGAACAATACTCTTGGATACACAATTCTTCATGGACATCAAATAATGATCTTACCAATCATGGAAGACACCTGCTAAACCTCGCTCGAGTATGAGAGGTAGTGTGTTGCGTGCTCCAACAGGCACAACATTCATCACCCACACTGATTTCCCAGATTCAAGTAATGCAGCATTCAGACCTCCATAATGAGCATTCATATCCATTACATTGCGAATCATGTTATAAGGAGGTGCTGGCTCTTCCTCAGCTAATCTTTTTGGATGATCAGAGAAGATCAAGGGAGTAAGCAGTGACCAATAGTTTAATAAAACTGATTTCTGAAACTCCAAGTCTTCAGAAAAATCTTCAGGATGAACTCCTGTGAGACATAGATGTATAAAAAGATTGAAAGTTGAAATTTTGGGTTGATCAAGAACAGAAAAACAGTTAAAAACTAGAAAATACTTGCCATGAATTCGAAGTTCGGCTGGGCTAAGAGAAGCAGATCTATTTTGAATGTCATTCCAGCGCTTGCTGGTTGTCCCACTAATACAATTTTTTAGTGGCTGGTAATATGTTTCCTCATCATCTCCTTTACAAAGAGGAATTTCTTCCCACTTACTGCAATTAAATTCCAAGAATTACTTCGAATAACAAAGACAAGAATATGATGAAACAGAACTAGGAAGTGAAACAGCAGAAATAGTATAGTATCAGAAGAAGCATTATTGCTGGCCTCACCCAGAGGTGTAGCATTGAGTATCTGTGGTCTTCTGCCAGATAAAAGTTTCTTCTTGCTGTGACAACAAATTCCAACAAATCCTATGAGCAAATTCTTGTATTGGATTTGACATGCGTCCTTTCTTTGGGTTTGTGGTGACTCCTTGCTGCCCTCCAGTTGGTAAGGTTAAAACAAAGTAACCACCAGGTTTAAGGACACGATCAACCTCAATGAGAAATAGTCCATCTGAATTGAGAAGAGTCATTTTTTCAGTATGAAGTTCCAACCACAGAATTATGCATGAGGTTCTACGTTTAACCTAAAAAACTCATGAATAGTAAGTAATGACCGACCAGTTCTAACATTAAAGAAGAGCAAAGAATTCAGACAATGGTCACCAGTAGATTAAGGTACTTATACATATTAGTATCAATACTCATATGATATATAGCTCCAAGATCTAATCAACTAAGAAACAACCATATTACTTTATTATAAAGCATTCAAGAACTGAACCAAGATAAAGTTTACTGTGTTGGAGAATCCTAAACATGGACTCTGATTACCTTTTTTGTCCCAAACAATACCACACTGAGCACAGTGAACCATGTCATATGATAAAGATGGAAATGGAAGCTGTTTGGAAATGAAATTGCCAATTACTGCTGGAAGACCTCGCTCAAGAGCTATCTGAACTTGGCTACCTGTTGACTCATAAGCTGCTATACAAACAGGCATTAAATTAAGAGATAGCAAATGGGCACCAAAGCTACCAAACCCACAGCCAATATCCAGTACAGTGCGCACCTGTGATTTTACAAAAGCAAATCATAAAAATAAGATTTTTAACATACATAAATACATACACCAAGACCAATTGAAGGAACAGCAATACAAAAAGCCTATCAATTGAGAGGAGTTAATTACTCACACCAGCTTGAAGGAATTCTGTATCACTCCCAAGACCAATCATATCTGCAATTGTACGGGCGTAGTCTTTTACACCATCAACAACTGTTCCATCATCCGAGTGAAAAGTAATCTGATTTTCTTCAACCAACATCAGCCTGGAGAAATTACAAAAAATCATATTCTGTCATACAAAATATATAAAGAAAGCAGCTTCAAGGGTATCAATTCAACAAAGAACTACCTTTTTGTCATGCTTCCAGATGAAAGGAATTGGTCTTTGGATAATTTGACATTTCCAGACCATATCACATCCCTCCCAGCTGGCCAATTCAAGGGAATTTTATAGTCCTTCGGAGGGCGAACCAGACAATATCCCTGATCATTTGACACTGATATTTCACAATGCCTATCCAATTCCTCACCATCACTGAATCCAGCTAGCAAATTTGCAGAGACATTGTAACATGGTACATAATTCTCCCTATCCTTCCCACAAAGATCAAAATACTTTGTACGATTTGCCCCCGAGTAAAAAGTCCTCAAATCCAAAAGATCATTAACTGCTAGCTGCTTCAACTTTCTGTTCTTTATATAGATGTCGGCTTTTGCAGAGGAAATAATTGAATCAAATGCAGTTGAAGAAGAAGAAGAAGAACCCAGTAATGCTATTAGCATAAAAATGCTTACTAGACACAGTAGCAACCAGTTGACAGGAGGTCTGTGCTTATTAAGCCAAGAGATTCTCATGTCCAACTATGCAACTCCTTTATACAAATATAGGAAACAGAATGAAAGAATTAGAATTTCTACGCTGTTGCTTCTAACCTAAATCTCCAGGAAGTACGAAAACATGCTAGCATCAGATACAATCTCCCACATATGTTGCCCCAAGTCCAAAAAATCTCAGTTAGCATTGGAATTTGGAACAAACCCGCCTTTTCTAAAAAGCTTTTCTTTAACCAGTATTTGCCATCAGAATCACACGATTGCTATAGGTCCATATCTCCACAGAAACAGAGATTGCTATTTCCCAACGCACTGCAAAAATTCTTCAATATATATAATTCACTCCCGAAATTCAACAGCAAATAATGCCAACTCTATAAATCGTTTCTTACTTCCCAACAATCAAGAATCGAAAAATTCAACAACTTCATATTCAGATCAACCTGCAAAAAGCCAAACAAAAAAAAAAAATCCCAAAATGAGAATAAATGGCAATCACGAGATTATAACCTCTCCTACATTTCACAAAGAAAATGAAAAACAGATCCAAACCCAGATCAGATCCGCAATTATACACCATACTAAATCACGGTAATGGGGACCAGTTAAAATAAATCAGTCCAACACAAAAAAACACACACACACAGAAAGACAGAGAAAGAGACAAGACACTCATCAAGAATGGTTCTTCTTGTTTCTCTTACCTGGTTATTCAAAGTTGAAGAAACAACAATCACAGAAATCAACAAAATAAGAAACAAAAAAAAACAAAAGATTCTTCTTTCAGCACACGTGATTCTGAATATCCCACAGGAGAAAAACTGAAAAGATTATGATCATTTGACGGTTGGGAATTGTTATTCAGAATTGTTCAGATTCACCATTTTGACATCAGAAGAGGGGTGAAAAAAGAAGGAAGGGTGCTGCAGCTTTATTGGGCAAGGGAAAGAGAGAAGAAAAAAAAAAAAAAAAAAAAAAGCAAGCTTGCTAGCGTGTATTGCTTGTCAAAAATGGAGAAAAAAGAAATGGAAATGGCGAGTATTAATTATAGTAAAAATGTTGGGAGTACTACTCTCAAACATAATCAGATCAACATAATACTAGTTTCTTATTTATTTAATGTTTCAGATCCAAAATTCCATTTCCATATATATTGCCTTGCACGCACATCTAGACACAACAAACACACACTCTCAGGAAAATAAATTATAAAATTAAAAAAAAAAAAAAAAAAGAGCATCCTTATTTATTAAAGTAGAATGATTGGGATTGTGCTTTGTCTCTTTTTTACTTTTTCCTTTTTTTCACTTTTTATCATTGTTTTTTTTTTTTTTAATCTGACATATTATATGAGTTAAAAATGGTGTATATGTATATTAATTTGAGTAAAATTTATTTTTGAATAATGATTTTATATGTGTCTACTAATAAGTTGTATTTTCAATATATCATTTTCATACTATTTTTGACTTATTCACTGCTATATATATATATCAAACAAAGTAGTGACAAAATTAAGTTTTGGATGTATTTTGATTGGTTTTAGAAGTTTAAATTCAAATTAGTGGGACTTGTATCGTATTGATTACTCATATTAATAATTCACTTTTAATTTATTTTTTCCATGTCTTACTATGTGCATTAAATTATTCTTAATTGGTGTATGTACTATAAATATAATTTCTGCATGGTTGATTAGTGTTTTTCTGTTGGCAAATTCAAGTTGAGTGCATTTAATTCTAGCTTTTTGACATTTCAGAAGCAAATAGCAATGTTTGTTATCCAAAACCACTCTGTAATGTCAGATGTGAATTAATGCTCACTCCCCATGTCTTTATCAATTCTTGAATTTTGAGAGAAGAATATATACATATATATATATATTTATACATTCCCCCCATTCTTTAGACCTGCAAATGCATTTTCAGCTCTGAAACCCTTGCCAGCCTCCCTGCAAATATTGATTATGGCTCGGAATCTCGTGTAACATTAAAAAATCAATCATATGCATTCAATCATACTTGAACATTTAACTAATACACACAAAAATATGCAAAGATTAGGAGCCAATCAACTTATCCATCAATTCTAGAGTCATCTCTCATCTTTCCTTTATGTAAATTAAAGCTTTCACCTACTCAACTCATTATACAAATAATATATATATATATATATATATATATATATATATGTGTGGAGTACAATTGGGGAGTGCACTTAAATAAATCTTCTTCAACTAACTCTACAGCATTTTTTTGTGAGGCAACAAATACCACAATGGTACACAGATGATTAAATAAATGATGCAGAGAATGAATACACCCAACTTTGAATGATTGAAAGATGAGGAATATATATATATATATATATATAAAATATAAAAAAATATATATGATGATTTTCTTTCCTCCAGAAACAATTATTTTGTCTGCGGAGAATTTGGTGAGTTGGTTCAAGAATTGTGTACCTGCCAACCTATAATTTTAGTAACCAGAAAATCATACTCTCTGACATGGTTAGGCAGAAAAAGAAATGACCTTTAAACTCTTTGCTTAAAAAACCCACTATCACTTTTGCCAGCTCAAATTAGTGTATCAACCAAGAGTAATTGGGCTGTACCATGTGATATATTTATATACATACATATATATATATATATATGAACCAATGCTGTTAAGTAGTCAAGCAAACCACCAAGTAATAATAGACTGGTAGATATAGACTTTCAGGTGCTGCCCCTTAAAAGATTTTCTTAACCTAATAATATCAATATGACACTGTACATGATTGAAAAATATCAAGAATCCATAATGGTTGAAAAATATCAAGAATCTATAATGGTTCATTTACCCGGAGATAAGAAGATTGAATCCTGTAAAACACAGCTGAAGATTAATAGCAAGAACTCAGAGATGGTTCTAGGAAGTTGTCATCTCACTTCTGTTACTGAGGAAACACACTTATGAGTTCCTAAAACTATTGATGTTACCAAAGGGTGATGATGAAACTTTCCAAATAGTTTCACTCACTCAAGAATTCCCCCCTAGTTCTCTATTCAAATAATCTGCAAACATTCTCTTTGCACTATCAGCATCAGAAGGAGGAGGACGGCCACTTAAGCTTGTTTGACTAGTTAACTTTATAAAAGTACGGCGCAGTCGACGTAGCTCTGGCAACCCGACAGATCTTGAGATATTTATAGTTGGTAGTTCAGGACCAAGTGACACACCATTGATAGGACCACCAAGTGCTAGGGACTGGGCTTCTACAATAATATTGATCACTTCTTGTGTAGCTTTGTCCATCTCATAAAGGGAATTTGCTTGCGAAACTCGAGTATTTTGTGTTGCAATGGTTGGCTGTAGGATTTTAACGTCCCTAGTCTTTGAGTCAACTTTTTTTGTCAAGTAAGAAATAGCATCTGATATAGCAGATGAAGATTTTTCAATTCCATCTCTAGATGGCCATAGCTCAAACAATGGTGAATCCCATCTATTCTTCTGGTCAGGCTTCTCAAATCTTCTAACCAGATCTTCAAAAATTTTATCATTGTAAGAGGGTTCTTCTTTCTCTATCCGGCTTTGGTTCCATTTTCTGCAACAGGCCTCATCGACATCACAAAACAGAACACAATATCTAATCCCAGCTGCACGAGCCAGACACCAAAGCTCATATCTGTACCCCTTTATGCTGTTTAAAGAATCCACTATAATGATGCTGTCTTTAGACACAGATCTATCAACTTCGGATCTCAATACACCCCTTAAATTCTTTTCAGCTGTCATATCAGCATAGCTTTGGTTCCGATTAAGATGAAAGGAACTTTCATCGATGATCCTTACTGCTGGTTTGGATTCAGTGTCTTTGAGAGCTTCAGAAAGGCAAGCTGCCGCTGTCGACTTTCCACTACATGGTTGACCACATATAACAACCAGAGCCATTCCAGCAGAAGCTCTCTTTTCTTTTAACACACTTAAAAGTTGAAGAGTATGTGAAAACCTGGGATCAAACAAAGTAGAATAACTCAGATTGCTACAAATTCAGAGTGTAACAGGAATCTAAAGACTGAATCATCAACTTGCTAACTTATTGACAAAAAACTTCCTTTTTAAATAAAAGAATGAAAATTTATCAGATGAGCAATCACTCATGAATTTACCAATACTTTTATTCAAATTTATTCCTATTTGACTGTGCTTAACTCTCTAATTCTATAATCACGTTCACTAGAATGAATGAAAACTCAATCAAAAATTTAAGGAGAAAAGCAAAAGAGAGCCTCTTGGATTCAATTACTACTGAGCTGAAACTTGGTAGTTGATTCCCCAACTTTTAGCTTTGACTTAAAAAATACAATCAAATTAAAATATTTTAAATATTTTAAAATATTTAAAAGATTTCAATCAAATTCTTATCACATCTAACTAAAACCATCCTTTACTAAAAGTTCATAACTGGATCTTCTTCCCCAAGCCCTCACCATATATATTCTTGAACAAATAAACAAAAAATTTCTCAACACAAACAAAAAGAAAAAATCTTTTCTAATACATATGATATAAAAAATTATCCACAATAAAGAGTCTGTAAATTCTCTAGAAATTTCCTTTTTTAAGAAATAATGGATACTAATAATAAAAATATTAGAGTTTCCAGTGAATACAAACAGTTTTTCCACTGAAATCAATTAAAAGATAACACACATATTGTCAAGTACATGGTGGACGTCAATACATAGTCGGAAAATCCAACCTCTCCGAGAAAAAAAAATATATAAGGTTTAGCTACCTGATAGATGCTCAACGTTGGAGATAGGTACTGGCGGCAGAAAGACTCGTTGAGGGTTTTGAGAACAAGCTGCAGTTTTCGACTACTCTGTCACTGTCAGTGGAGTTCCTCCGTAAGCTTCAAGCAAAAACGACGAAACAATTTCTAATTCTCAACTTTTGAACCCTTAGAAAAATAATTTGGGAAAGTTTGTAGATTTAGTCCTCCATATTTTTATATTTATAATTTTGATTCATATGTCATTTTTATTTTTTATCTTTAAAGTTAGGATTTTGATTTTTTTTTTTTAAAAAAAAAACTAAATTTGAGAAAAATTCTAATGAAATCAACAAATAACAAAAATTTGATAAATGTAAAAAGAATAATTTTAATTATATTGTATTTTTTAAAATAATAATAATAATAATAATAATAATTCACAATAAATGTGTTGTAAACTTACCTAAAATATTAGAAATTAAATTTCAAAAGGATCAAACATAATCTAATACTTTATTACCAACTTGAATTCAAGTATACAACAAACTAATCTAACTTTTAATCATTAAAAATATATTATTAAAAAATCTCGTCAACAACATTGTTCATTCCTCATATTATAATAAAGTTATAACTTTATTATGATAAAGTTATAACTTTATTATGATAAAGTTATAATAATTTATTTCATTTACAAAAAGAAAAAAAAATCCTCATATTATAAGGTCAGCCATATGTATTTTAAGAGCTCCCAAGAACAATTAGACATGGCTCAATTTCTGAGTTGATCCTTGCATGTCGGATGAATTAACAGCTTTCTGCTATGCAAGCTTTCAAGGAGTCATGAAGTATTTGTTCATTGAGTAATCGACCTGCACGATAACCCAATATATTATTACAAGATGTCCATTTACTGACTGAAATCCAACCATAATTTAGAAAATCACAATACCTATGAAGACTATTTTGCTGACTTGACTTTCCTCTTTTCTCCATTTGCGAGCTGGAACAATCTCATATATTTCTCTCACAGCCTGTAAAGAGTAGAATGAAAACTTGCCTTAATGCCTTGCCACAAGGAGGCACAAATACAATTAGCCAAAACATATCTAATTCCTCCAATGTAAGAGAGTTCTACTAATCCTTGCAAGAATTTGATCATGAAATGTGACAGTTTATTAGCAAAATCCTCAGACACATGTAAGAAACAATCCCCCTCACGTGTAGATTAATCACAAATTTTCTTAACAAGATTCAACACTGTGCACAATAATCAACCATAATCAATTCTTAGGCATAAAAAAGGGATAATCATGCCCTTGATATCACCACTTCATGCGTCTGAGTGAATCCAAACCTGTAAAGTATGAAGTTGATCAGAATCCAGAATGCTTAGCACCCCTTTGCAACGATAAACATCCATGCCATATTTTTTATCCCAGAGTATCTCCTCAAGCCAAATCCGGACCTGCATTAATGGATAGTCAAAAGTGAGCACTATGCATTTACATGACAAGTCAAGCAAAGTAAGGAAAATTTTAAATAGCACTATATTAAGGCAATTCTCTTGCAGTACTATGGCATAACAACCGTAAAAAAGATCAACCATTATTTTCAGAAACCTGCATACTTTTCTCACAGAATATACTGACCATAAACAAAATCTAAGGAAAATGTCCCTAATAATGCAAAGAAGTTCACTTTCAGCAAATTCCAGATACTGGCACCAAGCTAATGTTGAATCCATGGCTAGGAATACCTTTTCAAGGTCTATCATCTGTGGTTCATTTATGCATAATGTTCTCACACCACTATCATGAAGTTCCTTGGTGGTTAAGAGTTTGTTTTCCTCCAGCAGAGATTCCAGATGAGCAATATGCTGAAATGAGAATAACCAAATTGATATAAACCACAGCCAGCAAAAGTGAATTTCATTGTGAAAACTTTTTATTCATAAAGACAGACAAGGAGACTAACTGTAGCATCATAAGCCTGGCAATTCAATATCTTGGACAGGTCAACTTGGCACCTCGTAGAATGGATGATATTGGCAAGGGAATTGATATGGTGAATCTCCTTCTCTAGTTCCTCCAAGAGATTTGCAGAAACTAGATCAACTTTGTTAAGAATCACTACATCCTGGAAAAATTAAGATCCAGAAGAAATGGAGCATTAAATGCTATTTGCACCACAACCCATTCCAATGGGACAATCTAAGCAAATACAAAAGAGAGACTGAATAATGACCATGAATAAGACAGATAAGAAATAGTCATTAAGAATGTCTAACATTTCAAATTACCGCAAAAGCTATTTGTAGGTAAGCTTCGGGAAATGTGGAGGAGTCCTGGTGTGATTTGAGCTGATAACGAAGGTTCTTGGCATCAACTACCTATAAAAGAAGCAAAATTTGTTAAACATCAAACACAGAAACTATCCTTTCAGTTTCCTAACTAATTATTAGTTTGTTTTGTCTCCTAAACTAATTCTCACAAAACTCTGAGGATTTGAACCAAGAAGGGGTAATGTCTAATACATTATCTTGTAAAAAAGTTAATTATATTGGCATGGACCCAGCAAATAAACTCACAGTTATAATAGAGTCAAGCTTGACAGCTGATTCAAGTTGATCATCCAACCAAAGAACAGATGCAAGAGGAGCAGGGTTTGCCAACCCTGTAGTCTCGAGTAATATATGGTCAAGTCTACAAAATAGAAGACAAAAGTTCACAGATTATTACAATTAAACCAACATTGGAGTAGGAAATAAGATGACAAAAAAAAAAAAAAAAAAAAACCATAGGAAAACCAATGTTGCTTCCAGATCATTCCTAATAACTCTACAATCTTTCTGCCACTTTCTTTATAAACAGTAACTTTTATTTGCATGTTTAACTGTAAAAGAGTTTACAATTATCCTTAAAGTTTGTCTAGTATAATTCCTCTTATAAGAAGTATAATTCATCATTGCTGTTAAATATTTAAACTCAGCTCCTTTCTGAAAATTTATGCTTTTAAATCATCATAGCATGAAAACACAGATACATAATGGAATAATTAAAACTATGATATTACCATTTTAGATAGCAATAACACCTACAAAATATGTAGCAGACTGAAAACGAAACCTCATCAAAGAAATGAAACATTAAACAATTAACTCAAAAAAAGAAGAGAGAGAGCAAAAACACATTAAAACATAGCACCTTTCCTTTCTTTGTACAAGCTGCTCTAGAGCTTGGACCAGACTGTGCTTGACTGTGCAACAAATGCAACCATTGGCGAGTTCCACCCACTCTTCAACTAGTCCACCCCCTTCACCTTCATTAATCATCGCGCGTTCTACTCCTATCTCTTCCCCAAACTCATTCAATATCACTGCAATTCTCTTCCCATGCTGTGCACTCAGTATATAATTCACCAGCTGCAGTATAAATTTCAAACAACTCCAAGCCTCAGAAAACTTTGACAGATATCAAAACTCGAGAAAAACATGAACGAAATGGTGAGGTTAGGCGAAGAATTACAGTCGATTTTCCAGCGCCGAGATAGCCAGTGATGACGGTGACGCCAACAGGTGGAGCTTCCTCAGAGACATCCGGCCGTTTATCGGAGACTTCTGTAGCTATATGACTAGTGAAGTTTATTTCGACGGCGAGCGGTGGCTCTCCATCGTCGTCTTCCATTATTCCAGTTTTCAGTTTCAAGTTTCAACTCTCCTTCAGTGCGGAAGTAAAAGTTATTTTTATTTTTATTTTTATTTTCTTTTTCCCTTTTTCTTTAAGTAGACAAGTATGGGCTTCTCAAAATTGGACTCAAAAGGACCGGTAATACTGCTTTTTCTGTGTAGAAAAGCCCAATAATTAACTAACAATCTTATGATACAAATGACAAGTAATTATACCACATCCATGCCCAAATGGAAGGAGCTTGGTTTTCATCTGCAAAATCTCGAGTTACTTATGGAGAGATAAGTGTAGAGAAAACTTCTTCCCCAATAGTTGAAGCCAGAATTACTAGTTGAAATGTTTATTAATTTATATATATATGTTTTTTTTTATGGAGAGATGGGTGTGGGGGGAAGAGTTTTTTCCCATTGGTGGAGGCCGAATTACTAGTTGAAATGTTTATTAATTTATATATATATATATATATATGACAATCCAAGAATTGCAACCTGCAATCTGCAGCAGGTCCTGCTATGACTAATTAGTTTACAATGTGAGTCTTCAAGAATAAAAATATAAGGTAATACTACAGAAAAAGTCATCTCCAAGAGAATCAGAAAAGTGAAAATGAAATAAAAATTACAAAATTAGTGGATATCATATCTTACCATAGTACTTATCTCCTAAAGCTCAGCCAAATAGAGAGAATTGTGCATCAAAGATGACAAGAACTTTCAGATTCTCTAGTTTTCCTCACAAAACTCCATGAATTTAGCAGTAGAACCATATGACTGCAACAATTTCATCAATCCCCTCAAAGAAGCATATATTTCATCTGTCTTGGAATGTCTCTCATCAAAGGAGTAAAACTGAACCACAACATTATCAACCTCAACAAAGCTACAGCCTGGTACTTTTCGAGATCCAGTATTCCTCATTGATACTTTAAGTCGTGCCATATCTTCCCATCTCCTTGAAGCACCGTATATATTTCCTAGCATCACATAATTTGCAGGATTATTTGGTTCAATCTGAATAAGGTTTTGAAGAGCTAGCTCAGCAAGCTCGATATTTTTGTGCATCCTACAAGCTCCGAGTAATGCTGTCCAAATTACACCATCTGCTTTCATTGGCATCTTGTTGATAAAGTCCAAAGCACGCACAAGAAATCCAGCACGAGCAAGTACATCAACCATGCAACCATAGTGCTCAATCTGTGGTTCAATTGAATAATCATCAATCATAGATTGAAAATAGGTATATGCATCTTCAACCAAACCCATATGAGAGCATGCACATAAGATGCCTATATAAGTAATTCCATCTGGTCTTTCCCCAGCCCTTTTCATCTCAGAAAACAAGTTTAAGACATCAGCTCCATGACCATGTACGGCTAAACCATTAATAATGGTGTTCCATGATATCAAATCTTTTTTACTCAGCTTCCTGAATACATCAGTTGCACTTTCTATCATACCACATTTAGCATACATATCAATCAAAGCATTACAAACAAAAATATTGTCTTTATATCCATTGTTTTCAGCATATAGATGCACCCATTTGCCCAAATCAAGTGCACCTAACCTTGCACAAGCTGTCAACACATTCACAAGTGTGGCATCATTAGGCTGCAAATCACATTTACCATCAAGCATCATTTTAAAAGTACTAAGAACTTCAAAGAACATGCCATTGTGAGCATAACCTCCAATCATTGCATTCCAAGAAAAAATATTTCTTTGTGGCATTTCTTGGAAGAGTTTTTCACATCCTTCAACATCTCCATTATTCATGTAACCATTCAATAATGTATTCCAAGCTATCAAGTCCTTACCTGGCATCATATCAAAAAGCTTCCTAGCCTCTGTCATGTTGCCACACCTAATATATGCAGATACCATATTATTCCACAGCACAACATCTCGTTCAGGTGCCAACTCAAACAGCTTCCTTGCAGAAATCAAATCTCCATTTAAAACGAATCCATTCATCATTGAAGTCCAAGTAACAACATTCCTAAAAACCATCTCCTCGAACACTCTCTCTGCACATCTAACTTGTCCCACACTTGAATATACATCAATCAAAGTAGAACCCACATAAGTATTTGACTTGAAACCAACTTTCAACACCAAAGAATGCAACTCCTCTGCTTTTATTAAAGCCATCAACTTTCCACAAGATTTTAGAATCATTGGAAATGTATAACGATTAGGCCTGACATTCTTACTCATCATGTCATAAAACATCATAAATAATTTGTTATGCATCTCATTTTCAAGATACCCTTTAAACATTGCATTGTAAAGAGATGCATTTCTGTTCGCAATTTGATCAAACATCTTCTGAGCATGTGAAATTCCATTTAGGAGAATAGATTTTGAGATAAACTGTGGGATCAGAAACTGGTTGGTGGAGTCAAGGCTTCGAGTTATGATTTGGGTTTGGAGCTGTTTGAGGTGGTTTGGGGTCTTACATAATTTCAAGAGTGAAATGAAACTCCAATGCTGCATATCCTTCTGCAACAAGAACTTTATCTAAGTTTCAACTATAACTAGAGAGCACTTCATATTTACTATAAATTCGTAACTGGATTCTCTTCCCCAACTCCAAGCACGCACGCTACTTTAATTTCACACCATGTCGGAATACGAGAGTCAATAGCTCAATTTCCTTTTCCAAGAACTGATGATTGGTGATAACAAAAACATGAATCCCAGTGAATTCAACCAGCTTTACTCAACATGAATGTACGAGAGCACGTTTTGTCAAGCACTTGGTGGGCATGAACAAAAAGCTTGAAATTTTTAGCTCCGTGATATAAGAATAAGAAGGTTTTAGCTACCTGGTGTGGAATGTGGATATGTCCAACGTCTGAGAAAGATTCAAACACAGGCGTCGACGGGCTTAGATGGAATTCACTCGCAAGCTTGATAATGCTTACTACGATTTCTCAAAAAGTTTGGGTTTTTACTTGCACAGAAATTTGCGAGCAAAAGAAAAATATTTGAAGTCTTTTATTGAGAGGGAAGGGAAAGAATTTAAAAAGAAATTAAGATATAATTTTGTGAAAAACAAATAGGAACATTGAGTTTAATAAAATTTTATGGGTCATTTGGTAAAGGATTTTATTAATAATGTTGTTAATGCGTCACAACATCTCTAGTTATTGTTATACGATATATATATATATATATATATATATATATATATTTTCTTCAAGTGATTCACCATCTCCATCTCTGTTCTAATGTAATGTATGATATCTGAGTAACTTTTTCTTTTTTTTTTTTTTTTAACATTCTCTCAATTAGCAGCTGTAATGCAGTTAATCAAGCTTTGAATTTGAAGATCCTGATAACCAATTGGCCCTCCAAATGACTGAAGGTGACAGAAGACGTTCTGTTCTCCATCCAGAAGATTGAAGCTGCCATAACCACCAAGAACACATTTGAAAAGTTATGAGAAAAATATATATATATATATTTGAGCACAAGTTAGAAGAGATCATCTGAGATACCTTGAGAAGAAGGTCATTGTAGTGTTTCTCCATCCATAATTGGCTCTCCAGATGAGTTCCTTTCCCTTCTCCGACGAGTTTTGCCATGACAAGTGCATGAATGAATGCCTGCAAAATATCAGCTGCACTTGAATCTCTGTGCATCACAATGCTAATCACTCCATTTTTCTCCAGCTGCAAGTACTTTGCTGTAAGGACAGGGAAGGAAGGAAGGGATGAGCCTAATTCAGTTAGTAATGAACTTTTTTTTTTTTCCCCCAGCACAGATCAAGATTCTCTCACTAACCCTTTTTGTAATGGGATCCTGCCAATTGTGAAAGCTCCATCCTGTATCAAATAATCTTGAATGGTGAGCAGAAGAATAAGTAAAGAAACTATACTACTCAATAAAAATTATCTTAAAAATTAAAACTCACAAGTCCTCTCGTTCAAGAGAAGATATTCTGACACCTAGGAGAACATGCGCATGCAAAAACTCGAGACTCTTTGAGCTCCAAGAAGTCATCCATAATGGTAAAACACGCTCACTTTCTGATACCTGTTTTGGGGAGAGGACTATAGAAGTTCGTGTTAATTTGATATATATATATATATATATACTGCAACAATCATCAAGTGAAGCTAATTCTAAAATGGATATAACCTTGGCCAGTTTCTAGGAAGTGAAGCAAAAGGATACCGCTTCTTTGGCAGTTCAGTGTGGTAAGAGAAACGGAGCAAACAGCTTTGTAATTTGCTGCACAGACATATGAGAAGGTACTGAACAATGTTGATTAAATTCTCGGAATTACCAAACAGATTCTCTTGTTTCAAAATTGAAACAGAAGAACGATACTTACCATACATATGGAACATGGTGAGGGACAGAAAACAAATCCATATGGCCAAGGAATGTCCAACAATAACTCGTGCAAGAAGCATTCCAACAGCCATCCCAATCATTGTTGCAACTGTCTCTTGGCTGCCTTCCTATCATACGAAGAAAACATGACTAATATTCTCAGCTCAAGAACTTGGATTTGTGCATTTCTCGTCCATATAAAATGTAGTACCTTTGCAGATATATCAGCTGCATTGTTCTGTAGGGCAAAGTGCTGTGTCAAAGCTGCTCTAGTTGCTCCACTAGCAACACCGGCTAAGAATGGTAAAAAAACTATTGTCACAGATATATCTATATCTATATATATATATTTGTTTAGAAACTCAAAGAAGGATGGATATGGACCAACAAAAGACACACGTGTAGATCTGTTCGACATGATTGACCACAACATGCTATCTGGGCAATTTATGACATTTACAAGTAAAACTAGGTAGATTTTAGTCATAAGAACTTAAAATTGAAAAGCAGACAAGAACATTCTAGCACTAGTACGAGTAAGTAAAGTTAAAACTCTTGCCTATAAGTTTGGGACTTACTGAATGACCTTGATAAGCTCCCCAAGCAAACAATTAAAACAAAGACCGAAGGGAATAAAGGAGAAAGAAGATCCATTAACATTCCTGTGACAATATCATATACTTGACCGTTAGTTTGAAGTTCAAGAATATGAACAAATAGGTGGGAACTATATGGACAATGATAATACCAATATCATTCATGAGATCTGCAACCAAACGCCACATTTTTGCATTGCTGTCCAAGTTTGTACCCTGAAAATGAAAGACTGCATTCATATTTTGTGTAGAGGATTGGAATACAAGCCAAGATTCACAACTAGTGTCCATATAATAAGTCAACTACCGAAATATCCACTCATCATTAATCAGGACAAACAGCAAGCACCTTTTATTAACTTAGTGTGATAGTAAACTATAACTAACCTGATAAAATGTGAACAAGATGCCACCTATCATTCCTGTTAAATCCCTCAGAAACCACTGTATTATTTCAATTTAATAAACCATCATCATTGGCACCAGAAATAAAAACACTAATGTGAATGCTTAATTACCAAAATACCTTACCTGAAATGTAGCCCCAAGAACTGTAGCTGAGGTCTCACCAACCCCAATGGCACTTAAAAGAGCCTACATAAAGATTCAAGTCTCAAACACAATGAAGAAAAAAAAGAAGAATTAGTAAAGAAAAATGTTCCATCTTTCTGATGAATATATGAGACATCTTACTTGAGTTGATAGCATCATCCGTATATAAGTAGAAAGGCCCTAAACAAGATCAATATAGTAAGTTGTGAATCCAAACATAAGACTACAGAAAATAAAAGGAGGACCCTTCGAAAACTGGAAATGCCAAAATAACAAATGAAGTGAAAGGAAAACCTGCAAAGAGTCCCATATTTGGAAAGGGATATAATCTGTGGTTACACTGCCAGGAAATCCCTGATCCAATATACAAGAGTAACCAGTTTTAAATTAAGAGAAAAACAAGAGGATATAGAATAAAGTTAAAGACTTCGGTTAATCTAAAGCAAAAGAAAAAGAAAAAAAGAAGGCATTCAAAACTAGACTCAGCAATAAAGATGCAACCAAGCCTAATAATAAAAAGAAAAACAAACACAAATACGAAGAACTACTCGATAATGAAAGATCAAGCACATTACACTCGACCAAAATTAGATGAATTCCTGGCGGCAAGTTTACATCAACCCTTTCATGCCATTTGTCCCAAAGAAGGCAAAAATAATCCAATTATTTCAAGAATTTCAAAGAAATTTACATGATTAGCTAAATTTTCAACAATCATAGTCCACATTGAACACATAAATAAACAATCAGGCAGACTAAAATCAAGAAAAAGAATCAGTCCACGCAACACATGAATCACTTTACCCCCAAACAGATACTATTTGAATTTGTAATAAAAAAGTGAAGAAAAAACTTTTGCTTGCCTCAGGAACAAAAGCTTCTAAAACTCTTCTAGTAATATGGTTCAATGGGTTGCTGGATTTTTGAATCTTGGGAGAAGAAGAGGAAGCTTTGTCAGTTTCCGAGAAACTGATGGTTGCTGTCTTTGTCAACTTTGTTGCAGCAGTACCATTCCATTCTTCCAAAACCATCGCAGATGGCGATGGAAGCTCTGCTGCTCTTGATTCCATACCCAACTCTTGTGCACTGTGTGCAGTCAATGTCTTCTGAGATTGACTAGGAGGAAAAAAAAAAAAGGAAAGATTTTTAAAAATAAAATTAAAAACGCTAGAAGGAGGGCTTGAACCTCCGACCTTGTGGTTAACAGCCACACGCTCTAACCAACTGAGCTATTCCAACTGATGACCTTGTGCATCATTTGTTTATATATAAAACAAATAATTTTAGATTCTCAGATTCTGTTCGTCTTAGCGAACTGGGAGAATAACAAAGCCAGGTTCAGCAATCGCTTCTTTGATGCAGAAGGAAAGAGAATGTGGAGAAGAGGTTTGAGTTTGGTATCAAAAAGATCGTTTTCATCTGAATCAGAAACTCCATCGCTGTATTCTTTTCTCCAACCATCAATTTTTGCATTGAAAAGAACCAATCAAACCCCATCAACTTCTTTACCTAAAACCCATGAACCCACCTCAGGAGCACTCACTGATGAAGAAAAGTCCAATCTTGACGGAAATTTGAAGTCTTCCCTTCTTGATAAAAATACTGATGAAGTGTGGAAATCTTTCAAGACTCTCACTAACAACTCTTCTTACCCGAGTAAGACTCTGACCAATTCAGTGATTATCCATTTGTCTTCGTTGAATGACACGCTTAATCTCAAAAGAGCATTTGTATCCGCTGTTTATTTGATAGAGAAGAAGCCAGAATTGTTAGAGCATGAAACTTTGAGGACCCTTTTGAAATCTATGAAGAAGGCTAGTACTGCTTCCCCTGCTTTTGCATTGGTTAAGTGTATGTTCAAGAACCGATTTTTCATGCCCTTTAATTTGTGGGGTGATGTTCTGGTAGATATTTGTAGGAACAGTGGCAGTTTTGTCTCATTTTTTAGTGTTTTTAATGAGAATTGTAGAATTTTGTTTGATGAGAAGTTGGATATTTTGAAGCCTGATTTAACTGCTTGTAATGCTGCACTAGAAGGATGTTGTTGCGAGCTTGAATCTGTTAGGGATGCTGAAAGAGTGGCAGAGATAATGTCTGTATTGGGTGTTAGGCCTGATGAGTCTACTTTTGGCTTACTTGGTTACTTGTATGCAGTCAAGGGTCTTAAGGAGAAAATTTCAGAGTTAGAAGTGTTGATGAATAAATTTGGATTGTCTAGGAATCATGTTTTCTTTAGCAATTTGATTCGTGGATATGTTAAGTCAGGTAATTTGGAATCTGTTTCAGCAACTATTTTGTGTAGTGTAAAAGAAGGGGACGAACAAGGTTTATGTTTTGGGGAGGATACTTATTCTCAAGTGGTAAAAGGATTTCTTGAAAAGGGAACAATAAAAGATATAGCAAATTTAATAATTGAAGCCCAGAAGTTGGAATCATCATCCGTTGCGGTTGAGAGATCTGTTGGATTTGGAATTATTAGTGCTTGCATTAATAATGGCTTACTGGACAAGGCTCATAGCATCCTTGATGAAATGAATGCTCAAGGAGCTTTTGTTGGATTGGGGGTTTATGTGTCAATCCTGAAAGCTTACAGTAAAGAGCAGCGAACAGCTGAGGCTGCTCAATTGGTTGCTGAAATCAGTAATGTAGGACTCAAGTTGGATGTTGGAAGTTATGATACCCTAATAGAAACATCGATGTCCTGCCAAGATTTTCAGTCAGCTTTTTCTATATTTAGGGACATGAGAGAAGCAAGAATAAGTGACTTGAAGGCTGGTTATTTGACCATAATGACAGGCTTAACTGAAAGCCATCGACCTGAACTCATGGCAGCATTCTTGGATGAGGTTGTTGAAGATCCTCGAATTGAGGTGGGTACACATGATTGGAATTCAATAATTCATGCTTTCTGCAAGTCTGGACGGTTGGAAGATGCAAGGAGGACTTTTAGGAGAATGACATTTCTTCAGTTTGAACCAAATGTGCAGACATATCTTTCCCTCATCAATGGATCTGTGACAGCCCAAAAATATTTCAACGTTTTAATGCTTTGGAATGAGGTAAAGAGAAAGGCTTCAGTTGAAGGAGAGAAGAAATTCAAATTAGAGACTAGCTTGGTTGATGCATTTCTTTATGCTTTGGTTAAAGGTGGCTTCTTTGATGCTGTTATGCAAGTAGTGGAGAAATCCCAAGAGGTGAAGATATTTGTGGATAAGTGGAGGTATAAGCAAGCTTTCATGGAGACACATAAGAAACTCAAAGTGTCAAAGTTGAGAAAGAGAAATCATAGAAAAATGGAGGCATTGATTGCATTCAAGAATTGGGCTGGTCTAAATGCCTGATGAACCTTTGGTACATTTTCTGCTGTTCATATATGCCTTTTGGACTTTCTCTTATGTAAGAGTGCACTTGCTAAAAGTGCATACATTTCATCAAAAGTTTTTCTTCCTATGTTCTTGAAAGCTATCTATCTAGCTCTCAGTTTGCCAGTGCTATGAGAAATAATTCAGCAAACAAAATCCAATTCTGCCAACAGAGATCCCAACTGAAGTTTTAGTCTTTGCTCTTTAGTTTTATGTTCCTTGTGAGATAGATCAGATTGGGATGTCACATTATCTACATAGTGTTACCACTAGTATCTATTATATGTAGATTACAATTTCTGAAAGACATAATTGTAATTAAGTTAAATACTTTTTTATATTTTTAAAAAATTATGTCAAATAATATCAATAAACTGATTTATGAATACTTCATAATTTTTTAAAAAAATTATAATAAAAAAAACTAAAACTAAGTTTTATTAGAAATTATAACAAAATTAAAAATTATAAAATAAAGAATATACTCTTATTTTAAAATTATATTACTAAATTAGATAGAATAATATTATTATATAGCTATTTAACTTTTGTTAAATTTATATATTTATTTACGAAATGTATCATCAATGAAAGAAAAAAGATAAAAAATATATAAATAATAATATTTGCACGTTATAATGTTTCAATAATTACCCATTAGTCACAATGTGATGATAAAATAAGGTATTTTCAAATTGTGTAATAGTTTTGGTAGAATCATTTTCTATAAAAAAATAAATAAATAAATAAAAAGATCTTTTACATATTGCAAAGGTATTTGAATTCCTCTATAGTTTATTAAAATTTATTAGAACATTTTAAACAATAGTAAAGTAATCTAAAATATTGTAGAAATTAATAGAAAATACTAAAATGTTGTATATTAAAGTAAAATAACATAAAATATATAGACAATTATATGTTATTATAGTTAAATCTTAATCACTATTACATATATAATTGATCTCAATCATCAATACAAGAAATGCAAGATGATAAATAAAGAGTTAGTAGTTATTTATATAACAAAAACACTAAAATTAAGAGAAAAAAATTATTATAATATATGCATATCTAGTATATATATATATATATATATATATATATATATAACTTTTTTTTTTTTTTGTAAGCACACACATATATATATATATAACTGTTGATATATAGGAAATCAAATTTTCAATGTGTTATATAAGTTCAATTTTATCATCTTACACCTAAAAAACATTGTTTGTGATTAAATAACGATGATGAATGAAACCCTAATTTTTAACCCTAGAATTTCTTTCATTCAAAATTTGTATTATATAACACTTATTTTGTATGAGTACAACTTTTTTGTATAGTTTAATTTGCCATATGTTAACAATCTTCTCAATTACATAAGAAATATAGTTAATGTTTCTCCTAATAGCATCTAAACATTAAACATTACTTACCTGTATTGTAGTTTGTTAAAAAAAAAAAAACAGAACAGTTACCATATACAGAGTTGTGCTCTTTCTTAAATACCTTTTTTTTTTTTTTTTTGGGTAAATCTCTTTGTTAAATACCTAAAAGGCTATCCGAAAGCAATATTAATACTATTTCATTTTGATTGAGGCATTTGTTTAACATTAGTGTTTGATGTTTGATTTTAGAGCCTTTTGTTATTCAATAAGGTCAGGATAGTTTGGGATGTCTTTTATGTCACATTATCTACATTTATCCACATTTTTTTTTCTTTCTTGGACTTCGCATATTTACCTGTAAAGTTTTCTTAGGCAGAATGTGTTGACAGAAAACAAGCAAAGTGCAGCTAATAAGTCAATTCTAGTTCTGCATTTGCATTTGGATCTTCGAGTTTTGAACCCAGTTCCTTTTTATATTATCCTCAGTTCTTTGCATTTGCATTTTCTTTTTCATGGAAACCAGGCCATTCCCAGTATCATTCCAGTGAATAATGGTATATGTCATGATAGATGTGGTAAGTGTCTCTATAAAGTTTCCTGTTGGTTCTGGATTTGGTTGTGGACACCCTGATTTTGCTAGATAATTAAAATGCAGTTTTTCTTCAGAAACACTTGAGTTCTCCACTGGCACTGGAATTTAACTTTCATTAGCTAATGTTAACTTTTGCAGTGAGGAAGTTTAGTATTTCAATAGGTAAGTCGCCATTCTAGCTTCTATCTGCTATTTTATGGGTTCTATTCTGTATTCAAGAAGTGACTTCTCATGGGGATCATCTGCTTTGTGTTACAATTCATAAGGCTGTAGCAGCTGTTGATATTACTTCTCGTAGCAATTTTTTTTTTTTTGGTTCTTGTGTAGTTCATCTTGGATTTTTGCAATAATTTCTTAATGGGAATTCCTTTTAGGTGAAATTTTAGGAAGTTTTCTTTATAGTATTAGGGGTATTGGATGCGTTGAATTCTAGTTATCCTTTTCTCAGACAAAGATTTCTTTCCGTCTTGTATTCTTCATGGTGTTTCTGGAGATTCATGGTGTTTATAGGTCAGTCACAGTCAACTCATAATACTCTCAAAGAATTGACAAGTTCTACGACCTCAGTAAAATTCGAACATAAGTGTTCAATGTGGAATTTGAGGTACTTCACCGTCCGACCACCATGATAGTGGTCAATTCTTTTTAATATTACTTTCAGAGTCGGTTTTTTTTTTTTGTCACACTTCTACTTTTGGATTAGAATTTAGGTGTAACCTATCATGTAAGCAAATTTAGTGCTTAAGCTTACTACTTATGCATAACTAAGTAGAAACTAAACTGATATTTTAGATTTGTAGAGTATTATCATTTGTCTAAAAAAATTCAATCATGAAGTTGGAACTGTGGAATTCTATTAAGGGTGTCTAGAACTTTTAGCCATATATTCAATAACTAATGAATTTGTACTTGCAATTCTTGCCAGATGAAAAGACCTAGTGCTTTTCAGCTAGAAACCATAATAAAGGCTGGCTCTACTTTTGAGGGAAGTTTGAAAAAAAATGTACCTCCACCGAAAGGAACAAATCCCAGTTACTGTTTTACATATATATATATATTGTTTAATCCTGTATATTGCATTGCTCCATTTTAACACCTATCTTTACTAGGCTTCCTTACTCCTCAATGTCACTTCTTCCAGATTCATTGCAAGTTTTCATCTTGATTATCTTGATCTCCCCACTTCATGGAAACCATGACATTCCCAGTATCATTTCAGTCAATAATGGTACATGTCATGATAGATGCGGTAGTGTTTCCTTAAAGTTTCCTTTCGGTTCTGGATTTGGTTGTGGACACCCTGACTTTGCTAGATATGTGAAATGCAGTTCTTCTTTTGAAACACTTGAGTTCTCCACTGGCACTGGAATTTACACCATTTCCTCCATAGACTATACAAGTAACACTATTTTTGTCTCTGATCCTCTCATGTCAACATGTTCTTCAATGCAGAACTCAGGAAGCTTTACCTTGGACCGTGACAGTCCATTCAGCATAACTTCAGAAAATATGTTTGTTCTGCTCGGATGCTCTACAACATCCCCTGTGTTTGATCAAAATCAAGATTTATGTGATACGGGTTCGGGTTCAAATGTATGTAGAGGATTGTATTCTTGTAATGGTGTCACAGGGATTGGTTTGGAACCAAATGCACCAATATCCACTTGTTGTGTATATGAGCCACCTATTCCCCTTGGTTCAGGTTATGGGTTGGATCTCCCTAAGCTCCAATGCTCTTCTTATTCAGCTATATATGGTTTTGGTGGAGATGAAGGAAATCCTATGAAATGGCAATATGGGATTTCCTTGGAATTCAATGGCACATATTCCTCTGCAGAATGCAAGAATTGTGAGGATAGTGGTGGATATTGTGGTTTTTCAGGCTTCAATCAGTCATTTACTTGTATCTGCCATAATGGAGTAAACACCACCATCAACTGCTATGAAAGAGGTTTTCTTTTTTTTTTTTTATCAAGATTGCATCTTTTTTTCTTGTTCAGTAAACAATTATTACCCTTTTTTCTTTTTTCTTTATTATTTCTGGTTGGATTTTGATTAGGATATTCTTGGAATGGGACAAGGAGACACAATATTCAAACAAAGTGGAATACTGCTGGTGGTACGTAAATGGCATTTTCTTTCCTTTTCTTGTTATTTGCTCCTTATTTTCAGACCAAAAAAGTCATCTTTAATGCCATGATTTCACATTACTTTTTTCCTGTCACCTCTCTTCTTCTGCGCCTGAACCAGCTTTGAATTGAAATTCAAATAAATCCAGGTCCAGGGGCCACTTCTTAGGTGTCATTTTTGTCTCATTGTTTTTGGCCTCATTAGAAAAATGAAAATACCCATTATTGCCTAGAACTGGGTGCCCCCCCAAAAACTGGAATCTTTTCTGTAAAATACAGTACAATTATTCTCAGACTAATTCATAGTATTCTTTTTCCTTCCCGCCTTTATTTCCTTTCTAAATCTTCTCTATTTTCCTGTGAGTTTCAGGATTCTTGCTTCTGGTGATAATGATGCTTCTAATATGAAAGATGCAGAAAACTCATCTGGGATTGTTAGCTGAGTTGGGAAAAAGAAACTTTCTTTTTTTTCTTTTTTTTTTTTTTGTATTTAATGATGGAGTAGTAGTAATTGGACGACTCCCAATATTCATATGCCAAGAAAATTTTAAATTATTCATATCAGTTTTATTCATTAAAATTGAGCTGTAGTTGTCCATGTACCTATGTTTTTCGGAGTTTCTAATGATTATAAGTATAATTTAAGGTGTATTTGATTTTTTCTTTTTATTAGTTTAAACAATTATAAAGTTTTTATTTGTAAATGATATATTTAAAATAAATCTTTATCTAAATATTAAATAACCATTCAAAAATTACTTTTTTTTTTATTAAAAGAAAGTAAATAAAAGAGATAAATTTCACTAAAAAGAAGAATTATACCTTTGTTTAAATAGAATCTTCTATTCTGTTGCGATACTCTATGGAAGTTTGCTGGCGGCTGTCCTAGGAGATGAAACGTCGGTAGAAAACTTGAAAAGTTATCAACCATCACTCCAACAGGTTTCAAACGTGAAAAAAGAATTTAAAAATAGAAACTTGAATGGTTTTCATTGGGATTCTCAAGATTTCAAAAGTTTGCTTGATTATCTCCTTCAATGGCGGGTCTTCGATCCAATCTTCCATAAAAGATTCTATGAATATATGAATGAATACATTCTTGAACTGAAGTAGTAAAATTTTAGTTTCTACCTTTTGAGAATTGAGATAAGCACCGCTTGGACTTACCCCAGTTGGGGGAAATCCTTTATTAAAGCATAGGATAGGAAAGGAGATCCCTTTGCTGTCTTTTTCCCTTGAAATCAAAGGGGTGCTACCAAACTGGAAACTTTAGTTGCTATTTTGTCATTTCTTCAAGGTTTAGTGCTGTCTGTCTTTCACTTTTAATTTAAAAATCATTTAAGCAATCTACCCTTTTGCTGGATTTAATTCATGAACTTGTTTAGTAATTACTTCTCGTAGCAATTTTTTTTTTTTTTTTTGGTTCTTGTGTAGTTCATCTTGGATTTTTGAAATAATTTCTTAATGGGAATTCCTTTTAGGTGAAATTCTAGGAAGTTTTCTTTATAGTATTAGGGGCATTGGATGTGTTGAATTCTAGTTATCCTTTTCTCAGACAACGATTTCTTTCCGTCTTGTGTTCTTCATGGTGTTTCTGGAGATTCATTTGAAGCTAATTTTTTAACTTTTGTACTGATGAAGTTTAGTATTTCCTTTTGATCGATTCAGGCTTTTAGCTAAGTCGCCATGCGGGTTTTCTTGCTTTTATCTGCAATTTTCTGGGTTCTATTCTGCATTGAAGAAGTGACTTCACATGCGGATCATCCGCTTTCCAGAATTGCAATTCATAAGACTGTATCAGCTGTTGATAACAATGCTTATATAAAAGTTTCTCCTTCAGTTCTTGGGATGAATGTAAGTTTCAGCTGTGTTCTTGGCTATATACTATGCACTGGATGATTTCTAGCTGTTGTACTAATGATCATATTTATTCAGAATCCAGTATATTAGAATGAATGATTTGAAGCTAAGATGTAAAAGTTAAACTTTGTTCTTATACATGTCTCCTCTGCAGGGACTAAATGAAGAATGGGTTACCGTGGAGTTTTCTGTTCCAAGTCCATCAATTAATGATTGGATTGGGGTATTTTCTCCAGCAAATTTCAGGTAAAAGGATGCATCTGATTTTCAGTTTTGTTCAAGAATTTTCCCCCAATCCCTTAACCAAAACTAGGTTCTATGTGCACAAAAGTCACATTCAGCTCTACTTGGTTAGTTGTTAATATAAAATAATACTGTCAATTCTTTTCAGCTTTTCTACTTGCTCCCCGGAAAATCGCATGGTTGCTCCTCCTCTATTCTGTACTGCACCTCTAAAGGTTTATACTTTTATGGTTGTTATTCCCGTTCCACACTCAATATGGCTTCTTTGGTAGCTAACTTGTCATTCTCTGCAGTATCAATATGCAAATTACACAAATCCCAAGTATAAAGACACTGGAAAAGGGTCATTGAAGCTTCAATTGATCAATCAAAGATCAGACTTTTCATTTGCTCTATTTTCTGGTGGACTATCAAATGTATGCTTCTCTTTTTGTTTTACTGTTTCAGTATGATACTGCTAATTCAGAACTATGATGAACTCCAGTTTCTTCTGATAACAGCCAAAGATGGTTGCATTGTCAAAAGCTGTTGCCTTTGCAAATCCAAATGCACCAGTTTATCCTCGCTTGGCACAAGGAAAGACATGGGATGAAGTAAGCTTTATATCTATGCCATTAGTATCTTTCTGTGGGTTAAGAGCTTTTTTTTTTTTGAAAATGCGCCAGTTTCTTCTTGTACTTTTTTTTTTTTTTTTTTTTTCCTTCTCTAGAGTTTTATGCTCCTTGGGTACAAGTTGATAAACATATAAATTCTGAACTCTGAACTCCAGATGACTGTAACATGGACTAGTGGATATGGAATTAATGATGCAGAGCCTTTTGTTGAATGGGGTCCAAAAGGTGGTGAGCAGAAACTCTCTCCTGCTGGGACACTCACTTTCAATCGCGATAGCATGTGCGGTATGTTAAGATTTGGATATGCCCACACATGCAGATGGCTTAAAAATATATTATGCATGATTTTCTTCAAGTTTTTAATAAGGAAATTTGCAGGTGCACCAGCAAGAACTGTCGGGTGGCGTGATCCTGGATTTATCCACACAAGTTATCTAAAGGAGTTATGGCCCAATTCACTGTATGTGATGTATACTTGTACATAACGTGTTTTGTATGTATGCATGCCATATTCAGTCTAATTTCTAAAAGATTCTCCTGCTGCATATATAATTTCCTTACAGTTGCAAATGAACTCTGTAGTTATACCTTTAAGATTTGTTGATTAGTTTATTGTGGGATTTTGCAGATACACTTACAAGCTGGGGCATAAGTTATTCAATGGTTCCTATGTCTGGAGTGAGACCTACCAGTTCAAAGCATCTCCATATCCTGGTCAAAACTCTGTGCAGCGTGTAGTCATTTTTGGCGACATGGGAAAGGTTGAATCTGCGGGCATATTATACTTTCTTACTTCATTTGATCATGATGACATCATCTAGATGAATATATGTGTGTGTGCGTGAGTGCATCAGCCTTTGAACTTGCATATTTTACATTGCAGGATGAAGCTGATGGCTCGAATGAATACAACAATTTTCAGTATGGTTCCCTGAACACTACTAAACAGCTTATCAAGGACTTGAAGAACATTGACATAGTTTTCCACATTGGAGATATTTGTTATGCTAATGGGTACATTTCGCAGTGGGATCAGTTTACTTCTCAGGTCGAGCCAATTGCTTCATGCGTACCTTATATGATTGCGAGGTACTTCTGAAACTTTCAACAAGAGTTTTTAACTTTTCAATTTTGAATTGGTGATTAAACTGTGAATTTGCAGTGGCAACCATGAAAGGGACTGGCCTGGATCAGGATCATTCTACGAGAATCTGGATTCGGGTGGTGAATGTGGTGTGTTGGCTGAAACTATGTTCTATGTTCCTGCAGAGAACAGAGCTAAATTCTGGTACTGTTATCATGCTCAGAACTGAGTATTTTTGCTTATATCATTGTCCCATGTTGAAATTGTTAAACCACGGTCTCCAATGTTGCATTCAAAATCAGGTACTCTACCGATTATGGCATGTTTAGATTCTGTGTAGCTGATACAGAACATGATTGGAGAGAGGGAACAGAGCAATATAAATTCATCGAGCAATGCTTTGCATCTGTGGATCGTCAGAAGCAACCATGGCTAATCTTCCTTGCTCATCGCGTACTTGGTTATTCTTCTGCAACTTGGTATGCTGAAGAAGGAACATTTGCTGAACCAATGGGGAGAGAAAGCCTTCAAAAACTTTGGCAAAAGTATAAAGTCGATATCGCCATATATGGTCATGCACATAACTATGAGAGGACTTGTCCTATTTACCAGGTAATATTTACAGTCAATTATCATGTTCTTGCATAAATATCTGAGTTTTGCCAATTAATTTTCTTCTTGATACAGAATATTTGTACAAATAATGAGAAACATTTCTACAAAGGCGGATTGAATGGGACAATACATATAGTAGCAGGGGGTGGAGGAGCTGGGCTAGCAGATTTTACTACCTTGCAAACAAAATGGAGCATATTCAAAGATCATGATTATGGATTCGTGAAATTAACAGCATTTGATCATTCAAACTTGTTGTTTGAGTACAAGAAAAGCAGCAATGGCAAAGTTTATGATTCTTTCAGAATATCCCGGGATTATAGAGACATATTGGACTGTGTTGTGGATAGCTGCCCAAGTACGACCCTGGCATTTTGATTGTTGTGATATTGATTTGATCCAATCTAACAAAAAAAGAAAACAAATTAAAGATCAATACTTTTTTGTTCATGGGTTATTTTTATGCAATGTTTAGAAAAATGTAAAATTTTTAAGCAAAAAAGGGATGAAAATGTACAGGGTTGATTTCTTGCTGATTAGAGATGATCCCATCTTGTGAAATTGATGAATAAAATTTGAGTTCTTTGAGGCTGTCAAAATTGAATTATTTATGTCTTTTTCTACTTTGTTCTCAATTAAACGCAAGAAAAAGAGAAATTTTGGTAAAGTAAGTTTGGTTATGTATATATAAAGAATATAAGGCCACTTCACAATACGCTAATGGAAAATTTCTGGGGCAGACTGAATTTTGCATTTTCTGAATATTACTGTTGAGGTTTGAACCCAGAAACTGGTCGTGGAATCTACCATTTGAGATTCCAAATTTATACCTCCCCATAATTGACAAGCTATGTGATGTGTGTGTATATATATATATATATATTTGCCTCTATTATCCAAACCTCGAAAAGTACAACTACTGTAGTTCTGTGTTAGTTGGTGAGTTTCAACTCAATTTTCTTCAATTTTTGAGTTTTCTCTTCAATATGTTTCTTCTTGTTTTGTTTATATCTAACTGAAAACAGGAGCGGTCTCTAATTGATTTCTGATTATATTAGGGCTATGAAGTCAGTTTTCTTGACTTTGCTGGTGACTTTGTTGGGTCTGATAAGCCTTGAAAGTGTGAAATCTCATGGAATTCAGCCACTTTCATTGATTGCTATTCACAAGGTTGTAATTGCCATTGATGATAAAGCTTATATCAGAGCTTCTCCTGTGGTTCTTGGACGGAGTGTAAGACTGTTTCCATTTGCTAATGTTCGACTACCATAATATGCAAACAGATATAGTTATGTGAATCCCATCTCTATTTCAGGGACAAAATAAAGAATGGGTAACTTTAGATTATGGCATCCAAAATCCATCTGTTGATGACTGGATTGGAGTTTTTTCTCCTGCCAATTTCAGGTACACTGAACTTTCTTGAAAAGTTTAGATTTGATTAATGAGTTTCCAAGTTGATTTCTGCCACTTCTTGCAATCTGTTTGATAAAATGATTGAAAAGATTTTGCACAAGCAATTTGCAGTGCAGCCACCTGCCCAGTTGAAAACTACAGGGTCTCCCCGCCTGTGCTCTGTTCTGCCCCAATAAAGGTATGTGCTTTATCATTTCATTTTGATGTCTTTTATTC
This sequence comes from Cynanchum wilfordii, assembly GCA_025388415.1. NCBI lineage: Eukaryota > Viridiplantae > Streptophyta > Magnoliopsida > Gentianales > Apocynaceae > Cynanchum > Cynanchum wilfordii. Next base: position 208,395 of record JAHSUH010003778.1, on the reverse strand, counting down.
TATCCTCGAGGTTTCAGCTGAGCAGCCTCTTTTGCAGTACCAATATGCGAATTACTCCAATCCCGAGTACAAACATTCAGGAAAAGGATCATTGAAGCTTCAGTTGATCAACCAAAGATCAGACTTCTCTTTTGCTTTATTTTCTGGTGGACTGCAGAATGTATGTCCAGCTTTTTCTACAAACTATGGAGTTTTTTCAATCCTGCATTTTAGGTCACATTTATGTTCTGTTGTGTCATATTTGCAGCCGAAACTAGTGGCCATATCAAATACTATCAACTTTGCAAATCCAAAAGCACCACTGTATCCACGTTTAGCACAGGGAAAACTTTGGAATGAAGTAAGTCTACTTTTTCTCCTGTTTTAGTTCTGCATTAACCATGACTGAAGAACTCTTTTCGATTTGACTTAATGTTCAGATGACAGTGACCTGGACTAGTGGTTATGGAATGGATGAAGCTGATCCTTTTGTTGAATGGGGTCGACAAGGAGAAGAACAGAGGAGACGTTCTCCAGCAGTGACATTGACATTTGACCGTAACAGCATGTGTGGTAAGTTCAGTTCTTAGTTTGACAATAATTCGTATGACCCACCTGATTCTGCATGTGATGATGCCTTCCCTGATGAAATATATTCATCTTTGTGTGACAAATATTTTGCAGCTGCTCCTGCAAGAACTGTTGGTTGGCGTGATCCTGGATTCATCCATACAAGTTTTCTCAAGGAGCTCTGGCCCAACTCAGGGTATGTTATATATATGTATAATTTATATAATGTATATAAAGCTAGAAGCACATGAATGCTAAATTTCACATTATCTGCCATCTATTTTCACTTTGTAGTTACACATACAAGCTTGGGCATAGATTGTTCAATGGCACATATATCTGGAGCCAGATATACCAATTTAGAGCATCTCCTTATCCCGGCCAAACTTCTATACAACGTGTAGTCATTTTTGGTGACATGGGAAAGGTTTGATTCAAATTATGGATATTCAAGAACATCTCTGATTTGCAGCTCTGAGATCCTGTAATACTACTGCAGGGTGAAGCAGATGGCTCTTTAGAATACAATAATTTTCAGCCTGGCTCACTTAACACTACCAAGCAGCTTATCAAGGACTTGAAAAACATTGACATAGTTTTCCACATTGGAGATATCTGTTATGCCCTCGGATATCTTTCACAATGGGATCAATTTACTTCTCAGATTGAGCCAATTGCTTCAAGAGTACCTTATATGATTGCTAGGTTTGTGTGATGATAAAAGTTGAGCATCAAGTTTTACTTTCTTCGATGGCTCGATGTTGATGGTTTTATCTTTGCAGTGGAAATCATGAAAGAGACTGGCCCGGAACAGGTTCATTCTATGGGAACATGGATTCAGGTGGTGAATGTGGTGTTTTGGCTGAAAGTATGTTTTATGTTCCTGCAGAGAACAGAGCAAATTTCTGGTAATATGTTAGATTAGCAGTACTCCGTCTTCGAAAGAATTACTTTCGAGATATGTATATATATCAAAGAGATACAGATGAGATACCCTATTCGTTTCAGGTACAACACAGATTATGGGATGTTCAGGTTCTGCATAGCAGATACAGAACATGATTGGAGAGAAGGAACAGAACAATATAAATTCATTGAGCATTGTCTAGCTTCTGTAGACAGACAAAAACAACCATGGCTAGTTTTCCTTGCACATCGAGTTCTAGGGTATTCCTCAGATGCTTCATATGCTTATGAAGGATCATTTGCAGAACCAATGGGTAGAGATAGTCTTCAAAAGCTCTGGCAGAAGTATAAAGTTGATCTTGCCATTTTTGGCCATGTTCATAACTATGAAAGAACATGTCCAGTTTATCAGGTACTTGGTAAAAAGTTCCGAGTAATTGACCATTTTATTTCTTTAGAACATTTTTTGAGGATAGAAAGTTGTCATTCTTTTACCTTTGGACAGAATACTTGTACAAACAATGAGAAACACTTTTACAAGGGTGCCTTGAATGGAACAATACATATTGCTGCTGGAGGAGCTGGTGCAAGCCTTTCTGATTTTACCAGCAACCCACCTGTTTGGAGTATTTTCAGAGATTTGGATCATGGATTTGTGAAATTGACAGCATTTGATCATTCAAACCTGTTGTTTGAGTACAAAAGAAGCAGAGATGGCAATGTATACGATTCCTTCAGGATTTCTCGCGATTACAGAGACATCTTGGCCTGTACTTGGGATAGCTGCCCAAGCATGACTCTGGCATCTTGATTCTTGATTGGTACTAGAAGAAGACGAAAACATGTCAGTGGTGAAAAAATTAGTTATAATGTTGTGTTATTGCCAAAATCAACCAGAAAATTGTTTAGATTTAGTATTGGTGACAACTTCTAAGGTTTTACTATAACACCAATAATGAATGAATGTTCATGATTTCTATTACTTGTGGTTTTTAAGGTTTCAGATGATAATATAGTATACAAACAAAAGAAATCCAATCCAGGATGATCAAGTTTAGACCACATTTTTGCAGGTGAGGTTACATGATAACAAAGTTCGAGAACTTTGGTCCATAAAAAATTGGTTGTGGAACTCAGCAAAGAAAAATATAGCAAGAAGACAAAATGAAAAAAACCTATTGACCAAGGAATCAGAAATTTCAAGAACAAACCTGAGCTTTTCAAGTTGTCACGACTAGACGAAGGGATAAAACAATATTTGGAAAAAAAAATGTCGTCTTTTTTTCCTCTCTCTCCCCCACAGAAAAGGAGAATAGATAAAAGAAAAGTTCATTGCTTTTCCCGGCACATTTTTAGCATCAAACATATTTTAGCTCAAAGAATCTTTCGGGTTTCTGGGTTAATCATATCTTGCCGCACGGCCAGTTTCAAGATTATTTCTTTCTGCCTGGAAATTCCGTCGTTTTGTATTCTGATCTTCACCATGAAGTATATAAGCTTTCGAATTTTTCATGTATCGGCAAGACCCCAGAAAGCTTTTTGATTCACGGATTATAGTTTTTGAGGAAAAATTTTTGGATTGAAGTCTTGAAGTTTTGGATTATAGTTGAAATGGACTTGTGGGTTGTGGCTGCTGCTGCTGGAGCAGGATATTTAGCTAAGAATCTGCAAAATCTTCCATCAAGTGAAAAACAAAAACTAGCAGAATCATCTTCACGGTTTTCAATTCACAGATCACTTGAATCCAGGAATTTTTTGCAGCAAATTAGGGACAAGACTTGTCCTTTACGCAGATTAGCACAAGAAAATAGAATTAAAGATAATTCTGATGAGAAGAAAGATGAGGAGGATTACGATGTGCTATGGCTACCAAGTTTCCCACCAGGGTTTAGTGGAAGGGACAACATTTTACACGGCATGGATAATGCAGATTGCAGTTCTTTTGAACTTGGAAAGTTCAGATTACTGAAAAACAGAGCTTCTGGGTACTTTATCAAACCTTTGAGTTCTTTACAAAGTGGCCTGGGATCACAGCTGCACAAAGAGCAGGATGAAGTAGAAGAATATGTTCATAGTTCAGTTTCAACACCTTGGATTTCAACAATGAGGCCTCTGTTGATCACAGAAGAAACTGAAAACAGAAGCAGATCACCGAGGGATTCATCTTTTGACAAAACCAAAAGGGTGCCTGGAAAAGCATCTCATTCACCAGGTTTCTTCCATTCTTTACTTTCTTTGTGCAAGCTATTTTGGTTAGTCTACTTTCCTTGAAACCTTACCAGTATGAGAGTTATTCATTATGATTTTCTTGATAACAATGTAAGTTCTTGATTTGATTACTCTATTTTCTTCTTCTACTTCCATGGTGTTGCAGTGATTTGATACTTTTTGTGACTATATTGAAACATCAGGATCACCCAACTTTATGTTCCTATTGATGATTGGGATCACTATTGGCATCGTAGCAACAATTATAGCAGATGGAAATGAAGTAACCAGTTTGAATGAGCAATTAAAGCAAGCAAATAGTTTAGTACAAGATTTACAGGAGGAGCTTGAGATGAAAGAAAAACTAACTGTGAAAGATCTTACAGATGAAGAACCTCAATCTTTAACCAAGAACAACACCTCTGTATGCAATCAGGAACTGATTCCATCATTCCCTGAACCAGAATCTGACAAGAATGAAGTTAGTGAAAATGAAATTGAAGCAAGGGATCATTTGTTAAGCAGTGAAATTGAAGCAGAGCTTGAAGCTGAACTGGAGAGACTGGAACTGAACATGAAAAGTTCAGTTATGGATATAAAATCTGGGTTTTCTCAGGTAAAGTATGCATTGAAGAGCCAGAAATGTGCTCGTGATTCACATAAACGATGTATTCTTTCCATTTGACAAGTTAAATGTATGTTCAGCTTGATCAAGAATTTGAAGCATTCACAGCTCCAGAACACATGAAGCTGAACCTGCTCAGCAGGCAGTACAATGATGATTCATCGGAGGCAGATTATGATGAAGAGAGTGGGAATGGCACAGAACAGAATCTACCTCCAAATTATGCAGTATCTCCTCGTGAATTAAGTATAAGATTGCACGAGGTAATGGAATCGAGGCTGGAAGCACGTATTAGGGAGCTTGAAACAGCCCTCAAGAACAGCCAAAACCGGTTGCAGTTCTTGGAAACAGAATGTATCTTCTCCCAGGACGTGGAAACAGAATGCATCATCTCCCAGGACATGGCATCGACCCCAGAAAGCCCAGCCTCTGTTCCAAAATCTCTAATGATACTTTAGATGCATATACAGTCGATGGAGAATTCATCAGTATGCTGAAAGAGATCAACAGAGGAAATGCAGCATAAAAAATTACATTCGGCAAGCAACTCTTTCCATGAAATCATAGGAAGAGCTTTCCAGCCTTGTTTCTCATGGGATATGACCAGCTGGGAAACAGCTTTGCATGGATCGAGCTGTTGTGATGGCAACAAAGAGGAAGATGGCAATGCATGTTGTGCGTCAAATTGTTTTGGTTCGCAGATACAGTAGTTTTTGCATGCAGATAATGCAATAATAGTACAATCATAACCTGAGAAAGATTGCTCAGGGGTGTAAATAAACACAATAAATGGGTATAACCATTTTGTAGAAGCAAAAAAAAAAAAAGAGAGAGAGGTGATACTAATTGACATAAGAAGTGCAATATGATTATTTACTGCGTTATACATACCTGGAAATACATTTTCTCTCTGTACATTTCATAGTGTCAGAATCTTCTTGTGCTTAATGTAAATCAACATAAGTAAATATATCACTAAACATAGAACTCCAGTAATAATGAGAACCCAATCAAATAGAGAAGGTTCATCGAAAATGGAAGTCTCGAAGTTCATTCCAAAAACTGCAGTCACAACAGCAAAAACCATCGCCACAAAATTTGCGCCAGTAAGAAGCAACTCAAATTGAATCAGCTGGTTTTGAACATTGCCCTGTTATCATTACATTTGCATTCTAATAAGCCATGCATACAAGAGTAGTTATCATTACAAAGTACGATAAGAAATGTCAGGCTCATGAGGTTTACCAGTTTTATATTGATCAAGTCCTCAGTATCATCAATATATTCTTTAAGCTGTAAAACATCAAATACGGAAGAAGTAAAACTATTAATGATTCAATCGCAACAGTATCCACACGCCCAAATAATAGAAAGATGTACATTTTTGGTATTTATCAGTTCTATATCAACTTTACTGTGCAAGAAAAGGTAATAAATATATGATTTTCACTCAAAAAATGTTCAAGAGATATAGTATGAATATTTATATTCAAGAAAAGAGGAAAGATATGCCTATGGAAAATATGTCAAGAAGAGACTTACCGATAACAATTTGTTAAGTGTACTGTCACTAACAACAAAGTATGCTTCTAGCAACATTTCAAGCTGATCAATATTCTCATCACCACAGGATGAACTTAGTAGGCTTGCATGCTTACTTGAACTGACACTGCTGAAGGCCCTCTGCAATTTATGTGCTCCAACACTTGATCCCACTGGGGAGATGGGGGCAGAATGTGACCCAAATCTGTCGCTGATTGAGTTACTATTCTGATCATAGAGGTCAGTATTGATGAATGCCTCCTTTCTCTGTTTCTTCTCTGTTAAGTACATCTCAGCCATATCCCCATCATCATCCATTAAATGTTCAATTTCATCGCAAACCTGAGAGTTTGATTGAATAATTATATTTGCTGCAAAAGTTATAGCCAAATATTAAGCGGTTTAATAGCATTCCTAGTGCAACATACCTTTTGAACTCGCTGAGTCAAGGCAAGTAGTTGGCCTTTCAATCTGCGAACCTGTTCTAGATTAAGAGTACTTATAGATGATGCCAGTTCATCAAGGACAGGATATATCTCCATCTCCAATTCTTTCACCTACATCATTAGAAAGCTATGTAATGGCTTCATAATGACCCCTATATTTAAGCCTGGATTCTTTTAACTGCTATCTTATTTTATAGTATCTCTATCTTGAAGTATTTCACATTCTGGTCTCACAGATCTATTACACTAAAAGATCCTTCATTTTGAAGATCTAAGACAAAGTAACTCTAGAGAAAACTTTTAGTGGTCCTTTGAATAAGTGAATTAAAAAATCTAAATGCAATGTACTGTTCTCCCTATCTTATACTGATGTCAACAACAGGTAATCTGACCAACCAAGTTCTTGACATAATGGCAGTTAATCTCCATACATTCTGACCAACCAGACATAAAGGAGTTTTGGTCTTTTACATTTATAGAACTATTAAGGGGTCTATCAAATATCATACTCAAAAATCATTGGTCGACATGCAAAGTAGCATTATGAAAAAGAAGAAAGAATTCCAAGTAAACCACAGAATGAGGAATAACATTGCACGTACCTGTGTGTCAAGGGACATGCATGTCAGCTCCAGAGCCAACTCCAAGGCCCTGAACTCAAAAGGTAGATCATCTGAACCAAATGCATGCAAATTGTGAGAAATTCTAGGAGTACTTGAAGAAATTAGCAGAGACAGTAGTAACTCGTTCAACAAAAGATCATAACAAAGCAAAAAAAAAAAAAAAAAAACAACAAAATATGTTACAATACTCCGTAACAAAAAGGAAAATAATGCACCACAAAATCAATAACTAAATAAATTGCAGATTCAGATAGAGAAATTTTAAGGAACTTTCAAAATACCAGATTGCTCTTTATTTGCTTGAAGGCGTTTGCACAATTCTGAACTGTAATGAACCACAGCTGCATCTAAAGAATTCATCAGGATAACTTCATCAGCTGTGATTATGCATCTAATCTGTTCAAGGCTAACAACAATAGCATTTTCCCGGCCCAAAATTGTTGAAGGATAAATAAACATTGGGTCCAAAAGCCGAAGGTCTCTTGCTGGCAAAGAACAGTGCCTCATTATTGTAGCTTTATCCAATTTCAAGATCTTTGAATTCCCATTTTGATCAATCTTTATCCAAGACCTATTTGCAAGCCCGTGGCCTCTCTTCTTAAGGCTAGGAAGACCCAAACCACGGAAATAATTACTGCCAAGTCCATTCAAACGAAATCTTGCATCACCACGAGATTGCAAAAATTCAGGAACACTAGAACGAAAATAAGGAGCTTGTAGTGATTCCTCCATCGACTTTCACTTCAATATCGATGAAATACACCAATCATATATTTTATAGATCCCAACAAAAACCATAGAATTACTCCTCATTCTACATTTTCAAGCGTATACCTGATTTTAAGTACAATGAGAAGTAAAATAAGTTCTAAAAGTTAGAGAGCCTATGATTTTGATCATCAAACAAAAATATTAAAATATTTGGCAACAGGTTTAAACTGAAACAAATACAGTATAAACATACAAAAATAACAGGTTTTCCAGGAAGAGTATTCAATAGTTATGGTGCACAGTGGCAGTTGTCAAAAACTAAAACTAAGAGGAAATTCTCTGCATAAAAAAAAAACTTTAGTGATGCTCCTATACCCAAAGGCTGTCTGCCAATAACCATTACTGTTATTCCTTACATGTTCAACCAGAAGTCTCATATTCAAATTTGATACTTTTTATTCCCAAATATATCCCTCCTACTTATGCAGAAGTGCAAGAATGGAATAGGTCATAACATAAAGATAACTGTCACCTCCATTTAGAGAATAACTAGTCTGTTTCTCTTCCCATATAGAAAACTAAATTAAAAGACCTGCAAAGCACAATTGATGTGGTAATAATTTCCTAATATGAGAAATATATCCTTCTAAAAACTCATTACTGAGAGGATGCAACGATAGCAGTATTTATTTGTTGAAATTACTAAACAAAGATACATGTTTAATGCCTAAATAAGCAATGTTTTTCATTAAAATCACTTCTTTATTTTCTTCCTTTTCATCAAGTTTCAAGCTTTATCAGTTTTCAGACCACCAAATATGCTGACACATAAATCCCCCCAAAAAAAGAAGAAGTATTCAACTTTATCCATATAATTCTAGCTGAAGGCAGTACACAGGAAACCCATCACTAAAGTACAGTGAAACAAAGAAAAACGACCAATATGCAGAGTACATCACCCCATCGGTGTAATTCATAAACAGCTAAGAAAAACGAAATTCGAACCTTTTCAGTGAGAAAGTTCCATCTTTCTACAAAGATTATGAGACGAGATGACCGAGTTTCTGATCCTGCGCCTCTGAGAAAGCTGAAAAAAAAAAATGTTTTCTTTTTCTTTTTACTTTATCCTTTTTTTAATCTCATCCATTTTTCTTCTTTTTTTTTTTTTTTTTTTTTTCTCTCTTCCTAGCTTTTACGGGACGACAAGTAATATTGTATTATCATTAAATTATTTTTTGTCGGACAATACTTTTTTTTTTTTTTTTTGATTACATGGGGTGGGGGATGAGGGTGTCGAACCCGGAACCAGGGAGTTGGGGAGGGCCTCCGCACTCTTGTCGGACAATACGATATTTATTTATAATTAAAAGGATTAATATAACAAAAAGGAAAATGTTTAAGTACTGATTGACCAATTTTCTATAATTGTGAATTATTTAAAAAGATCATAATTTGGCCAATTGTCAGAGAATGGGACCAAGCAGGTACAAGGAATTAGCTAAGATTGGCGCCAAAAAGCGCCAGAAGTTCGTTACAGAGAATATTATACATCCGAAATATGTTCTTCTTCAACCGAAATATTTGTAGCGCCTTCAATCTTATCCTAAAAGTTTAATCATTTTCCAAAAACCCTAATTCATTTCCTTGTTCCCGACAAACCCTTTATTTTATTATTATTTGGTTTGTATTTATTTTCAGAGATCTTTGAATGAAATTGAGTGGAATAAAGGAAATGAATCAAGGGTAAACGGAATTTGATTGAGAAGAAAATCATACAATCAAGTTAATTAAGGATTAAAATTCTGGTTTTCCAATCCTTTGTTGAAGCTACGGTCTTTTCTAGAATTTCTTGGCATTCTTTTTGAAGCATTGAGGTTTCATGATTGCTCGATCTTTCTTCATTAGGAAGATTTTCTATGGTGGGAAATAGAAGATATGTGTACCGGTACCATTCCTTTCTGCATTTGGTACTTGGCTATTTGGCTTGCTGAGGTTGAGGTAGAAAGATTCAGGTGACTTGATGATTTCTTTCTAAGCTTCTTTGATGTTTTTTTTTTTTTTTTTTTTGTCTTTCTTGGGTTATTATGTAAACATCTTATCCTATTTCCTCTCATTTATCTTTTCCAGAAGGAAAAGGTAAATTCTTTTACTGAAATTGATGAAGATTAACGTAAACAATGATGTAGATTGATAGATTTTCTAGTGTTGTTATAGTAGTTAATTTGTTGGAAGTTGACAGAATTGATCAAATGTATGCGGAGATGCAAATGATTAATAACACTAAGAATGATATTCAAATTTAGACTTACTATTTCAATATATATTATGATACTGAAACTGGGAAATCTGCAGGTAAGTTCTTGATCTTGATTAGGTGAAGATAATTTACATTATAAAATTGCATATAAGAGAACTACTGCAGAAACTGCATTTTACTACAACTTCATTCCAAAATAAGAATGCAGTAGATGAAAATTTTGAACATTCCTTGTTTCCTATGTTAGCTTCATGTCCTGTCCTAGTGTGCTTCCTGCAGAAAGTAATGTATTTACATTGTTTTTTAGAATGTGACTAATTATAATAAAATCATTGTCTTTAGTTATGGACTTTGGACATGGAAATCAAAGTAGTAAGAATGCAAGTGCTGAAACTGAACCTATTTTAAATCCTGATCCATGTCAACCCTCCATCTTGTCCGGGGATATCGAAAATGAAGAACAAAGTAGAACAGATTCACATTGTACCATAGAAGGAGTTACATATGAGGGGATAGAAACTTCTCTATCTTCCCATTCTGCAGTTTCATCCTCCTCAGAATCAGACTGTAATGTAGCTGAGGATGAGTTCGAATTGATTCCAGCAACATTTCCCAATTCCAACAATAATGATTCTCAAAGTTCACCTAGATCTATAAAAAGTGATGACTTTCATGGAAGAGAAGTCAATGATGTCTCCACTGCAGCCCTTCTGAGTATGGAAAAGGTTTATGGATATTCACGTTCCGTCTCAGAAGTTTCATGTAGCAATCATCCATCACCTCTTCCTGTCTTGTCTCCAACACGACCTCCTCCTTTCCAAACTATGGAGAGACCAGAAGGTTATGATCCTTGTCGGATTCCAGCTTCAATATTTATATCAGGAACCTCTACACCAAAAGACTGGAGTGTCAATTCCAATGATTCTTTATTCAGCATTGGAATAGGGAGAAATAGTACAGCCAAAGAGGTTTGTGCTGGTGCAGAATCATCAAATTCACCAGACCTTATCACTCCTGAAGAACCACAAAAGTGGAAAGCATTTCATGGATCAGGAGAACTGGGTAGGCAGAAAGAGTTGCACAGCTCTCCAGCAGTCAAAATTTCTAATAAAGTTACAGTGTTGGGGGAAACCTCTCCAAAGTCAAAACCGAAAAAAGTTAAACAAAAAAGGTTAGATTTAAGAAAGAATAGAACACTGCTGAAAGGTCAATCAGACAATACTCCTTCGACAAACATCAACATTGAAGGCAAGGCAAATGAAGGACATAAGAACAGAAACACAATTCAACATTCTGTTGAGAACAGAACCAATGATAAATCTTCTATTTCTCCAATGTGAGTGTTATTATTCTATATGTTAGTAAGTAGATTGTTAAATGTTATACTTTCTTTCATATAATCTTGAACAATCGTTTGATGTGCTCTCATTAAATTGTTCCATGTACCTGATCACATCCTTTGACATTCACAAGAGCTTTGTATACCAATAAAATTATGTATATCACAACTCTCCCAGATAATACATCTTGCCGTGTGTTGCAGAAATAAGGAATCTTCAAAAATGCCATGCTGCGAATGTTCTTCTAATTGTACCTGTCGCTGCCTTTCTAGCAGGCCTTGTAGCTGGTTTTGCTGCATGTTTTCTTCCAATTGTAAGTCAGAATGCTGTTCAAGAAGTCCTTGTTGTTGGTCCTGTAAATGGTCATGCCCTCCAAGTTCCTGTTGTAAGTCTCCAAGTAGCTCCAAATGTTCATGCTCTCCAACTTTCTGTTGTAAGTGGAAAAATTGCTCCAAATGTTCATGCTCTCCGACTTTCTGTTGTAACTGTCCAAGTTGCTCCAACTGTTCATGCTCTCCGACTTTCTGTTGTAAGTGTCTGAGTTGCTCCAAATGTTCATGCTCTCCAATTTTCTGTTGTAAATGGACAAGTTGTTGTCCCTGCTCTAAATGCTCATTCTCTCCAAGTTGCTGCTGTAAGTGGCCAAGTTGTTCTTCCTGCTCCTTTAAGTGCCATTTTCCAGATTGTAGCTACCGGAAGTGTATTGCTTATTGTTTTCCTTGTAAAGGGTATGCTCCTAGTCTCATACCTCATCCTTTCGAGCATTTTCCTTTCCATATTCTACAGTTTTTTTAGGATTTCTCGAAAGTTCAATGTCTAACCAGTTTCATGTAATATTTTTCCTTGCATTCAGATTGAAGGGTTGTAGAAGGATGAAATGCTGTTCTTGTCCTTCCTGCTTTCGTTGCTGCTCTTCCTGTTGTTGAGATAATGAAAGCTTTGAGACCTCACAATCATCCTCCTTGTCTCCAATGGCTTCTTCAATTTGCTTTACATGAAACACTTCAAATGCAAATATGTTTTAGCCATTGATGGTTCCTTTGAGAACCACACGATTCAGATCCACCTGCAAAAGTCATCATACTGCTCCACTTCCCTATCAAATTTTTACAATGAAAAAGAATGGATGTGCCTGCCTACTCAAGTAATCAAAGGGGAATAATCCATAGAACACCAGAATCCATGGAGAGGAAACGGAGGTACCTTTCTGCTCAACTAAACATTCTACAATGATATAATGACCATGTTAGGTGAGTTATGTTGTATCAACAAAAGATAGAGCTGGAAATTGTACATTAGTAGAAGCTTTCTATGGTGCCCACTTTGTATCATATATGTGCAAAGGTGAAACTTTTGGATTAGGAGTTGCTCAAGTTGGATTTCCAACGTGGTTTTGATACTTACATATGTTTGTAAAACTTGTGAATGTATTTGTAACAAGTCTAAATAAATTTTGACTCAAGTTAGAAACACTAATTTGAGGAGCATGTTTTCCGAAACTCCTATATCATGCCAAGGAAAGCTTGAGTTAATGTAGCAACAAAATGTAGAGTTGGGAATTGTACATTAATAGTTCTTTTTATGGTTACTAATTTGTATAAATTCAACTATTCTCTGCACAACAAGAATCATAGGATGCTTTACATGTATATTGAAATTCATGAACAGAAAGCCAAGCATCATTTTGAGAGAAAAGAGTGCAATAATATATATATATATATAAAACATTACACTTTTCAATTTGAGGTTTACTTATGATAGCTTTCTCTCTTGAATCATGTAAGTTGTTTTCAACATTTACTTTATAACATTCACTTCTTTCCATCATGAACCAAAATATAGAAATATAATTAGAAAATATTGGTGTGTATTTAGACTCATATTTTATAATTGAAAATATATATATAATATATATAATAAATTTCGTCAAAAAAATTTGAACACATTTATTTAATTTTTTAAAAAATAATAAATTTTAATGAAACTTTTTTGCCTTAATTATTTTGTCTATAAATATATTAATTTAATAACCTTTAAACATCCAGGGTCCTTAGCTCAGTGGTAGAGCATTTGACTGCAGATCAAGAGGTCACCGGTTCGAACCCGGTAGGGCCCTTTTTTATTTTCATTATTTACCTAATGTTAGGTATAAATATGTTTACAAAAATCAAACAAAGGCGACTCCATGGCCCAATGGATAAGGCGCTGGTCTACGGAACCAGAGATTCTGGGTTCGATCCCCAGTGGAGTCGGATTATATATATATATATATTTTTTAATGGTTTTTAAAAATTTGCATCCAACCATCTTAAAAAGAAAATATTAATTACGAAAATTGTATCTAATCTTAAGTTTTCTGCATGGACAGCAACTTTGTAGCCACCATACATATAAAAAGACTCAATTTTTACAAAATTTTCTTCTCCCATAAACCATACTTGACGATGGTTTTAAAGCATATAATCATTCATTTCAGTTTTATACATATTAAGTTTCCTCAGAATAAATGAACAAAAAAAAAAAACAAAAACAGGTTAAAATAAAACCTTTTTATCCTTCCTTCCCTTTCAATGTCATTCATATCCCAAGAAGCATCACTTCTTTCTCTTTCTCAATCATTTCCAGGAGGAAGGGAGGAGGAGGAAGAAGAAGAAGAAGAACTATGCTGTCTTTCTGTTTGCACATCCATCACGGAAAAGGCGAAGCATTAGGATTCACAACAATATGCTTAAGTGGATGAGCAACATCAGTTCCTCCAGCATGCTTGATGAACTCTGCAGGAGATAGGAAATTACCATGACAGACACACATTATTCTCACTTCTTCCCCTTTCCCATATTTATACAATATTCCATCCACTCTTTTCCCATTTGGACCGTCTCCTTTGGTAAACACACAAGGCATTTCTTCCAACGTGTTCTTCTTACTTTCCTTCCCTCTATTGGTAGCATCAGGTTTTTTTGATGGATTTTCCACTTCAGCCAAAGATGTTGTCCTGCCTGATTCGTCTTTTGTTTTTGTCCTAGAAGAAGAACCTATGTCTTGTTCGTTTACTTTTTGTGACGACTGAATACTTCCCGGACTCAGATCACTGCAACTGCTGGATCCTGTTAAACAAACTACTTCAAACGTACCACATAATGTCTATGGGGATGAATAACCGCAGCAAAACATATACAAAATATTCAAGTTAGCTACGTATACTAATGTAAAATTGTTATAAGACTACGTTTCGAGTGTTATGAAGAAAGGTATATTGTGTATATATATACACATTATACATGCAATGCTTGAAGGTCTCCACTGCACTACATATAACCAGACCATACATTTGCAACAAGTTTCAATAATTCATGTTCAACTCAAGCATCTTTCCTGAATCAAAGCAAAAAAGTAAACTAAAAATTACCTTTCTTTCTTTAGATTCCTCACCTTTGGTTCCACGATTGGTTGGAGTTGATTAGGACACAGTACAAAAGGGGAAAAAAATAATACATTTGACATATTTTTCCATATAAAGACTATGGGATACCTTCAAATAGTCTAAACTTCTTTCTAATGAGTAGTTAAGATATCCAAATCAACCTAAAGAAATGCCTTATATCTAAAACTAAAGATTTGCACACATATCCAAATTGAGAAAAACAAAAGAAAACAATAATCAAAACTTTTCTAGTTACTGTTACTTGAATAGTAGTTTTTCATGTTTTACTGAAATGTGTGTAACTTGAATAGTTAAAAAAAAAAAAAAAAACCTATATCCATTCATTCAATGAGAAGTTATCCTTGTATCAAAGAGGCATTCATAAAACAGATGCAATCCACACTAAATATCTAATAGTAGTAGTGAAATCTACAGCATCAAAACACACCGAAGAAGAGACTTAACACATAGCCACTTTTGGTTAATTCATTCGAGTTATGATCAAATAATCATCAATAAACTTATTTATATTTCAAATATATTAGGAAACTGATTAACACTAGTTGAGTTTCGCACTTCCTTAGAACAACAATTTCAAGTAAAATGTCATTATGGTAAAATACAATAATGTAATATAAACTAATCACTGGATTATATATTGGTAATATAAATGCATAACTTAGAAAAGAAAACAAATTATAGAACAAAATTTTCTAAAAGATGAATGCAATGCAGTAGTAATAATACCTTGAAGAGATTTAGTACTTTCCAATTCAGAAGAAAAACTTCCTCCTTGTGATTCCACAGATCCTTGAGACAATAGAAGCTGCCCTAATAAGTTTGTACCTAAAATGCTGCCTTTCCCTTTAGACATTGCAGCCTCAATTCCTCCACCACCAACTCCAGCAACGGACTGTCTAGAAGTCGGCGGCGGCGCTGTTACCGAGGAACTAAACCTCTTGGCAGCAGCCAAACACTGTTGTTCTCTTCTTAAATTAGCTTCAGTACTATCCTTCTTTTCCTCTTCTCCAGCTGTTGTTGAACTAACAAGACCTTCTCTTTCAGCCTTCCTTTGTTTCTCAGACCTTCTCCTTTTAGCCTCCATTCTTCTCAAAGTCTGTAACTCTTTCCTCTTCCTCCATTCCTCTTCAGTCTCCACAGGAAGAGAAGAAGTCCTGACTAAAGTAGAAAAAGCCGCCGGCTGTACTGCTGAAGCTGAAGCACAAACAGCATCATTATCATCTCTGACGACCGGTAAACATGCAGCTATAGAAGATGACCTAATCAGCTTATTGTTCTTGGAACTTTTGTCAACTCCAAATCTACCGCCTAATGACAACCCGAGATTCAACTCATCATCATCGTTATCATCATCATAATGACCAAATGTTTTAGCTTCTCTTGAACCACTATTACTACTAGTACCCATAAATCTCGTCAAGAAGTCTCTAGAAAATCTGCTCGCATCTAAAGAAAAGTTCTCCATCTCAGTTCTACTCATTTTATGACTACTTTTGTTATTACCACTGTCGCCCATATCATAAACAACCCACAAACCCAGAATGGAAAATGTTAAGACTAACTCAATCTTTGCTTCTTCAAGTTTATAAGAGAGTAGTACATGCATGTTCAGCAACTCCATGATCCGATTCGAACAAACCCAGATGGGAAAATCTGATCTTTAACTGCATATTAAGTTCAAAATCCCCCAATCTTAACTATTCCACTGACGATTCAACCCTCAATTACACCCCGACTACGAACAAGCTTATTTCCGCTCACAAGCTACATAATCTCTCTATCTCTATCTCTAGCGGCCCAACAACAAAAGAAGAAAAAAAATCAACTTGGTCGGTCAAATGAATAAAAATCAAGAAAAAAGAATAGAGAATTTAGTAGCTGGAATACACCCTCGTAAAGGGTCCGGCGAAAAAAGACCCGCCGGAAAATCAAGAAAAGGAAACGGCGAGAAAGACGGGGAGGAAAAAAAATGATTGAAACCCAAAAAAATAGGGGAAAAAAATAAAAATAAAATAAAAATTTCAAGAGAGGGTGTAAGGGGAAACCCGGAACAAGAAAAACCGAAGGCAGGAGACAGACACACACCCAGGGATAGAGATAGAGAGAGAGATAGAGATAGAGATAGAGAGAGAAATAAAAAGTGTGAAGACGAAAATACCCTTAGAGTTAGTGAGTGTGGGGGACAAGGAAAGTACATGGAAGGGACAAGTGGCGGAAGTTTAAAAGGGAGAAGTTGACACGTGGGTATGTATGAATAGGCCCTTTTTCGTGGTGTCTCTAACGATAGTGTTTCTGTACAAAAGGTGATTGATCTTTTCTTTTCTTTTCTTTTCTTTTTTCAAGAAATTTATAATTACTATATATATATATAATATATATGAATTAATCAAAATATTGAGAGCTATGATTCAATGTGGTGGAGCTCATCTAGTTATAGTACATCCACATTGCACTGCCAAAATTTTTTCCTTTTTTTTTTTTTTTTTGTTAATGTTAATAATTTATTAGAAACATAAAAGATAATATAATATATTAAATAATGGAAAAGGAAAAAGAAAATGAGAGAGAAGCAGGAGAACTAGTGTGAGGGAGAGAACAGAGTAAAGCTACCCAGCAACATGTAAAAAGGAAGGAAAATAAAACAACTTTTGCTACTTCTTCAATTAGGACGCGTGTCGGGAACTACTAATGTATGTCCGACAGACACGTGTCAAAGGTTGTTCGAAAGAACTAAGAATAGGACACGTGGATAGTAGTATTATTATTTTCTTTTTTCTTTTTTCTTTTTTTCCTCTCAGCCTCGTAAAGCCGCGACGTTGTCTTTTTTCTATTTGTATTTTAATATATATATATATATATATATTTTTTTTTTTTTTTTTTTTTGGGTAAGCATTTATTTATTTATTTATTACAATTGAATTTAATTATGAAATCGCACTTAGCTGTCATCTAGGAATCATAACGGGACGGGACGGATTGCTTATGTTAATTGTTTTTTCTTTTTTTTTTTTTTTTTTTTTTTTTTGTAACTATTGGACACGTGGCTGATAATGAAATTGGTAGTTAGTTGTCGTTGTGTTTCGTCTCGTTTTGGTAAACTTTTATTTATGCGAACTTACCAATGGTGTTTGGTATAAGCAATTATTTGTCATCCATATGTATGTGTAAAGAAGTTATTGGATCTTCTATGATCTTAACTCTCTATTTGATAATCAGGCAACGTCTGCCATTGTATTAAGGAACCATCACGGGGCTATCCTGAGAGCTTGGGTTAACCACCTCTTCTCCAGTAAATTCCTTTTTGTGCGGAGATGGAAGTGGTCATCCAAACTTTCATTGTTGCCAAGGATTTGAAGATGAATAAAGCTTCTTTCGAAGGTGACACTTTGCAGGTGGTGTTGACCCTTAGAGGATTAAATCGGTTTGCAGATTAGCGTGCTCAAAGGAATATCTCTAAGGGTCGTAATTTTTTGCGTAGATATTTTCATTCGTCTATTAGTTTTATTAATTGTAAGGCCAACTTTTGTGCTCATAATATTGCGGCTTGGGCTAGAAATTCTTGTCAGTCTGGTAGTATTGATGTTACCACTATACCCCCTGAATTGCTTTGTGATCGGGGTGGAACTAATGTAATTTTGGATGATGGGATCCTATTAGTGCATAATATCCATTTACCAAAAAAAAAAAATGATAGCTATGTTTGTTCATATACACACACATATATATTATATATCATACTTAACTATTTATATTAAAATAGATACAAATTTATGTGTCTTAAATTAACTAATTTTTATTGTATGGAAAAAGAAAAGAAAAGAAAAAATCAACATCATGAAAGGGATGAGAATATTGCATGGAAAATGAAGTTAATTTGTTTTTGAGAATTTTGGCCACATTTACTTTTTACGATATATATTCTCATGCATGTACCTAATATTTTTCCATTCATGCATGTTTTTTTTTTTTTTTTCTATCAATATTTGTATTTGGACATACGATATAATATCTTGTATTTTGAATTATTTTACATATTCATCATGAAATTAATTTGACCTCCCCAAAAGACTATATATATATATATATATATATATCATGCAACAAGATACATGCATGCATGTAAACCTCAAATCAAATTATATATATATATATATATATATATATATCAATCTTTTATGTATTTCACAAGAATCTTCCTAATTCTACCATATTTTTGTTTCACCTCATTAACTTTTACTCTCTAATTCAATGTACAATCAAATTTTGTTGGCGTGACATCCCTTAGCCAAATTGTTTGACCAACGACGCGACCCACAGCCGAGTCGGTTCCGATTTCCGAATAAAGAAGTCAACGAGGAATAAAGAAAATCGTATAGTGGGAAGACGAGAAATTGAGAAGATATCGTGGAGCACGTGGTCCACGAACAGTCCCCAATTCATGTCCATGGTCCGTAAAAGAATGATTAATGATAGAACAACAAATTTACTGGGTCCCACTAACCCCGAAGGCCCAGCCCAAGTTGCCAATTATATAAATACACATTTTAATTTTTTAAAAACAAAAAGAAAGTCAAAAATAATGGGCAAGTTGTGCTGGTGTGTGCCACGTTGCAAGTCTTGTGGTGGGCCCATTTTGGATCTGTCATTACATAAACCGGCCCGGATTTCTGACTCTCTAGATCCGTATCCTTAATAGGGTCCCCGCCTCCGCCCCGCTTCTACTTCCCCAAGGATAGTACTGCATATTTTGTCATTAAATTTCCATATTTAGCATTATTTTATTTTTAGAAAGAAAATTGTAATACTTTCTAATCTATAAAAAATTTACCAACAAATGATTTTCTTCATCTTTGCAATTATTATTATTATTTTATTTCTTCTCAAAAAGCTACAATTTGTTTTCTAGAAGCTTCTCATTTTTCTTTTATAGTCCCTGAAATATTTTTTTTTATTAAAGATATATTTAAAAAAAAAAAAGAAGATAAAGAATTAATAAAATCTCCAAAAAAATATATATATAAAATAACAAAACTATTATGTCATATAAAGGGGAAAAAAAAAAGCTTTGCATATTAAAGTTTAAAGTAAAGCTTTATTAATTAATAATTTAGATGACATGAAGCTCACTTCAATTATAACAAAAATCTAAAACTCTTTAATCGGTTATGCATTTTAAGCCCACAAAATTTACTTAAAGTGGATTAAAACGGACAATAACGATTAAAAGAACAAATGAATAACTCAGCAGCTTGTGGAAGTTGGTAAACGAACTCTTAAAACTTCTCATCGGGGCGGATGGTCGAGGGTTCGAATTCCCCTGAGGTGGTTAGCGCCACGTTAAAAAAATCTAGGTCGAGGCCCTCACCCTCGAGTAAGAGTTAGATTCTGCGGCGCATCCTAGGTTAAATCCGGATTAGTCGACCTGTGTGAGTTCGGATACTTTGGATGCTTAAGAGAAAAAAAAAAAAAAAGAACAAATGAATAATAGCATCATTAGTGAATAAAATTAAAAGTTGTAAGAGGAGAAGACACCTGTTCAATAAAAAAAAGGGTTAAAAAAAGAAAAGAAAAGGAAATAGAAGTAAATAATGAGATGTTGGAGGGGTGAAAAAGACATAAAGTAAGATAGAGATCTTCTTAGGATAATATGCAAGGACACGTCACTGATTTAGACAACAAGTTAAAAAGATTCCCCAACACTAACTTGTAGCCACGTGTGGCTTACGTTAAAAAAAAAAAAAAAAAAAAAATAATGAATATTTATAAATATGGGGGGGAGAATTAAGAATACGACCAAATAAGGAACGGACATAGACTTAGGTGTCCTATGACTGTACCATTCATAAATTGGCTTTACCTAATATTTTTTTATATTATCAAATTTTTTTTTCTGATATTCCTTCCCACGTTATTATTATTATTTATTTCAAAAAAATTATAATTGAGGTACGAGAATACGTAGTAATTTGTGTATTTGTGCCACGTATAATGGATAGGAAATTAACTTTATTTAAGTATATACCTTTATCCAACACTTTTTTTTTTTTCGTGTGGTGTGAAAGTTATACTCCAATAATTTACCCTGGGATTGGAAGCATTAAAGCTTAAGTTTGAGTGTCAAAACTTTGGTTTTGTCGAACTCCGGTTCTTATACTAAGTGTGTGTTTAACCCAAACACTTGACATCCAACACATCTTTTGATTCTTGATTTTTAATTTATTTTTATTTTAAGAGATAGCACAATTCATACAAAATTAATTTATTTTTCCTTTTCTTTTTAGGAATTTATTGATTTATTTATTTATTTTTAAAAAAGAAACATGTTAGGTATAAAAAGAATCAAATTATGTGGATAACATAAGCTTTTTTTTTTCCCCATTTGATACTTTATTCTCACGGGGAAAAAAAAAGAGTTAAATAATCTTTCAAAAGGTCTATCTAAGAATAAAAATAATTGTATTTTTAAAATTTAAGCATTTGAAATTAGTGTCTAAATGAATTCAAATTGAAGTATAAAAAAAAAAAAAAAAAAAAGAGAGAGAAAAAAAAGGTAGGAAGAAAGAAGGATAGTGATTTATGAGCATTAAGTTTGGTAATAGCTTTGAGGTGTGATCAATTGCTTTCCTTTGCTTCCCATTCCAATCATGCCTAATTAATTCCATGTGTCATTCATTCTTAGGATTCTTTTGAGTATTTAGCTTAACATGTTTGTATATATATATAGATGACAATATTTCATTAATATGTGGATGATTTGGCTTTGCATAGGACATTAGGACCCCATTTGTGCTCTATTTAGAGCAAGAAGAATTCTTGAAGCTTCAATGTTAATGGACAAAAAAGAAGAAGAAGAGGAGGTTGAAGGAAAAGAAAAGAAAGGGGAATAATATAGGGATTTATTATCTATCTAGACAGTATATGGTGGAGCTGAACTTGAAAGACACTCTTGTTTGAACCAAGAAAAAAAAAAAAATGTACCAAAGTTTTGTACTCTTTGTTAATTATTATTTTGGGTCATGGCAATATCCTTTGTATGCTTGCATTTAGATTCAATGTACAGAGAGAGTTTCAGGATAATATCATTTTTTTTTTTTTTTTGGTATAAAATTGTGTCATATGTAAAAGAGGTCTCATGTGAAAGGACCACACAACCAGATCCTGTCTGGATTGCCTCAGTTTCAGATCTAAGCATATATATATATATAAGTATTTGTATATCACTGTTTGCAGAGAGGTCCCAAACCCTCTCCACAAGATCATCACTTTTCTTTTTTTAATAACCCAAAATCTTGATCTTATGTGCTACGACTAATCCAAATTATAAGGGAGAAATCTAATTCAAACATCTATTTTTCTATATAATATAATATGTATATATTTGAACTTCAGACCTTGGTTAAGGAGCCCAATGTTCCTTAACTCATTCAATACAAAATTGGGCTCTTTTTGAAGCAGGAAAGCCAATCCAGTCACAACAATGGTCTATCCTTCCACTCTTTGGGCTACAATTACGCCTTCCCTCTAGTTTTTGTTTTAACAGATTAACTGGAAAAATGCCAAAAAAACAAATCTTCTTGATTTAGAAAGAGTTTGGTGCAATTTGAAAGGTTAATCAAGTCTGTCAAATTTCTAAACAAAAAAAAAAAAAAAAAAAAATCTGCGGGTATTATAATGGCATCCTAAGTAGTATATATTTCTGCAATTTAATTCCCTGCCTGCCTGTTATTTCTCCTTGGATAAGCATCTCCATTCCTTCTCTCCTCCCTTGGATAGCCATTTCTCATGTAAGCTGCTTCACCATTTGGTTGCCTGCTCTTTGAATTCCCCCTTCTACTTCTGTGATGGCTCTGCCAGTTGGTTTCTTCATTTTGTCTGCTGTCGCCGGATCCCTGAGGCAAACTATTTGTATCTGTTGCTGCTGCTTGATTATCTTCAAGCGCATGGTTATCATTGCCTTGACTTTCCTGAGTGTCCTGGCCCCTATTAGGATTGCCACCAAGGGATCTACCATTGCCACCATCTGAAAAAGGAAAGGACAAATTATACATATGATACTTGTATAATGAAGCTAACAGGAATCCAGATATGACTAGCATTCCATATACTTACTTCTTGAACCACCTGACTTCTTGAACATGATGTAGGCTTCATTTCCTCCCACAGTTACATTATGAGCCTGAAACAAACAAAGAGAGCTTTAATATATATATACAAACCCATTACACTAAAATGAGCAAAACAAATAGCTAAAGTACCTCTACAGCTTTAGCTGCGAAAGCTGCCAATTCAAAATCAACAAAACCATAGCAGAATCCATCCTGGGTAGAAGGTTAAAAATAAGTGTCAAGAAAGAGAATAAAATTTGTATCAAAGAACATTGATGAAACCTTGAGAAGCAGACCTCAAACGTTCTGATCTGTACCCCTCCTGGTCTAACACGTCCAAATATCTTTAGTGCATCAACAAGTGCATTTTTTGTGATGTTTTGAGGCAGGTTTGCAATGTATATACTCTTAGGTCCAAGAACTGCAATTAGAAAGACAATTAAATAATACAACTCAAAATTAAATCTTCCATTCATAGATTGTAAATGTGATCAAAAATACCATCTGCATGGCCATTGTTATTCTCTGGGGCAGCAGCAGCATTGCTAGCTATATTATCCTCCTTTTTTGAATTATTTGGTGCAGGTGTCGCAGTTGCAATTGCAATTGACTGTTTGTCAGCGCATGGTGCAACTCTTACAATTTTATAGCATGATATGTTGGTGGGAGATGTAACTTTTCTTTCTTTTGCCACCTACCATGAGAGAAGTGATTTTATTAGAATTTTGGAAGAAAACCATCAACAACAGAGTTCAAGGATATAATTAAAAAACAAACCACTGATGCATATGAGATCTTCTTGGTGTCCTGTTGTTCAGTTGAGGCATCAGGAGGGGTGGTGAGAGTGGATTCATCCTTGCTTCCATTTTCAGCCAGTTTTTCCTTAGTGTCTGATGTTTTCTTGCCATTGTCAAGATGTGAAGCATCCTCTTTAGAGTCAATGTTTGATGCATTTGTCTCTGACAACTTATCATCGCCATTTTTGACTTCTGATTCCTTTTCATCAGACAACACACCTGATACTTTTTCATCTTTTATCACTTCACTAGGTTGTGGAGTAGGAATTTCTGAAGATTATAAACATTATATACTGTTACAACTAAACACATACAACATACCAAGCTAGCACAGCAAGTAGCAAGACTAATTGATTTCCAAAAAAGAGAATGCTAAGATACACAAACCTTGATCATGGACAGGGGGAACATTACTAGCATTACCCTCATTGCCATTGCTAGATGGGAGTATTTCCAATTCAAGTGGATCGGAGAATCGCAGTATGTCATTCAGGACAAAGAAGCCTGTGGGTTGTGTGGCTAGAAAGAATGTTTGATAAAACTTTCTTCTCACAGTGTCCTTCACTATGACATTCCCCGTCAGAGCTACAAGAATCCCTCCTTCTACAGATGATTGGGCATCAAGGTTTATTGGGTCAAAAGAGCAGCCTTTGTAGTCTGAAGACATGATCTCATTATCAATCTCCTGCACAAAGACACAAATTAGAAAATTAGATAATGGACAATTAGATAATGCAATGGATCAAAATAAGGTACTGCATGATTTGAAAGGATAATAAAAGATACAATGTTGTTTAGCTCCATAAAATACTTACTTCCACAGACTTCATTGATACCATTTCACCATTAGGTCCTTTTCGGGTTACCAAACTTTTGTCAGTGTAAAATTTATGCATCAGTTCAGGAGAGTTTGCAAGAATAGTATAGTACTGATCCACAAATCGAGTGGCAACAAATTGAGGATCAAATTTATCTTCAGTTGGTGGTACATCACTTGATATCTGAACCGCCATGTCTGAAAATAACAGATAACAAATTTTTATTACTAAAAAAGACAATTATACGACTCTCCATTCTATGTTTCCTGAAATTCCCAAAGTAAGGTATGAAAATTATAGGTTGCTGACCAGGAAATATATGCATATGCTCAATGAAACAAAGAAAAAAGAAAAAAGTGCACTTTCTACTAACAAAATAGTTTAGAATGTTGTCACATTACTGTAATAGGAGAACTACTAATTTAATCATTAACATTAAAAAAAAGAGAAGAAATTAATCAAGGCAAGGGTGAAAAAATAGGCAAAAATTTTAAAATAAAATATACTACAAAAAAGAACCACCGAGATGAACTAAAAAAAAGGTACAGGAGCTTAAAAGAATGGTGATCAATTTAATCAAACAGGCGATTTTACATCTATTGATCATATAACCCACAATCCTAAACCCTACAAAAAGACACCTTAATTACGAAATAAAGAAAATTCAGGAACAAAAATTTCAGCGTTTAAAAAAAAAAAAGCCGTATACACATCACCCTAAAATCCCAAATTTTTCATGATCAACCACCCGTGAAACAATGCCGGAAAGAAAACCCATCCCAGGGTAATGAAAAATACTACAATAATAATAATAATAATCAACTCTTCTCCAAGAAGAGCACGGACCCCATGATCAACCTAAATCAGGGATATTCCTCGTTTGTATGATCATCCAAAAAGAACCCACATTTAAAAAATAATAAATAAATATTAAAACCCTTAAACCCTTCCCCTCAAATTTACTACGCAGCAAACAAGAAACCCAAAATTAATCAATGCAAGAAACAAAAATCAATCTCATTAATCAGCAAAAACGCAAGATAAAAGCCTGAAAAGGGAGCGGGGAGAAAGATTCATAAAAACCCATATCATATATATATACCTCTTACAGAGAACACAAGGGATTCTAGCGTTGAAAAAAAGAAGAAGAAATTGAGAAAGAAAAAGGGAAAAAGTAATGAATTTATAGAAAGGGAGAGCAGCGGCACAAATTAAGAGAAACGTTGATGAAAAGATGCATACGTTCCATCATATTTATTTGGAGATTATATAATTAATATTTATAGTGAGGGTTTTTCCTATAGTTTTACTAAGGCAGTGTTTGTTTGGAGGGAAGTTTTGGAATTTTGTGGGCCCTAAAATTGGGTTTATTCCTAAAATATGGTAAATTTTTAGGATTCTTCTCAAAATATGATTTTTTTTTTCACCATATTTTTGAAATATGGTACTTTTACTTTAGCAAAATAAATATTCATTTTTTTTAATAAAATATTTAAAGGCTACTTTCTTTTTTTTTTTTTTTAATTTATTTATATAAATTTTAATTTTATAATTTTCTAATAATAATTTATAAACATTTTTTATATAATTTTCATAATATAAATTATATTTATTATTAATTATTATTATTATATTTATATTATATTTAACAAAGTGAAATCAATTGAAATTATAATATATTATAATATTATAATAATATTTTATGTATTTATGCAAAGTAATTTTTTTTTGACTTTTGTTTATATATTCAAGTAATTTTAATTTAAATTTTTTTTTTATATTCTTAAATTAAGTAATTTAATAAATTTATATTATATACTGACATAAAAAAATCTTTTATTCAAATAAAAAAATTACTAAAAAATTGTTCTCCTATATATAATATAACAACCAATATGATCATGTAGAAAATAATTATATAGATTTGACAAACTTATATATGGTAATGTCTTTTTTTAAACACGAAATAAATAAAAAAATAAAAAGTATTGCCAATTGCGGTGCTCGTATGTTTGAAATTTTATTTATAGATAACCCATTTTAGTTTATTATATATTTTATATCAAATAAATACTATGAATATGTGAAAAAAAATAAAATAAAGTAAATATAAACTTTTATAATAGAGATAAAAATGTAATACATTAAAAAATAATTAAAAAAAATACAATAATTATTTATGTTGGTTACAATCATTACCAGATGTTCCACATCCTCCTGCCCTAGAAGGTGGCCGCAAACGATGTCTATCTCGCAAATCCATCATACCAAGACTCATATACAACATATTGATCATCAACGTCGGCAATATGTCCCTCCATGTCCACGTGTCACATACATTTGATCAAATGAATATCTTCTAGGGTAATATGAATTTGACGGATTCGAGTGATCTGCTACATATGTCGGTATGGAAGTGAAAGTATTTTCATATGAAGTAAAACCCGCAAACTGCGTAAAATCTGACGAGGGTGGCATACTAATATGAATAGAAGAAGATCGTGTAAAGACGGTCTCGATGGCATCGACTTGTCAATTCATGTCATATTGGATTTTTTTAAAAAAAAAAATCATCAAATATATAAAAAATTTTTTATGTCAATATATAATATAAATTTATTAAATTACTTAATTCAAGAATATAAAAATAAATCTTAAATTAAAATTACTTGAATATATAAACATAAGTCAAAAATAAAATAAAATTTACTTTACATAAATACATAAAATATTATTTTACATCACTTTGTTAAATATAATATAAGTATAATAATAATTAATAATAAATATAATCTATATTATGAAAATTATATAAAAAAATTGTTTATAAATTACTATTATTAGAAAATTCTAAAATTAAAATTTATAAATAAATTTTAAAAAAAAAAGAAGAGGAAAAATAGACTTTAAATATTTTATTAAAAAAAAAGAGTCTCTACATTTTGCTAAAAAAAGGTATATTATTTTTGAGAATATAATGAAAAAATAATCATATTTTAAGGAATAAACTCCCTTACAATTAGGGATAGCAATCTATGTGGGACCCGCAATCCCAAATTTACTATGTTTCGTAAGCTTTGATTTTCTTAATTATATTCGGATTTAGAGAAATTTCACAAAATTTTTCTATATTTATGTCTCCACCTAAATATATTGCATATATATATATTTTTTTTCATTTAAAATATTTACTAGAAAATAATAAAATAAGATGATTTAGGGGAATTCTTGATCTTTTCCTTTTTCAAATAAGGATATATATATTTCTAAATATCATTTAATGATTAGTTCCAAAGCAATTTTTTTTTTTTTAATTTTAATTTTTATATATCTATATCTGTATATCTATTTATATATATATATATATATTATCTTTAGAAATAGAATATTATCATTTAATGATTAGTTCCAAAGCAATTTTTTTAAAAAAAATTTTAATTTTAATTTTTATATATCTATATTTCTATATATATATATTATCTTTAGAAATAGAATATTTATCAATTTAATTTATTTTTAGAATTAATGTTATTATTTTATTAAAACACTTATAATTGTATTGAAATAGCTATTAAAATAATTTTAAATTATTTGAAGCCATAAATATATAGATATAGTTTAGTGGATAACAATCACTCATAATTTAATAAATTATAAATTTAAAATATAATAAAAATAAAAAATATATATAAATTTAAAATATGTATCTAGATTGGATTTTTCCTTCCATTAGACTTCATATAAGATGTGATGCATCCTCTTTAGAGTCAATGTTTGATGCATTTGTTGCAGAGCCTTCTAGAGCCTAAGACGACTTAGGCCCTGCATCCGCAAAATCCCCAAATCACTAAAAAATTTATTTTTAATTAGTTTTTTCTAAAAACAAGTTATTATCTAAGTTATCAATGTTATTTATTGAAAATAGACCTATTTAAATAATATTATATTTCCAAAAAAGATAAAAACATAAAAAATTCTCTTTCTTTATTAATATTATTTTACCTTTCCATCTTATAACAACTACATTCTAAACCGTTTGGTATTTTTTTTTAAAAAAAAAAAATTATTATATATAGAGAATCTTTATCTTGAATAAAAAATAATATAACCTTTTTTCAATTACTTTCAAAGAATACAAACAACTCTTGAGTACTTTTAAATAATTTAAATATTGAATATATCTTTCAAAAATATATTATTGTAATCTTCCAAAATCGAACAAAAATATATATTATCCCGATATTCCAAAACCGACTTCCACATATTTAGTAGATCGATTATTCAATCTTGAATTTCAAATCTAAAAGCAAAAAAACATTATTTCGAGAAAGAAGTCTTATCTTCAAGTTTAAACTATGTTTTATCTTTTTAATTTTTATAGAATATATTACTATTTTGTTAATTTTGTTTGTTATTGATTGATATTGGATTCTCTTCCACTCGTTTTATTTATTTATTTTTGTTTAGTTTTTATCTATAATATAAAATAAAAAATACGATTCCGGTTATGAAAAATTAAAAGAAGAATTGAGAAACTCATATAATCAAAGTAAAACATGAATTAAAAAATAATATTGATTTATTAGATAATAATAATAATAATAAGAGAGAAATACAAAAATATGTTCACTTGAAACTAGATTTGAACACTTATGAAAATATTTTTGGTATTTTATTTGATTTACAAAAATTCAAAACTATGAATAAAGAAACATTAAAAGAATATTGTATTAATCTTTAAAGTCATTCAAAATTCAATACTTGTAGTTCTTGCTAGCTCCTAAAGAAATTTTTCTAAATTAAATTTAATCAAATCCTATTTAAGATCAACCATAACAAAATAAATTAAATGAATTAACTATGTTATCTATTGAAAATATTGATTGTAAAAATATAATAAATGATTTTGTATCTCTAAAAGTTAGAAAAATAAATAACTAAAAATGCCTCTAAAAAATTTTCGCCTTTGTCCCCAAAGACCCTCTACACGGCTCTGATTTGTCGTCTCTGACAACTTATCATCACCATTTTTGACTTCTGATTCATTTTCATCAGACAACACACCTGATGCTTCTTCATCTTTTATCACTTCACTAGGTTGTGGAGTAGGAATTTCTGAAGATTATAAACATTATATACTGTTACAACTAAACACATACAACATACCAAGCTAGCTCAGCAAGTAGCAAGACTAATTGATTTCCAAAAAAGAGAATGCTAAGATACACATACCTTGATCATGAACAGGGGGAACATTACTAGCATTACCCTCATTGCCATTGCTAGATGGGAGTATTTCCGATTCAAGTGGATTGGAGAGCCGCAGTATGTCATTCAGGACAAAGAAGCCTCCGGGTTGTGTGGCTAGAAAGAATGTTTGATAAAACTTTCTTCTCACAGTGTCCTTCACTATGACATTCCCCGTCAGAGCTACAAGAATCCCTCCTTCTACAGATGATTGGGCATCAAGGTTTATTGGGTCAAAAGAGCAGCCTTTGTAGTCTGAAGACATGATCTCATCATCAATCTCCTGCACAAAGACACAAATTAGAAAATTAGATAATGGACAATTAGATAATGCAATGGATCAAAATAAGGTACTGCATAATTTGAAAGGATAATAAAAGATACAATGTTGTTTAGCTCCATAAAATACTTACTTCCACAGACTTCATTGATACCATTTCACCATTAGGTCCTTTTCGGGTTACCAAACTTTTGTCAGTGTAAAATTTATGCATCAGTTCAGGAGAGTTTGCAAGAATTTTATAGTAATAATCCACAAATACAGTGGCAACAAATTGAGGATTAAATTTATCTTCAGTTGGTGGTACATCACTTGATATCTGAATCGCCATCTCTGAAAATAACAGATTACAAATTTTTATTACTAAAACAAGACAATTATATATATATACCTCTTACAGAGAACAAAGGGATTCTAGCGTTGAAAAAAAGAAGAAGAAATTGAGAAGAAAAAGGAAAAAAGTAATGAATTTATAGGAAGGGAGAGCAGCGGCACAAATTAAGAGAAACGTTGATGAAAAGATGCATACGTTCCATCATATTTATTTGGAGATTATATAATTAATATTTATAGTGAGGGTTTTCCCTATAGTTTTACTAAGGCAGTGTTTGTTTGGAGGGAATTTTTGGAATTTTGTAGGCCCTAAAATTAGGGGTAGCAATCTATGTGGGACCCGCAATCCCAAAGTTACTATGTTTCGTAACCTTTGATTTTATTTTATTTTTTATTTTTATTTTTATTTTTTTTTAGTTTTGATTCTTAATTATATTCGGATTTAGAGAAATTTCACGAAATATATTGCTATATAAATATTTTTTCTATTTAAAATATTTACTAGAAAATAATAAAATAAGATGATTTATTAGGGGAATTCTTGATCTTTTCCTTTTTCAAATAAGGTAAATATCATTTAATGATTAGTTCCAAAGCAATTTTTTTTTTTAATTTTAATTTTAATTTTTATATATCTATATCTGTATATCTATTTATATATATATATATTATCTTTAGAAATAGAATATTTATCAATTTAATTTATTTTTAGAATTAATGTTATTATTTTATTAAAACACTTATAATTGTATTGAAATAACTATTAAATATATTATATTTATATAAATATAATTTAATTGATAACAATCACTCATAATTTAATAAATTATAAATTCAAGATATAATAAAAATAAAAATATTTTTAAATTTAAATTATATAAAAATTAAAATATGTATCTAGATTGGAATTTTCCTTCCATTAGACTTAGACTATAGATTTTTAATATTAGTTTTTTTAGTCAATTTTTTTTTTAACATAAAAAATTGAAATACATAAAATGTCAATATAGCCCCCGGCGAGGATCGAACTCGCGACCTTTCGCTTAGGAAGCGAACGCACTACCACTATGCTACGGAGGCAACTGATATATATTTTAGATAAAATATAAAAGAATCATTATATTTTGCAGCAAAAATAAATTATTCATAAAAAATTCACTTTTTTCCAAGATGAAGTTGTATTGAATATTTAAATATTAAAAATTTCCTTTTTTTAAAAAATTATAAATTTGAATAGGTAAATTAAATATAAAACATGTTAAAAAAAATTTAAAAATTATAAATTGATGATGTTAAATTAACTTAATTATCAAATATAATAAACAAATTAAGAATTTAGATTCAAATATTATAAATATAAATAAATTCTTCATCAGTGAATTAAATTTAGCTCCATAAAAAATTTCAATATTCAAAATTTAGTTTACAACCACTGAACCTAACTAGATTCAAGATCTGTGGTCCGCCATTGGAACCTAGAAATTTCTTGGTCAGTATGGTACAATTCAAATAACTGCTGCACACCACTAACTGAACAGACAAGAATGTTTCCAAGTGGTTGTTGAAGAATGAAGACCTTCCTTTTTTACCTACCAAAGTATATATATCCATGGTGGTAGTGACCAGGAAATCGAATTTCTTCTTCTAATCTTGCAGACCGTAGCATTGTGGAGCGAGCTCAGGTAACCACAAGTAATCTATTCTACAAAGGTTGCGGATGTAACTGTTATTTGTTCTGACTAATTTGTCGAAAATTATGCATTCTGGTTTAGCTCGGAACAGAACTGAAGAAGGATGGATTTGCACAATCTGACCACTTGACAAGATCCTGCAGCCAGGGAATCATAATAAAGTTCAGTAAATTATGAATTTTCCCCCAATTTCATGACCTAGAAGTTGGAGACGACGTTACCTGTAAACACCATCGGGCTGTTTCAATGCTGCATTAAGGAAAAAGGAAGCTGCTAGACATCTGCGGAACACGACCAAGTCTTCTCCACATGAACTGATGCGCAGTCCCATTTGTTCAACACTCTTCTTTATTTGACTATGGAAGAAAAATGATGTGCAAAATCACAAGCTGCACTAAGGAAATATTCCAGGATTGCCACTATATTTATTGTATATAGAGAGTATTTGAAAAAGGATGAATGAGGACAGATAACTACCTGTGAATATCCTGGGCATGTCTTAGAGAGCGGCTATTGATGAAGTTTTCCTTGCACCATTTTCTCAGATTCTTTTCTGCTTTATCCTTACTGTTGGTCAATTTGCTCTTTTCCAAGAACTCAGTAGAAGCTCGATACACGTTCAGCAGAGTTAGATGGTCTCCTTCTCTACTAGAGAAGCATCTCAATGCAGTTCGTGACTGATAGCAGAAGATGATGATGATGATGATGATTAGACAATTAATTATCTTTGCAGATGAAAATAATCAAAGAAATGCATAATAACGTACCTCGTCTAACTTATCCCGTGGAGCATAGAAAATGGACTCCACAGAAAGCATAGCAACAATAATTAACATTTCTTCCAAGCAATTAAACTGATTTGCTAGAATGAGAGCTTTAGAATATATTGGTTCAAGAGGCAGTCTGGCCATTTGATGCCCAACTGGATCAGTGAGTTTACTTTCCTCAGTTAAAGCACCCAACAAGAATAGCAATTCCAGTGATCTGATGATAGCAATTCTGTTTAACAGTCAAGAGCAAAATCAGTAAGGTGTCAATGGAAATATCAGCAAAATTGCCCCTTTTCTTTTTGGGGCTTACTGATACAAAAATTAAGAGGATTGACAAAGAAATATAACCTGTTTGGTTTTTCAATAAAGTTGAATCCTGCAATATCATCAATTCCTAAAGCCTTCAGCTGCAAAATAACATTTGAAAGGTCACATCTTTTGATTTCTGGTGTAGTAGACTCATCAAGTTTCTCAAATTCAGTCTCTGGATAGAGGCGGTAACACTTGCCAGCTCCTTCACGGCCTGCACGTCCACTGCAAAGAGACTCGTTATTATTGTTTTCCCCATCTGGCCATATATCGTAAACAACTCATGAAGCTATCTACATGAATGCAGAGAACTCTAGAAGTAATATATTTAGAAACTACCGATGATACAAAACATCGAGGAAGAAGAGATTATCAAGAATGAGACTTTAGACTTTCTAAACTTAAAAAGCAAACAAATACATTATTCAGAGGTTTACCTCCTTTGAAGTGCCTGAGCTTTGGAGGTTCTCACAATGTCTAAGGATTCAATTCCTGTATCAACATCATAAGTGCGTGCCTTTACCACTCCAGGATCAATAACATATTTGATACCAGATATTGTCACTGATGTTTCGGCAATGTTGGTTGCCAATATTACCTAAGCATTACATTTAATTAGAATCATATCAGCCAAGGGAAAAACTAGTGAAAGATAAATATACACAAGGATCTAAACCTACCTTGCGGAATCCGGTCGGTGCAGGCGAAAAAACTTTCATTTGTTTCTCAGAAGGAAGAGAAGAAAATATTGGAAAAGTTAAAAGCTTCTGATTGGCTTCAGGCAACTGTCGTAGACGCTCATAGATAAGCCTCTGAACAGATTCAATCTCCTCTTGGCCAGTCAAGAACACAAGTATATCACCTGGATTTTCTTCCAAATGAATCTAGAAAAACAAAAGAAATAACTTGTAATGAATTCTAGAGAATGTGTTGGCAAGAGTTCAAGAAAAAGGCATATTATTTGGACAATCAACTTCTGATAGAAAATCAACTACAATAAAATGATAAATCCATCTGCAAGAATGTAATATAGGTCCAGGAAATGTAACATTGTAATACAGAGAAAGATAGAGATTTTGATTACATAAGACTTGTGCAGAACAAACAAATGGAAGCAAAAAGAATGAGATAGTGAAATATTGAAACTGTAGAAAGAAAACAGGCTGATAAAAAGAACATAACTAGTTCTTCTTGTTACATCTTCAAATAATATGGAACCGAGAAAATGGAAGTAAACGAGATAAATATGTTACCTGAAATATAGTTATCAAGGCTGCATCCACATAATCTGTCTCAGGTTGGAGGGTGTAGAGTATATCAACTGGATATTGACGTCCCTGGACATGAACGGCCTTTGCGCCAGAAAAGTACTCAGAGAAAACCTGTGCATCCAGACTAGCAGACATGACGATTAATTTCAATGGGGGTAGCTTTTGGCCATTGCAGGACTTCAAAACATCACCACGTCCAGATTCCAACAGCAAACCATTCTTGGCTTTCTTATCATCATCATTTATACATTTATTCACTTGTGACCTGGTCGTTTGCACACTCTTCAATAAACCAAGCAACACATCAGTGTGAATGGTTCTCTCATGAGCCTCATCAACAATAACAACTGAATACTTAGAGAGAAATGGATCCAATAATGATTCCCTGAAACCAAAATAAACCCTTCATCAGCACAAAATTTGGAAGAGATTATTCTTGTCAATAATTTATATTTCCAAATTACTTTTCAATAAAACTTTGTTGATATCAAGATATTATCAGAATTCAAGAATAAACCCAAAACACCTTCATTCAAATAAAATATATTTCTTGGGTGGCACCTTAACTAGCACTTCTGTAACGTAGAAGGAATTCCAGAGTCCCAAGCATCATATAATTTGAAAAAAAAAAAAAGATTATCTAGATGTGTCTTGAGTACCTCAATAATAGTCCATCTGTCATGTACTTGATTCTTGTTGAGTTAGAGGTCACATCCTCAAATCTAATTGCATATCCAACCTTATGGCCAAGAGAGACACCACATTCCTCAGCAACCCGTTTGGCAACTGATACAGCTGCAACACGTCTAGGCTGCGTTATCCCAATGATACCACCATCACGGCAGAATCCTCCATTAAAAAGATATTGAGGTAACTCTGCAGGAGCCAAAGTCACGTAAGAAAAGATAGTGTTGCAGCAATAACTTGAGAATTCCAGTTTAAATTACTTACAGATACACACACAAACATTCACTCAGAACTTACGTGTTGTCTTTCCACTTCCAGTTTCACCAACAATAATTAGTGTATCATTCATCCGGACTTCCTCCACAAGTCTCTTTTCAACTAGCAAACAAAATCACAAAGAAAAATTTTAAAAAAGAGGGAAACTAGCTTATGTATGCATGTATATTGAATATTTCAGTGATGTAGATGAATGCTGATGATGATATATCAAGGATTCCAATGTGCCCTTCAAGCACTTCAAATACAAGTTTACGATCAGTCATATTGAGACCTAAAAACCAACTCTCTAGTTTCTTTTGAGTTTAATTTCCCAAATAGCAATACTAACAGTCTAAGGCACTAAAACAAATGTAAAGGTGAACTTTTTGCAGATGATTAATCAGCTGAGATCAGGAATCTAAAATTCCTGAACCTCATATATAATATTTTCCAAATAGTTGAAACAACTCTACTTGTCTTCAGAGAGAAATATCAACGGAGAGGAGGAATAAGATCATGGAAGAAGGGAAACAAGAGAACAAATTCCGCATCATCCATTGCAACTCTAATCAATCATCAAGAGCTGTTTGAAGGCTAAGAGTATAGCTTACAGCATTGCATTTTTTAGCAAAGGAAAAATCATGCACAAAGAATAAATATCAGAATCCCCTCTAGCAATGTTAATTAGTAAATAAAAAAAAACTTCATTAAATCTTAGAACTAATTATTAATACCCGAAGCAATTGGCAGAGACTTCCTCTGTTGCTCCATCTTCTGCCTCCTGCAAATTTTCAGGACATGAGCTAAAAATCAAAACAATCCGCTTGTCCACATAAAAACAGCAATATGAAATGCAAAGAAAACATCAACAACCCGCAATAAAAACCAAATTGTAACTTTTTTTTTCCTCGCATTGTGTAGTCAGATAAGTATTAAGCAAGAACCTGGCCAAAAAATCCCCTTTGGATTGGTTGTTTTGTGTCCGATTACTGGAAGCCATAGATGGCATAGCTTAGAAGTACTAAAAAAAAAAAAAAAAAATAAATTCACAACCACTGTAGCTGCAACAGAGGAACAAGAAAAGACCAACAAAAGAAACCCAAAAAACTTGAAGCTTTACATTCTTGTACTTGTCCTAATGAATAATATCCTGAAAAAAAATCTTTGATACTGAGAAGGACTGCCGCCGCGAGCGACTTGGGATTGGAAAACGAAACAGTGAACAGGGCTTAAGCTAATTCTTCCTTCCAATGGAGCAAGCCCGGGTTCTCCTGCTGAGCTTGTTTAGGAACCTCAAAAGAGTCGAAAGGCTTCGGGCAACTGCTTTACTTTCTTTGTTTTCTTTTTGTAAAATTTGATACCTCCTTGAATCGCCTTCCATATTAGGATTTAGGAGAGTCCCAAATTTCAATTCGCTAACATCAATTGTGAGTTTAATTACGAAAGAGGAAAAACGAGGAGAGCTGGTTTTATTATTTGCTAGTTTGGAAGTAAAAGAAAAAGAATCGATTTTTATGAAAATTATATTTTCTTGAAAATTTATATACTTAAAAGGGTTAGAAAAAAAGGAAAACGAAATTTTATGTTTTTTCTTCAAACATTAACTAAAATAAAAATATGTTGCAGATGTACATAATATAATTATAATTTATATAATAATATTTTAAAAAATATAGATATTAATTTAAGAAATAAAAATATCTTAAGAGATTTCGCCCTTAATTTTAGTAAATTACAAAATAAAATAAAACTAAAAGCTTCAGATTAACCTCTGAAACTGCATGTTCCTCAGCAGAGTAATAATAATACATATAAATAATGTCACAGTTGATCATGATTACACCTAAAAAAATAACGTAGGACTAATAATAATTTATGTAGTTGGTAATAGATTTGGTGCTCTATTAGAAGAGGTAAAAAAGTATTTTATGCAAGCATACAACATTAAACTAATTGCACCTACTGTTGTGACAGGCGTTCTCAAAGATGGAACAACGTTCTTCACATCCTGCTCATTGTAATATTTGGATCTGGATTTAGGTGAAGGGTTCTTTGCAAATGAAGCATAGGAGTCTATTTCTTCTCTTGTAAGTGCTGGTTTTACAGACTCCATAACTTTCATGAAGTGTCGATTACAGACAATGGAGGATGATATGTCTTCTCTGAGAGCAACAATTCCAGCTTCGTTGCATATAGCCTTTAGCTCAGCTCCTGTGAAGAGTTCAGTGCCTTCTGCTAGTTGTTTTAGATCAACATCAGGATCTAATGTCATATCACGTGTATGAACACAAAATATTTCGTATCGAGCTTCCAAATCTGGAGGTGGCACATAAAGAACCTACAATCACATCCGAAAATCAACTGTCAAACAAGCATATACTCTATTTCCCTTATGACGAGGTTCTAAGGTTGTTGGAAAGGGCTTTTCTTGTTTCTGTATTGGCAGTGAAAGAATGTGGGAACTATCCATGAGAGGAAGGAAATCTTACCAGATCAAAGCGTCCAGGACGCATAAGTGCCTCATCAATTGCCTGAGGGCGATTTGTGGCGGCCAACACAAGAATTCCCTATGGAAAAAATAATAAGCAGATGTCCTAAGCCAAGTATCAAAAATTTACTCCACAATTCTCGGGATAACCAAGAAATATGTTCAGTGTTATAGTGCTTACATCTGCTTGCTCCAAACCATCCATTTCTGTCAGTAGAGTGGATAAAAGTCTCTCACTAACAATGGAACTGCCACCTGAATTCCCTCCTCTGGCATTGAAAGAAAAAATTAGCCATATTTAAGAAATGATTCAAGCCCCAGATATATATAATTCTTACCATGCCTTCAGATATATCTCCACAAGAGATATATTTCAGTTATTGCATTAAAAGCTACGTTTCTAATAGGAATATTCAAGAGGTGAGGAATTAAAGATCTAGCCTTGGAACAAAAATGCAGTATTTACCTTTTAGCAGCAACAACATCAGCCTCATCAAAAAATATTATGCTTGGTGCTGCAAGACGTGCTCTTCGAAATGTATTCCTTAATAAAGCTTCACCTTCACCAACATACTTTGAGAACAATTCTGCACCACTGCAGTATAATTGTAAATCGCCAAATAAATGCAATTAAACCATGGATAGAATAATATGGCTGCACAAGCTTAATCAAAATTTAATATAATAGGCTCCTCAGTGTGAACACCATTTATTTCATGTTGAATCAAGAAAACTGCAGAACCAATCTGTTTTGTACATGACATGATGACTGCACTCAAAATATAAGAGCTACCAAAACTTATGTGCTTGATTGTAACAGAACTTGGTTGGTACTCAAGGTATATTGTCATGATAATATCTAGAAAGAAAATATTATAGATCAACTGCTGTTGAATATCGTAATGCAGAGAGAAGGCAAACACACCTCAAAGAGAAGAAAGAAGCCTGTGCAGCACGACCAGCAGCTTTAGCCAGATTTGTTTTTGAGCAACCAGGAGGACCATGTAGGAGAATTCCATGAATTGGTGACACTCCAAGCCTTGAAAAGGCATCAGAATGCTTCAAGGGCCACTCAACAGCTTGCTGGAGTTTTCTCTGTTTCAACATTTACATTTTAATATATCTAAACAAATATATCAATTTAAATTAGCAGTACAACAGCGTACATACCTTTAAATCATTTAGTCCCCCAATGTCTTCCCAAGAAACTTTGGGAACTTCAACAGTAACACCTCTTGTTATACTGGGGCCAACAATTGACTTCGCGTGTTTCCAATCATTCATTGTTACACTCCACATGCAGCTTTCTGCATTTGTATCAGTAGAATTTCCACGAGCAGATAGGACAGCTTCACGACACAAAGCTTCTAAATCTGCTCCTACATAGCCATTGCAAGAAGCAGCTAATGCTTGCAAGTTGACATCTTGATCCAATGGAAGCTTCTCTGAGTAGAGCTGAATTAAGATTAAGAAAAAGGTATTTAAAGAGTCAGTTGTGTAATTTTCAACTACAAACCCATGTTAATTTCACAGCACCTAACACCTCTACATACAGCCATTTTCCTGCATAAAGTTCAACGAAACTTTAGACAAGGTATCTCTTGAATTACAACATTTCTACAGGTAAGTTTTTTTAATTTATTTGTTTGAAATGATAACACATCATTCTCAGAAAGGAGAAAAATAAAAGAAAAAAAAGAAAAAAAGAAAAAAGAGAAAAGAAAAAGTTTATGACCATAGGCATAAGAACTTATATTTTCAAACTGGAGAGGACTTCTGAGAAAAAATAGAGAAAATAAAAAATTAAAAAGGTAGGTGCAAGTTTTTGTTGCTGGATAGGTAATCATTTATTTGTTGCTACCTTCTCATATGAGTAAGTTAATCATCGTATAACAGATATTCACTTTCAATTCTTAGCAAGGGGTTGAGTTTTAAAAGAAGAAAACTTTATGGGGGATATAATGATGCTAACCACTTTAAGTTTAAGGAGGCTCAAACTTAACTTACACTATGAAAAATCTTCACATACCTTGAGAATTCGGTAGCGCTCATCTTCATTAGGTGTCGTAACTTCAATTTCTGCATCAAAACGTCCTGACCTTCTAAGAGCAGGATCAATTGCGTCCACTCTAGAAAAAAATGAGTACTCTTTTTTAACATGATTTCCCCCCTCAAAATATGGGGAAAAAAATACTCAACATGACAATTATAAACTGTTTGAGCTCAACAGAATTCATTTGCTATAAATTTAGTTATAGAAACAATGTTTCTTTAGATATTAAAGAATGACAAAAAATTTTTGAAACAGAGACATGCAACATACAGTATCATTTTATAGAACTAAATTATGTGACCAGAAATATGCATCATCAATAGGTTTAACAAGCAAGGAATTCATGCTCAATGTTATAGAGAGAACTTGCTGCAACTACCTGTTTGTTGATGCCACCACAACCACATGCATAGATGCCGAAGAAGATTTAATGGAGTCCATGAGCATAAAGAGCTGAGAGGCTACACGGATGTCTTGTTCTCTTCTGTATTTGAAGCATTTGATCATTAAGCTCATTTTGAAACCATGAAAATTTTATTGAAGTTTGAATATAAATAGAAAAATTGAAACATGAAATTCCTCTTTTAGCACAATTCATAACCAGAATGCAAATTAAGAAAAGATACAATTATCAAGTTACCTTTTCTTTTAAATGTTACGTATGTTAGATCCTGGATTGTTGTTTTTTCTCCCTATAACTTTTTGGTATTAGTAATTTCGTTATTCCTAGTTCACAGTTTAAGACTTCATACTAAATGTATTTTCAGAGTACAACATTTTAAAATGGCAGGTACAGAACAATCTTATCTTGGAAAAGCTTGAACATCATTTACCGGGAGTCCCGACGAGGGCAAAGCACATCAATTTCATCTATAAAAACAACTGATGGTTTTCCTAATTTTGCATGAGATGTTGCTTCAGTAAAAGCTTCCCTCAAAATTTTCTCACTTTCTCCTGCATGTCCACTAAGGACAGAGTGCGGACTGCAAAATAACAAAGAAATCTCAAACAATGAATGTGTGAAGTTTAACAACTTAGTGCAGCATCAGATGCATTGGTAAATCAATGAGAACTTTCCCAGTTTTATGGATGAACTCATAAGATGAACTATACTACCTTAGTTCAGTTAAATGCGCACCACATTCTTGAACCACAGCACGAACCAAGCTTGTCTACAAATTCAATCATTTATGCATTTCTTCAATGAAAGAGATCCTTACAATAAGATGTCAATTCCATATCAAAAGAAAAACTATCAAAGCCAGCTAACATGCATGTATACAGAGAAGAATCCATTAAAAGCTAAAACATCACGTATACAAATTATATGGAAGAATAACGCGCCATCACGAGAAAAAAGGCCATGACTAAACCTAAAATTTGATACTTTGGGAAACTCAGAAAAAGAAAAAGAAAAAGAAAAAAAAAAAAGAAGCAAACTT
This sequence comes from Cynanchum wilfordii, assembly GCA_025388415.1. Classification (NCBI taxonomy): domain Eukaryota; kingdom Viridiplantae; phylum Streptophyta; class Magnoliopsida; order Gentianales; family Apocynaceae; genus Cynanchum; species Cynanchum wilfordii. The sequence goes on along the minus strand of JAHSUH010003778.1, from coordinate 167,194 downwards.
TAACTATAATCTGCAGGAAGTTGGTACCTTTCCGGTGCCAGGAGGACCATATAGCAGCAAACCTTGAGGCCACTGGAGAAAGTGGGAGCAATTCAGGCTACTTTCGCTTGCAGTGAGTAGGGAAGGGAATAAATGAAAAACAATAGTGTATAAAAATCAATGAATTACTTTCAAGCCGAGTTTCTGAGCCTCTCGAGAGTAGCGAATTGGATAGATAACGAGTTCTCTGAGAGCTTGCAAAGCTTCATCATTGCCGGCGACTGCTTCCTCCGCTCTCCACCGGCGGCCACCGTCTGTGCTGCCGCAGCCACTCTCCATAACCAATCTCCACCTCAGTACTCCGATCACAAAAGAGCTGCACAAAGGAAAACTTTTTTCAGTTGAGTAATATGGGCCTTTTTGGTATCGGGCTTAAAATAGAACTAAGCCCAAACCCATTTTCTTTTAAAATTTGGCCCAATTGATGAATGGAGCATTGATGGCTGCCTACATCTCGCCATTGATGTCCACTCCAGTTTCTCCGATTTCAACAGAACTGAGCTATGACAACTTAACATTGACGCAGAGGGAAGACTAGGGAGTGAGAAGCGAAAATGGATCGTTCTCCGACCTCCCGGAGGACTAGAAAGCCCCCGCAGCCGAAGCAATCCGACCTTTACTCAACTGTAGTCGTCCACGACAACGAAAATTCACCAAGAAACGACGGCAGGGAGGGGCGTAAACAGGAACAGAACTCGGACATTTATGCTACCATGCTTTACAAAGATGATGTCCAGGTCGATGAAAATGATGATGAATCGCTTCCCCCTTTGCTTAAACGCCTTCCTAAAGACTTTGGTGGAGAGCCCGCCATTAATTCCGATGACGATGAAGAAGGCGATGGGGCATCAATTTCTGGTACTGTAATTGTGAGAACGTCTCGCAATTCTAAGCCGCATAGTGGAGGTGGTTGGGATCCGAGTGAGAAGAAGGGATCATTAAGAAGGAACGAAACTGACAATGCAAGGTCGTATAGGAAGAGATTTGAGGAGAGTGAAGATGAAGAGGATGAAGAGATGAATTTTTCCACGTTTGTAGTGAGAGATAGGGAGGAAGATGAGGATGAAGAGGAGGAGATGGGATCTGGAACGGTAGTGAGGAAGACAAGGAGGAAAAGTGGTGGAGGGAGTGGAACTGGGACCATGAGTAGGGCAGTGGCAAGCATGCAGGCTGCAGGGGAAATTGGTGGGTTTAGGAAGCCCAGGAAATCTGGGAGTGGTGGTAGAATGGAGGATAGTGGTGGTAGTAATGGTGATAGGCGTATGAGAGCACACAGCAGTGGGAAAGTTTCCATGAGTTCTATACCAGATACTGTGACGAAGGAAGATCCTTCCGTGAAGTATGAATTGTTACATGAACTTGGTAAGATTTTTTCAAAATCAAGTATTTTTGTCTGAATTAATTACTTTCTATTTGGAGCTTCAGTCTCAAATTGGAGATTTTGAAACAAAGTATTTGTTCTTCTGGACACAATTCGGGTTTAGAGATGGCAATTCAAATCTTTGTTTGGTTTTAGTATCTTGATTTACTATATAACATTAGCTGGATTCATTTTATATTTAAGTTCGGCTTTTAGTGCAAGTTCCTCTAATCTGGAAAATTATGCTGATTGCATTTTGCGTGTCTTATTCAAAACATTTTTTCCATAAATTCAATTACAGTGCACTTTTCTGTTAGTGGATCTTGTTGGATATTATATACTGAGTGAGATTAAGAGGATAGAAAATTAATATGGTTCTGAAATTCAGGGAAGGGATCATATGGAGCAGTGTATAAAGCTCGAGATAGAAGAACTTCTGAAATGGTTGCCATCAAAGTGATATCCTTATCTGAAGGGGTATACTACTGTACATGATATCAATGTGTTTGCTTTTGGATTAAGTTCTCTTTGATGGACTATTAACATTTAAGATATTATGGTATATCTATTCAGGAAGAGGGGTATGAAGAGATACGTGGTGAAATTGAGATGTTGCAACAATGTAATCATCCTAATGTTGTGCGCTATCTTGGTAGCTATCAAGGAGAAGAGTATCTTTGGGTATTAAAAGAATCCATCTTTTGTATATGGACTTTCTGAAAATAAGTTACATCCATTTCTCTCTTGTTTCCTTCATTGAGACATTAAATAATGTTGCATTTTCATTTATTATTCTTATGGACATGCAGAATCTAGGTGTAGTAGGTTTGTTGTCATGAAGTCTTATTAGGATATTACTTGTTGACAGATTGTCATGGAGTATTGTGGGGGTGGGAGTGTTGCTGACTTGATGAACGTCACTGAGGAACCTTTGGAGGAATATCAGATTGCTTACATTTGTAGAGAGGCATTAAAGGTACTCCATATTTGATTTACAATCTCTGGTAATGAAATTGAAACCATGTTTCTGACAGCAAATTAGTCTTTTTGGGTAAGTTAGACTGTTGGTATGAAATCAAAGCTTAGTTTTCCCCTTTTCTGGCATTTTGTTTCCTTCACTTATCAATCTAGTGTATAGTTTCAACTAGAAAAAAAATGTAAGATGACTTTTCTCATTATTATATGAACTATTGGTAGAGAATGGTTGTAATTGGTCTTTTATTTCTTTTCTGGTGTACCAGGCTCATGGTGTAGCAAGAGGAGTGCTTGTAAATTTTTGTGCATGGGGCCCATGATCTTTTTGGATATGTACTTTTTAAATAAAGAAAAGCACTATGATTTTTTTTTTTTGGTAAATGAAATCACTATGATTTAATGACTCCTTTTATATGGTAACAGGCATATGTTCCTCATACTTTGAAAAGGAATCTAGCAATTGGATTAGTGTGCACAAAAGATCTCATTTGTCTTACTGTTGTAGTTGTGTGTTGTGTGTTTGCTTACATGATACATTTTGCTTCTTGTCACTTTTGGATTTCCAGCTGTTATTCTGTCAGGCTTGGTCTATGAAACAAAGTTATTACTTGGATAAATGCACTCTACGCATAACACTCCTCATAGGGAGAGAAGCCTAAGGGCTAATCGTACAAATCAGAAAAGACTTAGGGTTAATATTGGAATTTTTTACTTTTCCTATATATTAGCTTATGAGTTAAAACGCCATCTGTGGGCCTCCTTACCTCCACCATCTTTGTGATTATACTTTTCTTTTTCTGATCTTTTTGCTCATTTATGTAGCTTATGTATTTCATTTTGTATGTTGATTACTTTTTATGCAGGGTCTATCATACTTGCACTCAATCTTCAAGGTGCACAGAGATATCAAAGGTGGTAATATTCTATTGTCTGAACAAGGAGAGGTTAAGTTGGGTGAGTAGTCACAGGTTTCTTAGTAAATTATAAGTAATTTTGCATATTTCTATTTATCTTATTTGTTCAATCTGTTATTCATTTTCTTATCCAATAGAATATGTAAAAACCTGTGGTGCATAACATTTTCTGTTGATATGAAGCTGACAATTCCATTAGCTCGGAAAGTGAAAGAATAGATCTTTCTGATATTTTCTGTTGTCTTATTTAATCATTGGGTTGTATTTGATACCATGAGCAGGTGATTTTGGTGTTGCTGCACAGCTAACCAGGACTATGTCCAAGCGTAATACGGTATGAAAGGAGACTCCATTACTTACTGAAAGAAGTTCAAGTTTTCACCCAGAAAGAAAAAGAAAAACCAACGCAATCATTTGAATCTTAGGGTTTTTTCATTGTTTATTGTTTATTTGGAATCTTTTACCAAAATGTTTATCTGTACTCAGTTTATTGGTACACCTCATTGGATGGCTCCTGAAGTTATTCAAGAAAGTCGATATGATGGGAAGGTACCATGTATTTTGTTGTTTTGTAAATCAGTGTCTTAATTAGGTGTTTGTGATTCTATTTTGGCATTTAGAGGGGGAAGAAAGTTGTCATCTCATGAATGGAAAAACCAATGCTGTGGCTCATGAGTTTTCTATAATTTTTGTCTTCCAGGTTGATGTGTGGGCACTTGGAGTGTCTGCAATTGAAATGGCAGAGGTACTTCTGTGTATGTTACTTTTTATTCATAGGTGTAATTCTATCTACTGGACTTTCTAAGCTACCCTCCTCCCCTTGTCCTACTTCTCAAATGAAAGGCATAAGGCATCATCTGACTTTTTCTTTGTTTTATGACACTAGTCATTGGATGAGATAGAGGTCCTGACTCTGCCTATTTTTGTTTCAGGGTCTTCCACCAAGAGCAACTGTTCATCCCATGAGGGTTGGTCTTTGAACTTGAGACGTTTTGTTTCTTTAGTTCAGCTTATAATTTTATATTTGGTATATGTTGCTTGTACAGTGTATATCTGTGTGAAAAGGTTACCCATGCTATACAGCATTTTCAACTCAATATTCTTGGGATTAATGTTTTCATGGTATTGATTGATTAAGAGATCGGTTCATTGACTGGTCAGATTGCAGATATGCATGAATAAACCGTCAAAGTCACTCTTGAGAAAAGCTTATTTATCTACCTGATGCAGTCCTTAATCTTTGTTTTTATTATTTAATTTCTTTGAAGGGGAAAAATCCTTATCTTATTTGTTCTTTATATTTCTTATCATAGACCTGATTAGTTATCAAGTGCTTGTTGGTTTATGAAAGAAAGACTTCATATTTAACAATGTCGTCATATACTTCAAGACATCTATTTAGTTATGATAATGTGTATTACCTCTCTAGAAAAGTGATGTGTTTTGCCTTACATGTGTTGCAAGATGGCAAGTTATTCACATATCCTTCTATGAGCCAATATTTTGGGGTTTGGGTATATCTGTTCATATTCTTGCACAAATTTACAATTCTGAATTATTTCATTTGGTGGTTTACCCATTTTTTATAGGTATTATTTATGATATCAATAGAGCCAGCTCCAATGCTCGAGGATAAAGAGAAATGGTTTGACTTCTATCTCTTAAAAGTTAGAACAATTGATTCTGAACCATGTTAGTGTTAATTTTTCAATTTTATCTTTGATGTTATCTGTAAAAAGTTGGTCTCTTCTATATAGAATGAGTTCAAATGACTTTATCTATCTTTGTTGCAAGTTGTCCATTCATCAGTTGATCATCTGAAACTATGCCATTTTATATGACCCCTATTTTTCACAAATGTACCTATTTAGATCCTTTCTGGTAAAGGTCTTGTAACTGGCGTAAGTATTATAAGATATGTGTTATTGACCATATTGTAGATTGGCTTAAGATGGAAACATACACTAACCCTTTTCATCAAAGCTTTTAAGTTCTTCAAGCCCTCAACCATTTGGGCACTAAATCACTTTTCACTTATTACTGTGGAATAGCTTCATCTCTAGAGTCCTGTCTAACTAACAGTATATGCTAGATTTTACTTGGAATTTGACTTGGATCACATCATTCCATCAATAACATAAACTTGATTTTTGTTCTTGCAGGTCTCTGATTTTCCACGACTTTGTCGCAAAATGCCTTACAAAGGACCCAAGGCTTCGGCCAACTGCATCTGAGATGCTAAAGGTATTTCCTCGTGGTCCTTATTCTTACTTGTATAGAGTTTTTTGATTGGAAGAATTTGCTGTTGATATTTTCCAGAGACTAGGATTCTATCCAAAATATAATATTGTAAAGTTTACTTTTATCTCTTCAAAGATAAAAGCTTATACAAGCCCTCTACTATTCTCAATCTTGTTTTAGTGCTGTTTACTAAAATGATCCTAGAGGTGCTTTTTGAGAACTCAATAGTTCAAAACTTCAAGCATAGCTTTTCAGTTACCATTTACTTCCCTTCGTAAGTTTAAAAAGGTCAAGAACAAAAAAACAGAAGCAGGCCCAAGTAGTACTACAGATGCTTCCTGCATCTGGGTAATCTGAGTGTTCTTAAATCTGGATGATTAGTTACACATATTTGCTAAAAACATAAAATCATTAAACAATTGGACAATATTTTTAATAACACAAATATATTTTTCCACTGCCTCTTGGAGTGATTTTGGTTTCTAATAAGAAATCAAACAATTAACTTGTCTGCTGTATGGTGTTTCAAAAGCACAAATTTATTGAAAGATGTAAAATTGGAGCATCTGCAATGCTGCCAAAGATAGAGAAAGCAAAGCAAGTCAGAGCTTCCATGGTATTGGAAGCTCAAAATATTGTTCCTGAAACATCCTTACTCGAAGACTATGGAGATACTGTTCCATCTAAGCCTCAGGATGTTGATGCAGTTCCCTCAGAAGGTATCTTGCTACAACAAGCTGCATCTCATATAATTGGGTCAACTGTTGAAGGTGAAAACTATAGCCGTCACCACTTATTCTGATTGTGCTTAGTATTTTTTTATTTTCACCCTGTCTCACGTCACCAAATTAGGCACCTTTTTTCATGCAGTTTGTATGTGGTGATCAATGATGCACTGTGGAATTTCATATTTGACAGCCTAATAAACTAGAAAGTCAAAGTTTAAAAGGGATTTATAGATATGTAAGCTGTGTGCTGCGATATTTATGGGCTCCTTTGCACATCTTGTATCTAGATTTGGGATGGGCTTCTGAATCTTGTTTGATGTTTGGGAGGATTGAGGTAGTGGGTTTGGGACGATCTGTAACTTCCTTGTTTATGCAGTTATTTTTTGTTTCAGGTGATTTTGGCACTGTAGTAGTTCATGGTGAAACTGAAATTGGTAAGACTGTTACTGGCGAATCAGGGGCTACTGGCAATATTTCCTCAGCTGCTACACAGCATCTCAGAAGTCTTTCTGTTAGAAGGGTTGGAGACGAGAAAATAGAATCTAGGTACTCCTTTTTTTCTGAAAAGTTTCTTGTGAAAAATAGATTCTAGTTTGATAACATGCAGAAATACACAAACCAGGAGGTACCTTTTAAAATTTTATTCTTTTAACTTATCTACAAATCTGTTTTCTGCATATTCCAAAGGGGTTCTATATCATGATTTGTATTGATATTTCTTTGAAATTTGAAAATATTGAAACTTCTGTGGACTGGCAAGGAATGATGTACAGTTGATGATGTCTTTTTGGGATTTGCTTCATATGATTTCTATGGTGAAATATGATTAGAAGTTCCATTCTACTTGACATATGCCCTCAAGTGGTCTGGAATTAGTGTTTCTGATAGATTAAATTAGGTATACCATATATATCTGTTAAACTTCACCCCAGGTAGCATTATGAGTACCAAGATAAAATTCAAACTAGTAAACTCCTAAAATTCAGTGGTTTTACATATGAAGTCGTTGCAGTATTTTCATGTTTTAGTAGCTGCAATCTCCCTCTATCTACTGTAAATTCATGAAGTATGGCTCTTCCCTTCCATGTCCTAGTTGAATCTAACTCTCACTCGTTTTATAAATTGGCCAGAATGGGTGACATAGGCAGAGTTGACCCCCTAGTTGGAGGTTCTACAGCCATTGCACAGCCTATGCAAGCGTCTTTTCCTGAGCCATTGGATAGCAGTACCCAAACTGTTGGTACAGGCACGACTGGAGGTTCTTTAACAAATGAAACCGTCTCTCGCAAGGCATTGGATAAGGTAATTTGGCGCAGACATTTGAATCTTAAGATAAATGCAGCTTGCATTATGATTCCGATCTCAATTGGAGAACAAATGTTGTCCTTGCTGATGTAGAGCTGATTGTCTCTGTAGCTTTGGTCCATATATTCAGCTGGCAACACAGTGCCCATTCCATTTCTAAGGGCAACAGATATATCACCTATTGCTCTTTTATCTGACAATGTGCTTGGAGATAGGCAGTGGGATAATGGTGGTAATGTAGCTGTAGAAGCAATCCAGGAGCTCTTCAGTACTGATGCTCAGTCGAAAAGGGCAGAAGTAGACAAAATGAGGTCCTCATCAAGAATTCTCTGTGCATCATTTTGCTCCCTTATTTGCCTTCCATCTTCAAGCTTAGTCTTCTGTCCAGTTTTTATTTGATGTTTTGCAGGTACCCCTTCCCCCAAGCGTGTACCAGAGATTATCTTCAAGCCCAACTCTTATGAATCTTGCTCAGGCTCTCGCTTACCACAAAATGTAACAAGTCCTCTCTCTATCTTCCGAGCTAGCATCTCTTCCTGAGCTGCTATATATATATAGAGAGAGAGGTTATAGTGTGTAAATTATGGCCAAAGTCACCCCTTTTTTCTTTGTTCCCAGGTGCTATGAAGAGATGCCCCTGCAGGAAATGCAAGCAGCAGAAGAGCAGCAAACCATTCAAAAGCTTTCTGACACACTGCGGACAATTTTGAGATTGTAGCAGAGAGACAAATTTTCCCTCCTAACTCACCACCACCACCTTGTAAATTTATTGTGCTATTTCTTTCCCTGACTCTGTTTATTATTTAGATTTTCCCTCAATCTTGTACATAAGATCATGTTGTAATGTAAATGCAATTTTGGGTTTTGAAGGAATAAATCATAAACCATTCAAAAGCTCTCTCTCAAATCCATTTGCAACAATTTGATTGGCTTCTAGGGTTTAAAAGGGTTTCTTTCTTTTGCAAGTTCTTGCACGAGAATCTGTACAATAACTAAAAATTAGTCAACAAATTTTCAACTGGAGTATTCAGGAAATTAATTTTTTATTTTCTCAAAAAAAAAAAAATCTCAAATTTTGTTAAAAGTATTTTGTTTTTTAAGAAAATGATTATATTTTAAATTAGAAGAGAATTATAATGTTATTTCTATTTTCGTTTTCTTTATTTCTATAATGTTATAAAATAAACCAAAAGGAACTCGAAAACAGAGTATCGGCGGCAGAACCCGTTCGCGGTTTCCTTTCCTCTACAGAGAAGTATACTATACAGAAACTGCTGCAATCTCAGAGCCCCTCCAAGGAAAGACGAGACATGAGAAAAAGAATCGCCATTAAAGCTTCCTCTTTGTTGCTGTTACATAGAGGTGGTGGAAGATCTCTCTTCTTCTCGTCACCTCTTTCAAACAATGTTCACCGCCATTATCATCATCTTGTTCGGAGGAGTACAACGAGATTGTTATGCTTTCGCAGCCTTTACAATAGACTCGGGGATGAAGTCCCTTCAGTACCCACCTTAAATTTTTCTTCTTTCTGGACTCAACGATGGTTCAGTAGCAGTTCCTTTAAAATCAGTCATGCTGATGAAACCCCTTCAAGCTGTAAGCTTTTCTAAGCTCCTTCCTTTCTTTTTGTACCTTCTTCTTCTTAATCGAAAGTCTGCGGCCAAACTTTTTTTTTTTTTTTTTTTTTTAATTCTATTTGATCTATGTTGTACCTTGAATTTTAAAAATTTGTATTTTCTGGAGTTAATTGTGGTTCCTTGTTTGTTGAGAAATGTGAAGAACTGTCTGAGTTTCTTGATGTTTTATACCCTTTTGGATTGTTGGTTTCAACTGGAATTTCAATTAAGCTATTCTTTGAAATGATTTTGATATGCGTGCTAGTTCATTGCACGTTGCTGCTGGGACTGTTATAATGGATTACCAGTAAAGGATGTCCTTATTGTTTGACAATTGTTGTGAATCATAGTAGGATGGTTCAATTTATTATACAGTTTGCTGGATGTTAATAAAGTAGCAGTCTTGAAAGGGTATCCTCCTCGGTGCAATTTCCATAAATGGTAGGCTGCATTGAGTCATGCCGAAATCTTGCACTTTTCTGGTTGTCCAAAATGGGATGCTAATTGTCCATGTACTCTCTTTTGTCTCTTGTTGTATCTTTATATGATGTTAATTCACGTCTTTTCTCATTTGACTTGCAGTCAATGTTGAGATAGATGAAATTGATCCAATTGATTCATGGGAAGAAGAGGATGAAGCTGAGCCTCAGGTATTGGAGGAGAAACATGTTTTGCTCTTTGATATGTGATTCAGATATCAATAGTTTATTTATACGATGAACTTATTCAAAGTTTAGATTGGTGATGGTGGTGATGGAGGTGGAGTAGTTCTTCAAAATTGTCCATGGGGTGAAAGGGCACTTTCCATTGCCCATGAAATAATCTTGCAGTTTGGTGATGGCTTTGAACTCTATGCCTTCAAAACCTCTCCTAGAGGATACATTTATGTCAGACTGGACAAGCTATCAAACGAGTAATTTTTTTTGTTGTCTTATGGAGTTTTTTTTGTTTGATGATTGGTGAAGTGTTTTTTTGCTGGAATTGTATGTGTTTTAACTGATTACCCATGTCATTAGATATGGATGTCCTAGCATTGAGGAAATCGAATCTTTCAGTAAAGAGTACAAAGCAAAGCTAGATGAAGCTGGTGCAGCAGGAGATATCCCTGATGATTTGGCCCTTGAGGTAACTCTGAAATAGCTTTCATACTTGTATCTATATTTCTTGAATGTTTTGTAACACGTTGATCATCAGAATGAACTGAAACTTGCTTCCCTTTTGTCTTCTTCTTATTCTTTGTACAAGGTCTCATCACCTGGTGCTGAGCGGCTTCTGAAAGTCCCAGACGACTTAGACAGGTTCAAAGACATGATTATGAGAGTTTCTTATGCAGAAAGTTCAGACACAAGAAATCCATTGAAAGATGGAGTGTTTCTACTCGAATCAGTTGAAACAGAATCAGGATGCTGCATCTGGAAGTTAGCAGATGTGAAAGAAAATAGGGATCCTTCTGCTAAAGGCAGACCACTAAGCCGTAAACAAAAAGACTGGAGATTAAAACTACCTTATGATGTGTTCAAGAAAGTAACATTATACCTCGATTACTGATTTGACTTCATTTTTGTTGCCTTTTTTGGATACGTTTCAAGAATCTTGTTCATTTTCTTGGAACCAAATCACATTTTTGCTCTGGTCACTGGTCATATTCAGAAAATTTATCATTTCAAGATACAACCTTTGTAGAAGGAGAACACCATGGACACTGTAAGACTTGCTGCAAGTAAATCACCATGGAACTGTGATATCCCACCAGCTAGTACTAATCTAGGATGGTTTTTGTTAATCTTAGTATTATATTTAGTATTCTCAATTGTGTTGGTTCAGCCTGTCTTGGGCCAAAATCTCCATACATTGAACAGGTTGAATTGAGGTTGGCTCATAAGAAAATGAATGCATACCTTCGACACAACCGTCCCTGTTCAAATGGATGTGTTCGGATCTCTTGTAACGCTTTCTTACACTCATACAAATGTAACAAGTGTCATCATTTTTCTGGCCCAGAGCTTTAAGGCGTTAATCACTTCGACCATTTGCCCTGAAGGAAGCATTAGAAGTCCGTGCACCAACTCTCCCAAGTTACCGGGTTATAATAATTTATTATCATATGTTTATATTGTATTGTAATAGTGTAAAATAAGTTACAATTATTTCATTTTCATCATTAACTCTTGAAATCCCTAAACCAAACCATTCAAAATGGCTTTCCTTTTCAGAAACACCTAACATTTTAATCTTGTCCCCAAGAACATTTCATGAAATGCTGTCTTTTCTTCATTAAATGATGTGAACCAATCATGCCTAAAAACATGGCTTATTTAATACTATGACCTACATTTTATGGCAATACAAGAAAAATGGCAAAAAAAATCTTAACTTTCTTGTCTTCCCCACCAAACTTGGAGAGCTCCCACATCAACAAAAATCTGTAGAATTCATATCCTCTTACAATGATCACTTAGACAAAATAAAAATGGAAGAGCAACAGCAAGAAGATGAAGAAAACAAAAATGGTGTCAAATTCAGTGAGCAAAGAATGATATGTAATTATCTTCTTCTGAATCTTCTTAAGAACACAGACAGCCAAACAAAAAAAATTTCAAATTCTTGTAGTGTGGTAAATGACAAAGCAATACTAACCATAAAAGAAAAAAAGAAAAGGAAAATCATCTCAAACCTATGAAGATGCTATTTTAGTCCAAGGCAGAAACTGATCTATCTATCTATCTACAAGTCTATATATATGTATGTATATTGCAATAATAATAAAAACAAACCAAATTGGAAAAGAAGTTTTGGAGTGACAAGTGAAAATACTGATGTCACAATGAGTATAGTACAAGACCCTAACTACTTCTATGAGATAGAAAAATCTGCAGCACTTGTAGAAGAATATATATATAAATTGAAGTAGAAGAATCATTTTAATTACCATGGCACAATAATCTTTACTGTTTAATGAGAGAATAGAGACAAGAGGGCATATGAAGAGATGGAAAGAAACGTCATCAGTGATCAGCCAAGACAATATTGTTGATAGATCATAGCAGAATTATCCATAAATGGGGACTTTGGGTCCCACCAAATTGAGTGTAGGATAAGTTTTTAATGCATAATTATGATAAGACAATAGATACAAGTTAATATAAGAAAATTTGACACAATTTAGGATTAACATGAAATTAATCTAAGATTAAATACATAATCTTATTCCATTATTTAGAAGAGATTCTGATACTATCATCTGCTCCAATGGCTATTAGATTTAGATCCTTCAAATTGGAATAAACTGAAACAAGAGTAGAGGGAACTAACAAGTCTTGGTGTGTAATGATGTATTGTGGGGTTTTGTTTAGTTGAGAACTCTTTTACATATTATCTTTTTTACTCCTTTCTCTCTCTTCATTTTTGAGTCTCTGGAGCTTGATATTGATGGCTAGAGATTCCTAACCTCTCTTGATATGTTCATCATTTTCTGCTTTTATTTTATGGTGGTGGAGGTTGAATAAATGAAAGAAAATGATGGTTTTGACATGATATCTCTGGTTGCAAACACTATTGCAAAGTTGACATAAAGTTATACATTCTATATATATGTTTTATTCGGATTGAAATGGCACAATGCCCTACTCAAACTATTGGTTAAAGAGGTCAATAAATGACACCAAAGCTTAAGGAACTATCATCATGATAAAAGAAACTTATGTACCTAAACTTTCAAAAAGCCCTAAGCATAAGGGAATAAGTGTATATATATATGATCATACACACACTTCATATCTCAAATCTCACATATGAGATATGTAAGAATTTAATATAAAATATAATAACGATAACCGTTTAGATATTTATTATTAACTCGAATATTATTTTGACACATTAAAATCAACTAACTAGTTGTGCTGACATTATTTATGACGTGAACATAAATTCAAGATTCCAAAAGGGTAGGAAAGTAAAATCAACCATATGCATATTTTTTTGGGTAATTTATTCGTGTTTGGTAGTCATTTTAGGTCTTAACTAAACCCGATTCAAGTTGCATTAGACTCTATTAAAAGAAATTCTCCTTATATCTGTCTCTTCATAGACAAAGCTTAATTCAAGAGTGTGCAGATGAATGCATATTAATCTAATTGAAAAACTATATCAAATGGGCCGGAGCTGGTTTTTGGGAGATAAACCAAGAAAGAATACAAGAAAGGTAAAGGCAATAATGGGAGTGTTTATATATATATATATATATAATAAATTAGGGTTCATAAAAGTTGATTTATTATTCTTATTATTTTAAAACAATAATGTAAGAAAGATAAAATAAAGTAGGCATTAATCCCACCTTAGACTAAAATATTATGTTTAAACCGTGCAAGTAATGATAAGCTATACCACTAGGGTAGGTTTAACTTAAATTAGAATTTATTTCAACGTAAGTTTTTTCCTTTTAAATTTTTAATTAAAATTAAATCCAATAAATATTATTTACATTAGTAAAAATTTATTATGATATAAGAATCATAATGATGCAAGCTATGGCTGATATATATTTAATTTCTTTTATAATAAAAGGGGGGAAATTTGCATTTGCACATGAAAAAAAGGAGGAGAAAAGGGGCTTTGAAATTGAATAGAATTGAAATGTGAATGCAGAGAAAATATAGGGAAAGAATCTAAGAAGTTTTAACTTTGTATGAAGCTGGCGAAATGGGACATCGACCATTTCGTCTAAGCTTCTCTCTCCTTGCTTCCTTTCTCTCTCTCTCTGTGGTTATTTATACGTTTACCATGCCAAGAAGTAGTGAGAGAAAGTGTGTGATTAAGTATTCTTAGTGTGTGATTGTGTGCGTTTTTTTTTTCACCATCATTGGATGCACGTGGAAGTCCAGAAGTAAATATTGTTCTATTCAATCTTCATTATTAGAATTTTTTATTTCAGATTATATTATATATATATATATATATATATTTTTTTTTTTTTACTATAAATTATATATATACATATGTATGTATATTTCTTGATTCCATCTTCTTCACCTTTGGGTCATTTTCTTCTTCTTCTCTGTCATCCATATCTCTCCCCTTTGTAAGCTCTTTCTCTGTCTTTCTTCCACGTTTTTAACATTAATTGATTTTAGTTTCAGAAGAGTAAGAATTGAAAATCAGTAATAGGGTAACAGTTGAATTTTAAAAAAGCTTTCTTTTTTCCAGTTTTCCTGTCTGATTTTTTTGGAACTAGAGGTTGTTAATGAGGCGGAATGTGAATCCTGAGAGTTATTTTGATCTGCTTTTGCCTAAAGTTCTTTACTTTGTATTCTTATTAATTTGCATGTATGTGATTTAGCTTTGGAGTTTTGATCCATTGCTGATCGCCATTATGGCTATCCCAGATTCTCCTTTAATTCTTTATTTGTGCAATTTGAACTTTTCTTTAGTTCCTTTCTTTAGCTCCTGCAGTTTGCTTAGTTATAAGAATTTTAAATTCTATATTGATCATTGTTACAATAACTACTGGAAGAAGTATGTATATAAATAATAATTCAATGTACATGCATCTCAGGAAGACTTGTTTTATTTAATTGTCATTTTTCTGTTGTAATCTGCTAAAATACTCTTAAATTCATCTGTAGTAGACATTCAAACTTCTTTCTTTCTTTTTATTTTTTACTGTTATTTGATTTTGCATTGAACTTTCCCTGTATTATTGTTGTTGTTGTTTTTACAGTAGAGCTGTGTTTCATACTACAATTTTTTATTTTTTCCTTTTTCAGAAGCATGGCTCTTTCTGGGGCTAAAAGAGATGGAAAAGATTTGAGAATTTATGAAGATACAG
This sequence comes from Cynanchum wilfordii, assembly GCA_025388415.1. NCBI lineage: Eukaryota > Viridiplantae > Streptophyta > Magnoliopsida > Gentianales > Apocynaceae > Cynanchum > Cynanchum wilfordii. The sequence goes on along the minus strand of JAHSUH010003778.1, from coordinate 152,189 downwards.
GTGAATTGAGCACTGATTTGACAGACTATATTGCAGAATTATCCGAGGCTTCAGTGAAAGAGCGCGGAGCGTTTTCCATTGCATTATCTGGTGGCTCTCTCATTAGCTTGATGGGGTACAAAAATTGTCTAATCCTTCCTAAATATTTTTTGTTCTTTTCCACTTTCTTTATATGGAAATTAATATTTGTGGCAGTAAACTCTGTGAGGCTCCTTACAATAAAACTGTTGATTGGGCCAAGTGGTATATATTTTGGGTTGATGAGCGTGTTGTGGCAAAGAATCATGTGGATAGCAATTATAAGCTGGCAAAGGATGTACTTTTGTCAAAGGTAATTTAAGCATTCCATCTTTAGAATAATATTGTCTATCTATTCTAACAATGAGCAACAATTAATTTTCATTCATGTAATTTTGGATAATATTTATGATTAAAGCAGGAAATTAATTTTTGGGATAAATTTTTTAATACAATGTTGATCACAAAGTACTAAATGGAAATCTCAGCTGTGTGGTATAAGCTGCTGAACCACAGTTGCACAATCTTGAGATGTTTTGCCTCAGTAGCCGAACTAATCGTCTACTGTCCATTGATATAATCTTTGAGAAGTCATTGTATATTAGCTGGAATTGTTTGCTGGGATAACTACTTTCCACACTGCAAAAAGTAGCTTTTCGGGAAACTATCTTCTTTGTCCTTAGGATGTTCCACACTACAACATTATAATACAATGGGAGAAGATCAGTTTCTTACTTAAACTGATCTGTTGGTTTATCATTTTCTGCAGTTTTCATATTTTTGCTTGTTATGATTGTCAAACCAGAAGTAGATGATGCACACAAGGTAAGGGGTGTAACTGCCACTCCAAAGTCAAATTGTCTTGATTGTGGCCTATCCTAAACAGTTTGAGCTGTGTTAGATTCTGTGCCCCTTGCTGTTAGTTCTGTCAATCCACCATAAATCCAATACTATATGTGCTGAACCACCACCTTCTGAAGAAAATGAAAAAAAAAAAAAAAAAAAAAAAAAAAAAAGAAAAAAGTTGGGGGTGGAGGGTTGGGGAAGAGAAAGAAGTAAAAATAGAACCAAACCACATAATTCATGTAGCCTTAGCCTTGGTAGACCCACATATTGAAACTTTTTTGTTCTCATTTTCAATAGTGTTAAACCCACTATGATGAGATAAATGGTATATATCCTGCTATTTGTGTAAAGTTATTAATACTTCGCTCCTTGTATATCTTCAATTCAAGATCTTCCCTTCTTGATAAGAGTGGAAGCTGGGAAGAGGGACTTCTTCCCGGTGATCACTACAATTGCTTGTGCTTTCAAGTTTAGATTTTGAGAATTAGCTGTTTATATTTAGGTAATCTGATTCTCTTTTCATAGAAACAAAATCACCTGAATGGTCTTTGGTTTCTTATTGCTATGTTATGACTGCAATCTTATTCTCCTTGTTTTCAATATGTAAGCTGCATAATGATCTCATCTAATTCCCAAGTCTGGCATACACTGGCAATTTCTTTTCTCTCAATCTAAAACATATAAAAAACATTTTATTTCCTAAATATGATTTTCTTCATTTTGTTCATCCTGCCTTATATTTCAGGTGCCTGTTGTTCCTAGCCATGTTCATTCTATCAATGATACAGTGTCAGCAGAAAAGGCTGCTGAAGACTATGAGTTTGTTATAAGACAACTAGTGAGGACTCGTGTAGTTAGCGTTTCTGATACCAGTGACTGCCCCAAGTTTGATCTCATCCTTTTGGGTATGGGCCCCGATGGCCATGTTGCCTCTCTATTTCCTAATCACTCAGTTCTTGAAGAGAAAGAAGAATGGGTCACTTTCATCACCGACTCTCCCAAGCCTCCGCCTGAGAGGATAACTTTTACTTTGCCAGTAATCAACTCTGCCTCCAATGTTGCTGTGGTTGTCACAGGTGGCAACAAAGCTGATGCAGTCCACACAGTAATCGACGAGGTTGAGCCAGAGAGTAAACTGCCTGCAAAGTTGGTTCAGCCAACCAAGGGGAAGTTGGTGTGGTTTTTGGACAGGGATGCTGCCTCAAAACTTGAGGGGACAAATTTTGAGTGGGGCCTCACTTTTATTCCAGAAGTAGAGGGAACTAGTTGATTTTGTAAGGGAATTAGTTGATCCACCTCCTGCATTAGGTTCTTTTTCTCTTTAGTTCCTATGTGAAGGAAACCATGTTGTTTTTTCTTTATTTTATTTTATTTTTTATGTTAGTTCTTCATTAGCACCCTCTGCCCCACTCCCCAAATAGAAAACCAAACAAAAAAAGAAAAAGAAAGAAATGAAAAGCAGAAAGCCTCTCCCTTTTTGGCCTTCATCTTCTTGGAATCAAGTGGTTTGTAAAAGTGTGATTATCTTTCTGTTAAGAGGAAGCAACAATAAACTGGTTCTTTACAAAATATTTCTTTGTTCCCTTCTACAGCTTACTGAGGTCAAAGAAGTGCTATTTTGTTTTCTCATGCATCAAACTGTCTTGTTTATGGGATCCAAATTGAAAGACAGTTTCCCAATTACTACTTCATACTTGTTTACCATTCTCTAATATGATTTTTTTTTTTATTCCCCTTGACATATCAAAGCAGTAGAATAAAAGGAAAACATGCAAACCTAAATTAACAAAGCTCTCTCAGAAAAAAAACAGAGCATCACGAAGATACAACAGCCAAATAATAAGTGGCTCAAAGAATTTGACTGGCTAACTTCTTGATCATATATCTATTCTGTCTGATGTTACAATAACAAATCCAGAAGCTACATTACAAGAGTACATACAGAACATCTTGAGCAAGTAAAATTGAGCTTTTCATGCTGTGAAAACTACAACTCTCAAAAATTTGTGTGCTACAAGCTACATCCATAAATTAGGAGGAGGGAACAATAGACTGATAGGAAAGAAAAAGCACAGCCTACTTTACAGATAGGGAAGGTCCAACATTCTATAATATATCAGAAGAATGTGCTGCATAAATTGCTTTAGAATCAACTTGTTGTGGGCACTATTGATCTGTATTCCCTTTCTGTTATTGACTTTAAGCCATTGATATCAGGAACGACATCTTCCATACCTTCTTTGGGAGGGTAGCCAAGTGATCGTGCCTGCAGCCATTGGTCTATAACACCACAACTAATAGCATACTTGATGGTGCGTTCTAGGTACTTTTTATCAGTCATAAGATGTGGCTGGATAGTCAACATTCTCATGATACCTGAAACCGCAGGGAAATGCACAGATTAGTAGAAGGAAACTTCAGCTGACAGGAAAGAATAAACGTTTTGGTGTACTTCATACTGATAATGGTAAATTAGAAATTGAGACTTTGGATATAACACGACTTTCCCAATTTGTGAATGGAATAATAGATCATGTGATCCAATGTGAGCATATGAATATTTGTAATTCTATGGTTAAACTTCAAGAAGAACAGAAGACAACTTTGTACAAAGATGATGCATGGTTTACCTGCAACAATTCCATCACCAGATGCAGACATGTCAGAACTATATGGAGTAAGAGGTGCATCCTCCATGCCAAGAATAGCACCATTATGTTCCTCGGTGTAGTAGTGAATTTTAGAAGTCCCATTCGTCACAAACAGAATCTTAAGATTATCTTGCCAGAGAGGAGCAATTAGTTCTGGTGCATAATGAGTAAACTTAGATCTATCGTTATTTTTAGTATCAAATTCTTCAGAAGCCTCAATCCCACAAAGGAATTCAAGTTCTTGCTTGGAGACCTCAATAATATCCGCCAAGTCCCATGCTTGTTGTATGAATGTCTTGGTTTCTTCAGAAGATTGCCATAGTGGTAATGGTAAGTTGAGATCATAAAAAATAACTCCTCCTAATGTTTTTGAAAGTTTGATAGCTTGCAAAGTAGTTGTTCGCATTTTTGGATCAAGAAGAGAGAAGCTGTTGAAGTAAAACATTTTTGCCTGCAAAAATGGACACCAAACCAATCACCATTAGATGGAGTAGAGTGCAAAGTGCATAAGTTGTTTATTGAAAATAGTAGGCATGACCACATGCAACAAGTTAGGCTAATTAAATTAGTCATTTCAGACAATTGAAAGAATAGTTCTGATGATGGCCTCCATAGACATACAAAATTACTCTATTCATTCAGGATGAAGTTAAAATATGCATGTAAGGTGCAAGTATATCATCTCATACCTCCCTCAAGACATCAATATTTATTTCAGACTTTGATAAGGAATCCTCAGCACATGGCTTGACATTGGTCATTCTCAAGCTACCTCTTTTACTTATTTTCATCTGTGACACAGCTGTAAATCTTTTACTATCAAGTCGAACTGATCTTGTCTGCACTTTGTTTATGTTCAAATAATACAGCATAGACTGACCAAAGTCATCATCCCCGAGCTTCCCCATGAAAGCAACTTTGCCACCCAAACTTGCAAGAGCTACAGCAACATTACTTGAACACCCTCCAGGAGCTCTAACAAATTTCTCAGGGTCCCATATGACATCTTTTTTTCTTTCATGCATTTCATGATCTATAAGTCTATTGGCACGTCTACCTGAGGGAACAACTGCATGCTGTGCTGCACCAAAGCAACAAACCAGAGGCGGCCAACCATATGTGAAGCTAATATCCTCTCCCCCATCCATTTGAAGTTCCATTTCTAATTCACTCTCATCATCACTATTTACCAAAACCTTTTCCCCATCCTCGTCACTAAATTCTACAACACTATCTTCATCCACTACAATGTCAACCTGCTTCTTAGTTCTTCTGCGTCTTGTCACCTTCTTGTCTACAGCTTCCTCTAGGCTATCAGAAGTAGATGTAGCTGCAAAAGAACAGAAATATGTTAAAAAAGAAATTGAATTTTTGAACATTAAACATAAATAAGCTCATATAAGTTAAACTGAACTTCTGAAATGTTAACATTTCCACCTTTCCTCCTCCCACTTGTTCGTGTTTTTTTGGGGGTCTCACTTGATTCAGAAGTTGCAATATTTTCATCATTCATAACATTGCTATCTACAACAGGATCAGAAACATTTTCCACGGTTTGATCTGTTCCCTTTTTCCTTGTCCTAGTTGAACCTCGTTTGGATGTTCGACGTGTCTTTTTTCTACTCCCACTTCTTCATCTCCCACTTCTTCTTCATTTAACACTTCCTGAGTTAAAGCTTCAGTCTTTTTTCTCCTAGAGACAGCAGCAAAAACACATGTATTTTTCAATCCGATATAGTTAAGTTGCACTTGCACTAGCTTTACATTTGGGGTAGAAGTCCAGCTCGAATGCCACCTGCATATTAAAGGAGAAACTTAATTTGCATTTATATTCAGGATTTAGTGGTTTTCTACAGAATCAATGTCATTCCAAATTTAGAACCACAAGTATTTTATATAAACAGAGAATATGATTTGACTGTCTTTTTTAACCTCCAAAAATTTCCAGTTTTTAGAAAATGGAGCTCCATTTCACTGTTTATTCCATCTAAAGAAACACGTCAGACCCAGAGATTACAAAGAAGTAGGACAGAGATAAGAGAAAGTGATACAGTGGAATCTACGCAGGAGAATTTCCATTTTTCTATTATCATTAGCCATTTTTACACCCGAATTCGGTCATGTTATCCATTAGAAACATATCACAAAGCAAAGTGTAACAATACAAAGAAAATTCAAGAAACAAGAAGATTGAGAGGAAAGGAAACCTGGGCACTGTAGAGAACTGCGTGAAAGATAAAGAAGCCATTAAGAAAGAGCTCCAAAGAAGACTCTGCAAACCCACGAGCTGAAGAATTCTGGGGTTTAAGAGGCCATAGCTAAGCCTCAGGTAAAAAACAAGATGAGGGGTTTTTTATTAACTGTTTGGAATTTGAATGAAAACGTCTTAGCACGCATTTCCCTAATGCGTTATGGTCTTCACATATACTCCCACGGTTCACTTCGCCTACCACTCTCTGCTGCCAGCATCATTTTTCCCTCCCCCTTCAACATAAATTGGCGATTACTTCTCCTCTATTTTGAATTCTAGTACAAATTTTGGTCAAATTAGTTCTAGTGATTGAACGAACAAATTTAGTAATTCCTTCTTCTTCGGCATCCGAGCAACAAATTTAACTCGTTCACCTATTTCTGCATTTTCTCTCCGGTAAGCTTTTACTTCTCCATAAATTTGATGATATTTTCTAAATTCACTAAATTTCTTGCATTGTGAATTAGGATAAGAATTGTTTCGGTGGCGAATTGATGACCTTTCTCTATTTTATCAATTCTCTAGTGTATTGGGCTTTTCAGTAGATCCATATCAAGTAAATTGGTTTTGAATTCAGTTCAGTAATCGACTTTACTACAAAACGGATTACTGAAAATCATTGCAGGGATGAAGTTTTTCAAGATATTAAGCCCCATCAAGATTTACCATAGAGCAGGGGGAAGGAATCCAAGCAAAGGTACTCTCTTTTCTTTTTTTGTTTGAGCTGATTTCATGTCTTTTTATAGGTCAGTTGCTTACTGTTTCAGTTGTTGGAGTTAATATTTAATTTAAAATTTACAGGTTTTAATTTTTTTTTCCCATTTCTATTTTCAGATTCAAAGTTCTATTCTAGAGGGTTAGCAGCATTATGATTTTTGTATATTAATTATAGATATGAGAATCAAAATTCTTTTGCAGTTCCATGGATCTCCTTTTACCATTCATCCTCTGATGCCTCAATTGAAGTTCACTCTCCAGAGCAAGAAGTTGTAATTGCTTTAGGAAGCAATGTGGGAAATAGACTTAGCAATTTCGATGAAGCTTTACAGCTGATGAAAAGTTCTGGCATTCAGATTACTAGACATGCTTGTTTGTACGAGACTGCGCCTGCTTATGTGACTGATCAGCCTCGTTTTCTAAACTCTGCAGTAAGAGGATTCACCAAACTTGGACCGCATGAATTATTGGGAGTGGTTAAGAAAATTGAGTCAGAAATGGGTCGCACAACTGGGATTAGATATGGTCCTAGACCAATCGATTTGGATATATTGTTCTATGGGAAATTTAAGATTAGTTCTGAAATTCTTACAGTTCCACATGAAAGAATTTGGGAAAGGCCATTTGTCATGGCTCCATTAATAGATTTATTGGGTACGGACATAGATACAGATACAATTGCCTGGTGGCATTCATTTGCAAAACATTCTGGTGGACTATTTGAATCATGGAAAAATCTTGGTGGTGAATCTCTTGTTGGAAAGGATGGGATTAAAAGGGTAATTCCAACTGGAGATCGTTTGTGGGACTATTCAGAGAGGACCTCAATTATGGGTATCCTTAACTTGACTCCTGATAGCTTCAGTGATGGTGGTAAGTACCTGTCTGTCGAGGCTGCAGTTTCTCAGGTTCGATTGATGCTTTCAGAAGGGGCTGATATAATTGATTTTGGTGCACAATCAACACGTCCAATGGCTACTCAAATTCCCCCCGAAGAAGAGTTAGAGAGGTTGCTTCCTGTACTAGATATTGTTAAGCAAATGCCTGAAGTGGAAGGAAAGATTTTATCTGTGGATACCTTTTATTCAAGAGTTGCTGCTGAAGCAGTGAGGAAGGGAGCTCATCTGGTAAACGATGTATCAGGTGGATGCATGGATCCAAGCATGCATGACACTGTTACAGAACTTAGAGTTCCCTATATTATGATGCACATGAGAGGTGACCCCTCTACAATGCAGAATAGTGAAAATCTGCAATATACTGATGTCTGCAAAGAAGTAGCATCTGAACTATATACACGGGTTAGGAATGCTGAATTATCAGGTATTCCTGCTTGGAGAATCATAATTGATCCAGGACTAGGTTTCTCAAAGACAACTGAACAAAATCTGGATATTCTTATGGGCTTACCAACTATCCGAGCTGAGTTAGCAAGATGGAGCATTGCAGTGTCACATGCTCCTCTTCTTGCTGGACCTTCTAGGAAGAGATTCTTAGGCCAAGTCTGTGGTCGGTCTGCTGCAACTGAAAGAGATCCAGCTACTGTTGCTTCTGTGACCAGTGCAATTTTAGGTGGTGCAAATATTGCAAGAGTTCATAATGTTAAAGATAATCTAGATGCTGCAAAGCTGTGTGATGCAATGCTAGAGAGAAGAAGGTCTCATTGCTTAGTATGAGTATGGTGGGAAACTCAACTTTTCTCTCTTCTTCCAGGAGGTTTTGACTTTCTATGCATTTTCAATTAGAAAGCCATGAAAGCCATGTCAACTCCAGAGCCTACAGAGGCAGTTTTTTTCACCTGTTCTTGCAATCTTCTGTTGTTTCTATTTGAACTCATTAAGTTGATAGTTTTAGCAGTTCATTTATTTACTGATTCATTTTCTATTGTCAATGTGCCTCGCGGGTCTACTGTATAAGATCTGAAGAATCCCTGCCGCCTCATCCCTTGAGGATTATTAGGCAACAGGTTCATTTTGTAAATAAATTCTGTGCTGTAAATGATGTTATAGGTCAAAACATAGCAATATCATAACACGAAATTGATGGACAAAAGTTCCAAGTTCACAGAATCATTACTAAGTACTTGATATTATCTTCAGTGAGGACATCATCTATAGTCTAAATCAAAGCAGTTATCATACAAGTTAAGTATGAGTGAAGCAAAATGGTGTGTTTTTCCAAATTTCCCAACAAAACTTGAGCAAGAACAACAAAAACAGGAATATTCTAACCACCATGTTGCTTCTTCATCTTCTCTCCTACATTTTTGTACTCCCAAAAAGGATGAAATAATTTTTCATGACAAAGAAAAAGAACTAGCTGCTCTGTTTTAAGGCCTCTGCTTCAGCTTTTCGCATGGGGTCATCCATATTTCCGGCTTCATCTTCCTTTTCACCTTCACGCTCCTCAGCCAGCTTTTTCCTATGTAAATCCTCTGCTGCCTGCATTGCAGCTTTGTGCTCTTCTTGAAGCCTCTGCATTTCAAGTTCCTGCTGCTGTCTCTCGAACCATGTATCAGCATCCGCCCAAACTGAAATAAAAACAAACCAAAATGTTTTAGCTCCCCCATATGACAATAATAAAAAAAAATCAACCTCTGCTGATAAGAGAAAAACTAAAGAATCATGTTCTACTCCACCCATTGATTCTGATAAATAATATGTATTCACAAGCATAGAAACCAATGATATAAATCCCAAAGAAAATGCCCCACAAAATTGAAAAAAAAAAAAAATCAACTTTAGAACACTAACTCCTGAGTTCTCGTCCTTGATCTGGTTTGCTTGCAATATCTCTGAAAGCTAATGATGAAAGGACTATACAAAGACAGGGCATGACAAAAGGGAACTCATGCTAAGAGGTGCTATGTCGCTTAAAAATGTTCTCTTCCAACAGTTTACATAATCCATCCCCTTCTAGAGTTGTCAAGGATGAACTTCCAGTTTAACTTCCCAACATTTGTAATTTGTAACAGTAAGAAGTTTAAGTAATTTCTGCAATAATCAGTTATGTAATTCTCTGCAGATACCAAACTTCCTAATTCAAGGGCAGCTGAACTTCAGATAAAAGTAATAAATTTAAGATTAAGGAATCATATTTATGGAATCCCCTAAAGTTAACAAGAGATTGTCATTGTCTTCATCCTAAAAACTAATTCTTGAATTGATGAGTTCAGTCTCGGACATTCTAAAACCAAACAAAAAGAGACAGTTCTAGAAATTTCTTCCTAAAATCATCACAATCAAATCAAACAAACATAACTATTCAAATACAAGAAGACTTGCCTACGCTAGTTTCATTCTAAAGCGAAAGAATTAAACAAACAATGTTTCAAAAAAAAAAAATTCCCTTTTCAAATTTTCTCTATACAGGAAATTTCAAGAACCCAAGAACCCTAAAACTATTAATACCAACAACTACAACCAAAGAAACCCAATTAACAAAAACTTTAGGTAACCAAGAATTCATAAAGAATCAAACTTTAAAAAAGAAAAGGAAATTTTAAAATTGCAGATGGAAGTAAGTACTTACTGGGCTGGGCTGCCCAACCCTGTTCGCCACCCTTAATACGTTCAGGGAGGGCATAATTAACAGTGAGGACACGGCCATAGAGTTCAGCCCCGTCCATGTTATCCATGGCGGCGGCAGCATCATCCCTTTCAAGGAAAGTAACAAAGCCAAAAGAACGGTGCTTTTGAGTGGCTTGATCTAGCGGAGTCTTGACATCTTTGATGTCACCAAAAGGGATAAAGGCAGCGTGAAGTATTGCTTCGTTTACTTCCTCAGCTAATCCTCCAACGTACAGAGTGTTCTTCTGCACCGCCTGATTCATCATTGCTCTCCACTTCTGTTTTGAAAGACTACAGACTTCGCAAAAGTATTGCTATATTTATAATATATACACATGACCATTGCTTATCAAAAAAAAAAAAAAAAAAAAAAATGTAGGTATATATATATTAATTAAATTTTTTATTTACATAAAAATGGTACTTTATCACTCTAAGGTGTTGTGATATTATTTCTTGTTACAAATCAGAGCTCTTTTTAAGTTTCATATGTTAATAGTTGGACAATAATAATAAATCGAAAATTTAATGTTCAGGAAACAGAAGACATTTATCCATTCTTCATCTTTCTTCTTCATTAGATACACAATATACTATATTTTTCTGTTGTTGCAAATGCAAACACCAAAATGGAACAACAAATTTGCAAAACTGCTATTTGAATATTGGTTAGTTCTCAGACCTTTAAGGTCTAAATATGAGAAAAATGGCAATTCAAAGTCTAAATTCCTGTGGTTTCAATGATTCAATTGTAGACAATTCATGAAAAAGCTTCACTTCCTACTACGCACATAAAAGACACTAGCAATGACAGCTATACCAACAACGGCTACTGAAATAGTACTAGGGTATTGCTTAGTTATCTCCATCAGAATTTTACTAAGGTTTTTTTGTTGCTTCTTGACAATCTCAAGTTGAGGGATTAATGGTGTAGGAGTGTCTAGCTCCCCAATGCAGAATTTGTCCAATAGTTCCCTTGCTGATTTGCTATGACCAGCATCCTCAAAATCCTCAGTAGCATCTTTTCCTATAAACATAAACATGAGCCCATCATATCAAAATTTAAACTTTATTCTTGAATTGGAGACATGCAATTTATTGTGTTCTAAGTAAAAAGAAGAATCAAAATTAAAAATAATGTAAGAAACTGATGAAGGGTAAGAACCTGTGGCATTGAGTAAAACATCATCTCCACCAGGATGTTCATCTAAATAAGACGAGACATCATATACCTGGCAATTCAGAGAAAAAAAATATCATTATAGTATTACATTATAAATACAATAGTATATAATGTTTTAGTTTTTAGAATGATATGCTTCTAAGAATAAAAAAGGAAAAAAAAGAAAAAACTAGTTATTTAGAAGATAGATTCATTTAACCTACAATTAAAAAACCTTTTGCTTACAGTCCTTAGAAATCCTATGCACAATGAAAAGTTCTAAGTTGATTGCATTATTATATTTCACTATATCACAATGTTTAATGGAATAGCATTTGAACCATACTACAATTAACAATACATAATTATTTGAAATAAAATCACATAAACAGTGCATTACTTTACTAATTCATACAACATTTGAGATACCTTATAGTAGTAAGATCTAGATCTCAAATAGGAAATATTATGTTGAAATACATCAAATGAATAAGATGATCACTAAGAAAAGTTTTGAAAAACTTTTCAAAATGAAGCATACAATTGTTAATTGTGGAATATTCAATAATGTGTTAGTTTGCCCTAGTATACTTTTTTGTCACACAAAAAACTTTTAAATGAAACTAATCTTTACATCTACAGATCACTCATACAATTACTATAGAATGAATGAAATTCATATATATATATATATAGTCCTACAGAGCCAATAAAACAAAACAATAAAAATCTAGTAATAGTTGACATGTAATGCAGTTATCTTATAGTTGAATCTGTGATTAGACATTTAGGGATGTGAAATAGAAAAACTAAAAGTTGTTATCTTATAGCCTTAATTTGAATCCTAAAACAATTGAAATAGTCATCTCACTTTAACACGTATGGAAATGGAATCGAATAAAAGCATATCCAAGAACAAAATCAATGACAACAAAAGTAAGAAAGTCCCACAAGATAAACATAAAAGCATAAAAAACAATTCTTTGCTCAGGAACATAACTGCACAAAATGAAAGCGCAACTGCAAAACCCAAAACCGAAAAAAAAAAAAAAAAAAAAAAAAGAGAAATATCCTCCATCATGAATTTTAGAACAGAAATCCCGCTTCAAGATTCAAGAAAAGAAAAGTGGTTTAGATTTTTTTTTTTTTTTTTTTTTTTAAAAAAATTACCTTTCCATCAATTACAACCCAGCAATCCTCCTTTGTGTTATGCTTAGCAACATCTTCCATGGTATACAGTTCAGATAGGGTTGCCATCCTTCCTTTCTACTATGATTTTGTTCTTTTATCTTCAAGAAATCAAAAAGTCAGCAAGAGCGGCTTCTCACCCACTGTGAATGGCGCTTGCAGAATGTGCAGCACAAAATAAAATGATATGGTTTTCGTAAGAAAGGGGGTCGACGACATGGGCGGCTCTAACGGGCCGGGTTTAGTTCAGGCCTGCCTATTTTTTGACTACCCGACTAAAATCTAAAATTTAAAATTTAAAATTTAAATAAGCTGGAAAATAACCAACTGAATAAGAGGCAAAATTTTCCTCAAAAAAAAAACAGGCAAAATAAGCAGTAGAAAGATAACAAAATGGTCATTGTTCTAGAATAACAAGATTAAGTCAAAAAAAAAAAAATTGAAATTTTAATAGTAGAATTTTTAATATTCTACATTACCCTCAATTATTTTATTTATTTTTTGAAAAGGTATTACCGTAGATATGTCGCGGATCTCTCAAAGATCCTTTAAAATCTCAAAATCAATTAAGTTATTCTTAAAATGTTTATTTTAGGAATATTGAAATTAGGCCTTTTAGAATAAATAAGAGATTATTAAAATAATAAATAAATAAGAGATTATTAAAATATTTATTATTAGTATCTTCTTTAAAACAAATATTTTCCATCCATTTGTAACTTATAATACATGATACAAGATTCCTATATATATATATATATATATGTATATATATATATATATATATATATATATATATATATATATATATATGTATAAACTTGATCTCTTCCTCTATACATTTGTCTAAGTTTACATTTCCATTCTCTTCACCCGCCGGATTGTTCTACATAGAAATATATATATATATATATACACTAATGGACATCCTGCTGTTGATTGCTTGTCTGATTTTCGGAGTTTCCTACCTTTGCATTGCTCTGTCGAGATGGAACCAAATGAAGTACAGTGGAGCACTGTTGCCTCCTGGCACTATGGGTTGGCCAATCTTTGGTGAAACTTTTAAATTTCGTGACCAAGGCCCCGAGTTTATGAAAAAACAATTTGCAAGGTAGGTAACACATATACATATACATATATATTCTTAAAACTTTTGAGGATTTTTTTTTTTTTTTGTCTTTAATATGACTCGATGCAGATTTGGAAGTGTTTTCAAAACTCATATATTGGGTTCACCAACGGTGATTTCAATGGATCCAGAACTGAACAGATACATTCTTATGAATGAATCAGAAGGACTTGTTCCTGGTTATCCACAAGCTTCTTTGGACATTTTAGGGAAAAAGAACATTGCTGCTGTGAGTGGAAGAACACACAAAAGAATTCGAGGCTCACTTTTGCTCATGATTGGTTCTCCTAAACTCAGAGAACAGTTACTTCCTAAGGCCGATAAAGATATGAGACGTTTCATCCAAAATTGGGATGGAAAAACTATTGATATTCAACAGAAATCTTGCGATGTAAGTAGTAATAAATAACAAATTAATTAATTTTCTTCATAGCCTAGAATTTGATATACTCAATTGATTTCTTTAGATGGCATTCATTACGCATTTGAAGCATATCATGGAAGAAGAAGCAGATTCAATATGGGAAACTTTTATGGCAGAGTACGAGAAGTTGATGGAGGGCACCTTGTCTCTTCCCATCAATTTTCCGGGCACCAATTACTATAGAGCAATGAAGGTATACATATATCATGATTTCTTATATATATATATATATAAAGTTGTGATACTCGTCCCACTTTGAAGATATATAAAAATGTATAATGGTAATATAATTTTAATGTACAGGCAAGGAAGAACGTGATTCAATTGATAAGAAAAATCATAGAGAACAGAAAAGCTTCTTCTAATTCAAATAATCATCATGATGACATACTTAACAGTCTGATAAGTGAGGGCGCTAATCAGAAATACGAGCTGGACGATGAAGAGAGAGATGATCAAATCATTACCATTTTAAATTCTGGTTTCGAAACTGTGTCTAAAACTACTATGATGGTCGTCAAATATCTTCATGACCATCCTAAGGCTCTCCAAGAACTAAGGGTCTCTTCTCTTCTATTATCTTCTCCTCAATTTAATATGTATATATATATTTATATATATATATTCATGTTAATTGTAAAATAATATTTTCCAATTAATTAATTTTGGGTTTTATGATGTATTAAATTCTTTTATCAGGATGAACATTTCAAGATTCGTCAAGGCAAGTCCAAGGACCAACCAATTGATTGGAATGACTTCAAAAACATGAAGTTTTCTCATGCTGTAAGATTTATATATCATTAGTCAATCCAAACTTCCCCGAAAAGAGAAAAAAAAAAAAAAAATAATCCTTTGTAAAGAACAAGACAAATGTATATATATATATACACCATATATTTTCTGCTTGTAGGTAATCTATGAAACACTGAGGCTGGCTACTATTGTCAATGGTGTTCTGAGAAAGACAACGAAAGATATTGAGTTAAAGGGTAGGATTGTATTTGAAGCTAATTAACAATCTTCATGTATTTTAATGAATGTTTTTCTGATCATGTTTATATATATATGTATATTGTGGATTCAGGGTTTCATATTCCTAAAGGATGGAGAATTTATGTATACACTAGAGAACTCAACTATGATTCGAATCTTTACTCTGATCCGTTGAAGTTTAATCCATGGAGATGGATGGTGAGAACAACTCTATTTTTTTTTGTTTGTGTTCTTGGACTGATCAACCAATATTTCGATAGCAAAAAAAAAAAAAAAATTTAATTGATTTGTACAAATAATATTGGCAGAAGAAGGATAGGCTGGAAAATCATAACTATTTCCTAGTATTTGGAGGAGGAACTCGATATTGTCCTGGAAAAGAACTCGGAACACTCACCATCTCTCTCTTCCTTCACTACTTCCTTACTACTTACAGGTTATCCTTCCCATTTCTTGATATTTTCTTTTACATATATATATATATATATATATATATATATATATATATATATATATATATTTATATGTACTAGTGATGTAATAATAATAATGTTTGTGATTGTTTTATGAACAGGTGGGAACTAATAGGTGATCAAGAGATCAGGGTATTCCCAAGAGTTGAAGCACCGAATGGATTGCACATGAAGGTTTCCAAGTATATCGATGAAAATGATGATTAATTTTCTACTCTTTTCTCTTCGTTTTTTTTTTTTTTTGGTTACTTGTCATCTTACATATTTAAGATAAATACTAAAATTTTTGTGTGTTTTGGTTCAATATATATATATATATATATAATAAGAACAGAACATTAGAAAGAACATGGGAAAACTACGTGCATCGACTGGCCTTTGGTTGTCAAACCACGTTTTTGCATTAACGTTTTCAATTATTTTTATTCACACTTTCCATTATTTCCCCCCAACAAAAACCAACCCTTAAATTAAACAACTCTTTTCCTTTGTTTTTTTCATTGTTCTATGATCATAATTATAGGGCTTATAAGTCAACTTTTATATTGATTTCACTTAGATTTTCTTTACATAAACAGCTTTGAGAAAATGTGATTTGTTTTCTTTTTCTTATCCTTTTGTCTCCTAAATAATATATATATATATATATATATTTTTTTTTAAAAAAAAAAATTAAGATATTTTGTCCTAACATTCAATTTTATGAAAAATAGAAATTAAACGTACTAACTCTTTATATGGTTAGGACAAAATATCTTATTTATTATTTTTTTTAAAAAAATATTATTTAGGAGACAAAAGGATAAATTTTAATTTGTTCAAATTGAAAAAGGGATCGGATATATAGATATATTGTGATATCTTTAAATTGTATATTAAAGAGGATCAGTCTAATATAATTATGCACCCTCTAAATCAATATCAAATCCGTCATATTTTATTTTATTATAAATAGGAGTCAAATTAGTCATAATTTTTAACACAAATTCTCAATTAAATTATATTAGGATCAAGAAAAAGTAGACATGAATTTAATTGGTATATATTTGATAAATTTTAAAATTATTTCATATAATATATATATATATATATATATATATATATATATATATATATATATATTTTCAATATGGAAAATAAGTAAGGCGACAAAAGTTTAGAGAAAGGGGAAAAAAATTATAATAATGAGATTTAATTCTTGGTAAAGAGCTATAAATAAAGTTTATTTTATATATAACTTTATTAATTACGATACAATACACAAAATTGTTTAGAATAAGAACAAGAAAGTCCGCATTAATTTACTCCGTAACAGAATTTTTTTCTTTATTTATTTATTATAAATTAAGTGGAAAAGAGTCAAATTTAACTCTTTTTAAAAATCAATTAGTACAAATTAATGTGCAATTTTCCTTTCTTGCATAATGGTGAACTTTGCATTTTTCTATGTACATAAGTCGTTCAGACCGTTTCGTTGAATTTAATGAAAAAATTTCTTTAAAAAAAAGAAAGAAAAAAGAGGAGTATTTTATTGGGACAATATCGTACTTTTATGTGTAATGATTCGGCGAATCAGTGTTAGAGACATGAATTAGCTTTGACTAGAGAAGAGGCATAATATACCAATGGATGGAATGGTCATGGAAAAAAGGAAGGCTCGTTCTACTAGGAAAGGTCCACTCTCTTACCACTACTTTTCCTTCTATAAATTCAGCAAAAAAACCCACAAAGATTCTTGCACTGTTCTTCTTTTTCTTCTCTGAAATCTCTTGCCTTTGCCTTTGGTTTCTTCTCTTCCATTAGATAGAGAGAGGGAGGGTCATCAATTCAAGGCAAGACAATGGCTGGAAATTCTGTGACACCAACGCCTGTGCTGGCCGATGAGCTGGATATAGTCATACCCACAATTAGAAATCTTGATTTCTTGGAGATGTGGAGGCCTTTCTTTGAGAAATACCATCTTATCATAGTTCAAGATGGTGATCCTTCCAGGACCATTAAGGTTCCAGAGGGTTTTGACTATGAGCTCTACAACCGTAACGATATCAACAGAATTCTTGGCCCTAAAGCCTCTTGCATCTCCTTCAAGGACTCTGCTTGTCGGTGCTTTGGCTTCATGGTGTCTAAGAAGAAGTATATCTATACCATTGATGATGATTGCTTTGTAAGTCCTTGCTTACTTGCTCAATTCACCATTCCCTTTTATTGTATTTTTCAAAAATTTTGGGGAAATTCTCCCTAGTTTTTATAATTATTGTTTTTAAAGAAGCTCCCTTTTTTGGTTTCTGTGGTGGAAAGATTGGATCTTGATGTGTTTCTCTTTGATATACTGGCTGCTTAGCTTTTGAAGGGAAGTACTGAATGTTTGATATGAATGATCTACTTGATCCTTTTGCAGAATTGTGCTAGAAAGGTTGAGTTTTTTATCCTCTAGTGTTTGTAATCGTGATTGACTCCCAATTCTTATATCCTCTTTGTATCCAGCTGTTTGTTATGTCTGTTCAACGTGATATTTCTAGCATACGAGCTTTATGCTTATGTGCGGCAGCTAGTGGAAATAATAACATTCCACGTTTGACAGGGGAATGAGGATCCTTTGCTATCTATTCCTTTTTCATGGATTTCCTTGCTAGATCTACTATAGAATTACATAATTCTTAAGGAATTCTTCTTCTTCTTCTTCTTCTTCCTGAGGAATCCAAAGGGTTAATTAGTTTTTCTTGATTGCCCACCTAATAATTTTGATATGATTGCCTTTTCTTCTCCCTTTTCTGTTCTACATTCTCATGTTTAGAGTAAAAAAAAGAAACAGAGAAATAGATCTTTAGATCTTTTTTTGTTAGGCTTTCAACATTATTGTAGTTTTGTATGTTTTTTCTGACGTTTTTGTTCACTAAATCATGAGCAGGTTGCCAAAGATCCATCTGGGAAAGATATTAATGCACTGGAGCAACACATAAAGAACCTTTTGAGTCCATCCACTCCATATTTCTTCAATACCCTTTATGATCCTTACAGGGAAGGTACAGACTTTGTTCGTGGCTACCCTTTCAGTCTCCGTGAGGGTGTCCGCACTGCTGTTTCTCATGGTCTCTGGCTTAATATCCCTGATTATGATGCTCCCACCCAGCTTGTGAAGCCACGTGAGAGGAACGAAAGGCATGTTTACTAATCTTCTTGAATTCTTTTTGTTCTTTTACATCATCTTTTCACTTGATGATTATGATGATGGCCATTTTTCTTTTCAGATATGTTGATGCTGTTTTGACTATTCCCAAGGGTACCTTATTCCCTATGTGTGGAATGAATTTGGCATTCGATCGTGAGCTCATTGGACCTGGAATGTACTTTGGACTCATGGGTGATGGTCAACCAATTGGACGCTACGATGACATGTGGGCTGGCTGGTGTGTCAAGGTACATACATACATACATATATTTCTGTATCAGTTCATTTTGTCATGAATTTGTAAGGTTTTGTTTCGAAGAGCATAGTGATTGAATGGACCTTGTGTTTTTTGGCTTTGCAGGTCATCTGTGATCATCTGCGTATGGGTGTCAAGACTGGTTTGCCATACATTTGGCACAGTAAAGCTAGCAACCCTTTTGTGAATTTGAAAAAGGAGTACAAGGGTATATTCTGGCAGGAAGAGATCATTCCATTCTTCCAGTCGGTTGTCTTCCCAAAGGAATGCACTACTGTTCAGCAATGCTATCTTGAACTCTCGAAACAGGTCAAGGCTAAGTTGGCAAAACTGGATCCTTACTTCACCAAGTTAGCTGACGCTATGGTCACTTGGATTGAAGCTTGGGATGAGCTTAACCCATCATCATCTGCTGCTAACGATGCCACTGCTAAATGATCTCCCCATTAAGAAGAAACCATTCAAAAGAATTTTTCTGCTTTTAGAGCAATTGAATTACCTGCTTTTTGTTTTTTCTTTCCGATTGTTGGCTACTATTTGACTTCTTTTTTGGAGGTATTATTCTCCATATAGGAGAGTAGACATGAGAAATATTTTAGCCGTTCCTAATTCTTCATCATGTAATAGTATTGCTTATCAATTTTACCCAATATAGTTGAGTTCTTTTAGTATCTGAGGGGTTTTTTTTTTTTTTAATAAAATGTTTCAGTTACAATAGAACATTTCCAACAAACAAATTTAAAATAAAATAAGAAATAAAAAAAAAATAGAAACGAGTTTTTATCTTAGAGCTATGTACTTTTCATTGTTCTTATGAAAGATCACAAAAAAGAAAAGAAGAGAGAGATCTAGTGGATTACTAGCGTTGGCACTCTACAGAAGACTCCGAAGAGTGCTTACAAATTAGCAACTCGCCTTCCTCATTAGCTATAGCTAAAGCTCCAGAATCAGAACTATCTGCAGCAATACATGACACTCTTTTTCCTATAAAATAAATAAACAGACGAATTAGTTATCAGATTGTTACTGCCTTTTTTCCATGTTTTTCAAACAAGTAAGAATTTAGTACGTCACAATTAGGTTACACATAAAGTTTGGATTTTTCCTATTTTAACCCATATACTTTAGTATGCAAATACCCACCTCTGAAGTGATGTAGACTACCAACTTTAATTCCTGTAGACAACTCCCACGTATATACGAGTCCATCAGATCTGCCAATGATCCCATGACCAAATGATGTACCTATTGCAGTAGCCCTGCATGAATTTCGTTTTAAAACCTTTCTTCATGTTTTCCAGGATTAGTAGAATGCAGCATGAGTTTTAAGTTTCTTTAACTTCCAAAAATGAGTAGCACTTGAGAAATCCTGTACTTGCAGGGCTCAAGACTATATTATGTGTAAAGACTATGCCTTTCAGATGATTTTAAAGATAAGATTTGAAAATACCTGAGGTCCAATGCATTTCCCATGAGCACAAAGTCTTTTACCAATAGAGCAAGCTTCCAACATCCAACGGTATCAATTTGCGAGTCACCTGATTCATGACTATGTTGAAGATCAGGAACAGAGTTGGTTGAAACAAGTATCCAGATTGCAACATCTTCACCATGTGTGGGAAGAGCAAATTTATTCTCTGAACTTCCTGAAAATGACATTTTGGTGGTATCTAGCACTTCATCAATGAGTTTCTCTGGGCTGGAATAATTGCAAACACTGCCTTTTATTTGCCATTGAAATAAACTGATAGGAACACATCCATAAATGGAAGTGCTCGGAGCTGAAAACTTTGAGACGAGAATGCGTTTGTCAATATCCCTGAACGAAATATAACTGATTAGTGTTTTATAAATAAGCAGAACTAAACATGTACAATGAAAAAGTGAATGTGTATGCATGAGCTATGTAACTTACTAGAAAAATATGGTTTAGAGGGATAGTCATATTTCAACAAACTGAAAGTGGAAAATTACTGAGAATAATGCCCATACAAATCTTCTGAAATGTAAGCATAAAAATACCAGTATCTGAGTAATAAATTGGTCCATAGTAGAAATAAAAAGGAGAAAGTGAAAAAGGCTGCAATTCAAAACATGTTGAAACAATGAAAATATGAGATGAAAGTAGGGTATAAGTATTACAAAAGGAATCCATAAAATGAAACTTAAGGGAGATAGAAGCCATGTATGCCATATTGTACTTGTGAGACACGTTACAGAACAAGAGTGATGGTGTGTTGTTACTATTAAAAGGGAGCAGCTTAGCTATCAATTAAATTAGCTATAACATGGGAGGAAAAGAACCTGTTTCCTTCCCATTGTCGGTAAGTATATATATGATTGATTGAAGTAATGTACACACATTGAGAGCATATCAGAAGAAAGATAATTTGCTTTGACATTGAGAGCATATCAGAAGAAAGATAATTTGCTTTGACATTGAAAGCAAGCAGCATACCATAAGCCAAATTCTCCAAATCCATTGTGTCCAACAACCAGAACAGCAGACTTGGGAATTCTTTTTAACTCTACTAAACCAGAAGGCACGTGATCTGGCATCAATAAATAGCATTGTTCTGTGTATCCGCTGCCAATCAAGAAACCAGATTTTGTCAAACTTCATAGACAGACAGAAGATGTTATATTAAGAACATTGGATGTTTGCATGTTAAGATTGATGCTTCTGATGTTGAGAGAGAGAATTGGAGTTGCTCAATCTCTCCCAGTAAAGGACCATTCTAGTAATCAATGTATAGCCCCCCCCCCCCCCCACAAAAAAAAAAAAAAAAAACTAATTGTGTGTAACATCTAATGTATATAAATTTAGAGATTACATATATCCCCTCTTAATCAATACTAATTTGTGCAAATAATCAAACAAAAGCTTTAAGAAATCAAATACAGTGACACCTTATAGTTTAAGCAACTAGGAAAAAAAATGAACAAATGCATAAAAGAAAAGGCTCTGTGAGAAATCACCTCCATCTAGTGTTCATGACCCATAGGTAAAGCTTCCCGCTTTCATCAGCAGCAAGAAGATGGTTAGGCTCACAGACCAAAAAACAACGCACAGATTGAGCTGTTCTCAGTTTTGTCACCACCAAGACATATCCAACATTTACTTGCACAATTTTCAGAGCATTATCTCCTAAGCAGTCTGAAGTACATGATGGGCAAGGACAATGGATATTACCATCCCTAAGAAGATTGTGAATTTAGTACATCAGCAACCATCAGACTTTACAATAATAACTAAGAAAACAACTTAACACTTGTATCTAGAAAAAGAGTCTACCTGCAACAAGGGACTTTTATGCTATTCACCAAGACAAGGGAGTCTGACTTCGGGGTAAATTGTACAGCTGAATTTTCCAACGTAATCTGCTAAGAAAAAGAAAGTCATATGAAGTATTTCAAACATTAGACATTACTGCAGTACTGGAAGCATATATTCTTATCTTACATTTCTGCCTAATGAATCCTTCATGAACGGCAGGATAACTGGTGAATGGCCAATAAAAGAAGGGCATCCTGCAGTGCTTCCTGTAATTGGGGCACTATAGATGAAGAGAACTTTGTTCTCCTGCGCAAGGGAACCACATAATAGACATAGGTAGAAGTCATTTCCTACAGTGCTCAATTGGACCATTAAAATTGGTGTAGGGTGCATATGGCAAGCAACAATCTTAAGAACACCCTCCATCCCAACATTATGCTTCGGAATTATATGGTTATTCAATTTTGATCCATCTTCAGTTTCCTCTTTTTGGGCTGCATCACTAGAAGAACACACTGTTTGGTTTTTCAAATCTGAAATAGACCTATACAGCTCGGGAATGGCTTCCTCTCTAGCCACATTTTTCTTGATAGGACTTTCAGAC
Source organism: Cynanchum wilfordii (assembly GCA_025388415.1). Lineage (NCBI taxonomy): Eukaryota > Viridiplantae > Streptophyta > Magnoliopsida > Gentianales > Apocynaceae > Cynanchum > Cynanchum wilfordii. The sequence continues at coordinate 129,459 of JAHSUH010003778.1, read as the reverse complement.
TTTTTTTGGCATAAATTAGCTGGATCAGGAATACCTGCAGCCCAAATGTCAATTTAATCCCAAAATACTTTGGAATTTTAAAACAGGAGTCCTCTATCAAACTTGACAAATAATAATAATTGTGAAGCACCTTACAAGTTTTATGGGTTTACTATGAAATAAACTTCTTTCAACTATATTTAGCAAAGAACGGCACATTTACAAGAAACAAGAGTGCAGTATTGCAGCAGAAACATATAGAGCATAGTTGTCTGAACACCTTATCAGTTTGTTATTTCTGAGAGACCTTATTATTGCCAATGGACTCATTGGCAACTGTGGCATCTATTTCTTTTACAATGAGCCACCTCAAATTTCTTCTGCTGAAACTTGAATAAAGTTAGTTGCCAAATAATGAATATTTGGAGTTAGTCTTAGTTATGGCTACCGAAGCAGAAGTCATTATTTACAGGTTAAATTAATGAAATAACTGAAATATTATAAAGTTAGTACCTTCTATATGATCATGCAAAGTTTTGGCCTTCTCCAGCGATTGAGGTCCAAAAGAATTCTGTTCAACGTCCGTGGAGGTATCCCTTTTGGGGGCGAATGTGAAATCTGTTGAGGATTTAGATGCCAAATTAACATCCTCTAGGTTTAAGACCAATGCTCTTTCACTGTCCATTGCTTCAAAATGACAATCTGGGGGACCCACATCAGCCTCTGAAATGAGTCCACTTTGACCGTTTTCAAGATCAATGTGAGTTGCCTCTTCAACCACAATATCTGGCATCAAAGGAAGGTTCTTACTAAAATAATTTTCACTTCCATCATTATCAAAGCTATCAGGGACAACAGATTCTAGATGGTGAACACATGGATCAGATGTATCAGAACAATTAGCCTCTTGCTTATTCTGATTCAGGTCAGAAGTTTCTTTAGCACCTGTTGCAGAGAGAAAAATGATTTGACAAGTCAAATGGGGAAAAAAGAAAATGTCAAATTCTTCGTCTAGAGTGAACTAGAAGTAGCAATATAACTGGTGCATAAATTAGGATCAACAGTTGGAAAGAGTTTAAACCTAAGTTTACAGGTTAACAGATTACCTTGAGATAGAACAGCTAGGCTCCTTTTTTTGTTCATTCCATTTTCATCCATGCAAATATTTTCAGACGTTTCTAGAGTCTTTAATTTATTCCTTTTTCTTCTTGAGAATGTTTTTAGTAGAGGAAGGGCTCGAGGGAGCAGCACTCTCATCATTGAATCGGCTATTTCTGGAGTATATGAATCAGAATCAACCTTTTCAGAACTTGGATTTGATCTACCTGCATCCATCGCATCTTCTGGATTTGATTCAGTCATCAAAGCCTGAGAAGTGGTCATTTCTGCAGAAACTACATGATACTTCAGAATGCAGATAATCTTCTATAAGAGAAGTAAAATAAGAAATAATCAAATACCTAGAGGATGATCTAATGTATCAGGCGCACAGAGTTGAGAATCATCAACTGATTTCATATTATTCTGCTGTAATCTTTCCCCCACTTCATCTTTGATCACAGAGCAACTAAGCTGGTATAGATAAAATGTTTCCAACTAAGATCCAAAAACAAATTTCATATCTAAAGGCAACTAAATTATGGATGAGAACTCTTGGCATAATTTATTGTTTTGATTCATTAATTAATTCTTTGACCATAGATAAACATTTAAAAATGGAGAATGCAGTAGGAGATTATCATTACCAAAATAAGAAAAGGGTAAACATGCTTACAGTGTCTTTGTTTTTGGGCAAGTTCCCATCATCTTCCATTGCTATATCATTTCTGCAACTAGTAAGTTTGATTTCGTCCACGTCATATATTCCATCAACTTTTAGATGATCCGAGGAATCTAAGGAATTCATCTGCAAATCATTCTCTGCTAAAACTAGCACATTTTCATCCTTAACTGCTGGTTCAAACATTTCTGATCTTTGTAAAGTTTCAGCTTCATTGTCAAACTCATTTTTGTACGAATTAGAAATGGAAGCAGAAAGTCTCTTACCGTTGCCTTGACAAATCTGCCTAAGATATGATTCATCAGCAATATTTCTCTGACCTTGGCTGTGGATTCTTTCAGGACCAGCCACATTCTTTACATTAGCAGTAATTATCTTCTCTTTCCGACTTCTCTTCCTAGTAATTCCAGAATTTTCCAAGTAAGGTAAGAGATCAGGAGACGCTCTTAAATCTGTCTGAGGAATTGGATCTATTGTCTCAGTGGCCTTGTTATTAATGGAAGATGGAAGCAAATTTTGTTCAATAACAACACCAACATTTGCCACTAATTCTCTAAGCAACCGCTGAACAAATGCATTTTTAAATCCGAAGAACTGTGCAAGGACAATTACAAGACATAAAACAATGATACCATTAGGATAATTGCAGAAAAAAAGCAGTTTCTTCTGTAGGTATACTAGTTTACTGTGATTGTAACTCTTGGTTGCAAGTCAAAAATTGGCTCTTAACACAAAAGAAATTATCAATTTGATGATATAAAATATCCTGAAAATACACTTGAAAATTTCAAATGAGACCAGAACACAGAACTCAGTAAGAGTACAAAACCTCCATGCCATCTATCTTGCATGAGAATCTCTTTCCACGCCACAACTTTAGTCGAGAACAGCCTTTTTTCTGAAAGTTCTCCCAAGCAATATCTGGTGTTTCCCCAGAACATGACAATCCATCAGTGGAACTAATCTGCAAAGATTTTCCCCAGACTTATATCATAAAGAGGTATAATTACTGTAAATAAAAGTATGAAAGTTGGAAGAAGCTCAACCTAGCTACAGACCATGAACAAAGGCCCTTTAAGACCTTCAGAAATTTCCATTTTGTATGTAATTCCATTTTGTGTCCGTACAGCTTTAAATCCATTTGGGTAAGGATATCGATCTTTCCCCTGTACAAGGGACAGAAGCCATGATATGTAAATACCAAGTACAATATAAATATTACAGCATTCAAAAGTACAACGAAAATATAAAGAATTGTAATTGACCATGGTGACCCGCTATGTGTTGAGTTAAAATCTTTATTCTCTTTAGTAATTTCTCCATTCTTCTCATCATTCATTTGATTGCTTATACAATCATGTGGCAACATTGGGATTGTTGTGAACCTTCCTTCTAGCCAGTTAGATCTTGTCTCCATTTTTAATTTTTTTTTTTTTTTTTTTACATATTATTTGTTCTTTATCCCGTCTTCATTTTCCTATTTTGTCTCTTCTTGTTTTCCGAGTACAAGTCATCCCAAAGCTTTCAACTATTCTAGTTATGTTCCCTTCTTTCTACTGTAAAGATAATTAGAAGGAAAATATCAAACCAATTACTCCAGACAGGTCCTCTTAGTATTATTCATGTTATATAGCTCATTTTCTTTTCACCTTGTAGGAAATGAATCGAGCTCCAATTGCCTAGTTTGTTCAAGCACACAGACATAAAATTGACATATATACCAAAAAAGAAGCTTTTTATTTACAAAATTGTTAAAAGCATGTTAAGTATCTGTACGCACTGCAAGCTTTACTCTTAATTATTTCGGCTGCTTAAGATCACACTAGCAACCAATTCATCACCGTAATTAGGATTCCCAAATCTAAAAGGCTGACCTCAAATCCTAGTAGCTTTCTAACTCAAACCCAAGCTGTCCATATTATAAATAAAAAAAAAATAAAATCATTGCATAATCCATCACAGCTTAATCTCTGAAAACTAAAAGTTCAAGCTCACTGACAAAAGGAAAACAATCTATCTCGAAACACTCTTAAGACTTAAAAAAAGCAAGCCTTCATTATCGTTTAGCTTCAAACTCATTCCAACCAATACAAAAAAAAAACAAAATTCCCCAAAAAAATTCATAAATTAAAAGAAAAACTATTAATTTCACTTGAATCAAACGTTATGGGAAGACAGGGAGCTCAGTGATCGAAAATCAATAACCAAAAGACATAAAGAGTTGTGAAATGAAATCGAACCCTAGAGGAGCTCCAGTACTTCTTTTCCCAAGGACCGGTATATATTTTTCCAATGGATACGATCTCCAAACCATCTGATTTATCCTCTCCAACTTTCGCCATTTCAAATCTCTGCCGGTAAAATTGAAAACTGGTGCGGAGAGAGTCAGAGAGGTTGATATAGAGAAATAAAATGCGCGGGAATGGAAGTAGGAAACATAAAATTGGGCTTGAGAGGTCAAACTAAATGGGCCAATAAAAAATAAACAAAAGCCTGCTCCTCAAGGGGATCCAACCCAAAAAAAAATTTACAGTACCATTAGAGACCCTAACAACTGAATGGACCCAAAAATATTGTAGCCCAAAGTGAAACCAAAAGATTTTGTTTTATTTTTTTTGAAAAAAAAGCTTTATAGACCCAAAAAGTCCTTTCTTTAAAAAATGCCGATGATATTTATATTAATTTTTAATTTTTTTTTTCCATGAGAAGTAAATTCTGACCTCTAGTTTGAAATGGTTGTATATAAATATATATATATATATATATATATATATATATATATAAAAATATGAGTTCGAATTTGCAACATTATATTGTTAATTTAGGTTATTGTTTTCCTGATTCATCGAGATTAACTTCAGTCCAAACCATAGTTTGTAGTCTGTGTAAGAGGTCATATAGCTATTGTCCTCAAAAAGATTTGTATGTACAAATAGGAGTGAATTATTTACAAAGATTTGTATCTACCTTTGATTCTTAGCCTTCCATTAATTAACCTTTTATCATAATAATGTTCAAACTCGTACGAGTTTGTTTCAGAGATGCCCTTGTAGAAACCTAAGATATATAATTTTATGCAAAACTTAAGAAACCTTAACAATAAAATCGAACAAAAGATATATATAGTTGTTCTTGTTTCAATTAAAGATAGTTTTAATCATGTCCAAAAGCATATATTAATTAACCATGCATCGTACATACAAAGCAATAGCTATATTCAAAGTAAAAAAAAAAAGAGAGAATATATATAATATAAATGGTATTTACAAAAAAATATATATATAATATAAATGGTAACCTTGAAAAATATTATGAATTCATATATATATATATAAGAAGGTACCCTGATGATGATCAGTGATCACACTACTACACTGAATGCAGACAAAAAAGAGACAAGAGATTGGGAGATCAGACATGATAGTGATAGAGACGTGTCCAATCAAGGCTTCTAAAAATAGAATGAAAGAAGGGAAGGCGAAGATTAAATGATGATGCCCAAATTCATATATGATCACACTCACTCTTCGTCTCTGTGTGTGTGTCGATTTTGGTAAATGGTAAGGGCATGCATGCATGCACATGACAAAGTTCGAGGTAGAAAGACATACATATATATATATATATATATATATATGTATGTATGTATTGATTGGGGAATCTCGCTCGTGGCCATATATATATATATATATATATATATATATATATATATATATATATATATATATATATATTGACGACTACGATCGATATGATCAGATTCATGAGATCCTGGGGTTTAGATATGGCTATATAGCATTAGCAGCAGCTGAGGCATATATATATGTATATCTGTGGAAGTCGGGGGTGTGGTGGGGTGGGGATGCTCTTGGGAAAGTCGTTTACACTAGCAAAGGGAGTTGCAGAAATTAAGTGTAAGAATTAGCTTCTTTCCTTCTTTAGCAATCCCTGGAATAGTCCCATCAACCAATGACACATAGCTTTTCCACCTTAAAATTTCAGTGATTGAGACAAGTGATTTTAGTATCTATTTCAGCTTTTTGCATCTTTATAAACAAATAAAAGGTTATAGGAAAACCCTAGACTTTTCTTCTTAAATTTTTTGTTGTTACATTTTGGACCCATGGTATCTTCAGTCATGCACATTAAATCCAAGAAACAGAAGATGAATGATGATTATTGCAGATAATGAGTTTAGAATTGTACCTTAAAATATTATTGCATATCCTTTGGTTATTTCTTATTTGTCTTCTCATGCATAACTGCTGCCGTGGAATAAGAATAATTACCCCGTTTTTCTCTCTTTTTCAATGACTCATGGGGCTTAATTAATTCTTTCAATAAAGAACCCTAGCTAGCTAAAAAAGAAAAAAAGAACGTTACTCATCTATAATCAGTTAATTACATTCAAAAACTATATATCTAATTTGGTCAAATTACAATTCTTTTAATTTCTGGTACATCAGTTATATATATATATCAAGAATCGAGTTCCTTTTTGCTTTTTCTATCTTTTCAAATCTTTTTTTGTGGTGAGGGTAAACTCAATTCTGGTATATATAAGATGGGACCCCAGGTTCATATCATCATCATCAATCAAAGAAGAAGAGGAATGATACACAGTTGGAATTGGGGTTTTTAACTTTACTGAGAAGTTATACATACATAAATTTTTACAGTGCACATGCATATGAATAACTATGTTTTTTTTTTTTACAAACACATGTACAAATATTAAATTATCTTATCTTTCATTTTATGTATATATTGTTAATTTATTTATTTATTTAGCTAGAAACCCTAAATCTAAGTCCAAATCCTTTCTATATGATTGTGCATACGCAAAGAATACATGAAAAGGCAGTCAAAATGAGCCACACAATCTCAAAACCCTCGAAATGGAAAAAAAGAAAGATGATATGCATGCATGGATGCAGGATGCACAGATGATATGATGATTCATTTAACATGCATGCGCATTGGAGGAGTTAAATTAAAGAGCATCATGTGGCCGTGCAACTGGTTTTGTCTGCTACTGGGAAATGTTGGTACTATATATATGATGATTAATGTCGTAATGTCTGTAGGAACCCTAACCAGTTCAACTATCCAGCTGTTTGTAGACCTCTCAATTTTAATCTTATATAACATTATTATTATTGTATAAAAGTTACATATACCCTCAGGTAACACGCACGCACACACTTTTTCTTGAATTCTTGAAAGGTAAAAAAAAAAAAAAAATTAAGTACTATAAATATAGATATATAAATGTCTTGGTTTTCTTCCCCTTCATCATCTTCAGTACTGAACTTGAGAGAAAAAAAAACTCACCATGGATTTGGTCCAGCAATCTGAGCATCTTTGCTATGTCCGTTGCAACTACTGCAGCACAGTTCTTGCGGTATATATCTATTCATATCATTGGATATTCCATGCATAACTCTTCTCTACTCTTTGTCTCTTCATTTTTCATTTATACAACAGAAACCCTAGCTCATGAGTAGATACATATGTATAGCTCTCTAGCTATATATAGATATATATTGTGCTATTTGTTCTACAAAATTTTAATTAATTTTCTTTTTTGGTATCTTTGTTTTTGTTCTCGGGAACTATATATATATAATATAAGTCATTACACATATCTTGATATGCGTATTTCTGTCTCCTTCATATAACTATCATTCATCTCATTTAAAAAAACCAAGGAAATGATACATATATATATATATATATATATATGCAGAGTTTCTCATCAATGATTGATTCCTGTATAGATGTATATATATATATATATTTCTCATAAATTGAAATATCAAAGCTCAAACTACAATAGAAAAACCTAATAAAATCTTGCTGCTTCTACATCTCTTCACTGACAAATTAATTTCATCCATGTCTGCCTTATATAAATATAGGTTGGAATTCCATGCAAGAGGTTGATGGATACAGTGACAGTGAAATGCGGGCATTGCAGCAACCTCTCATTCCTAAGCACAAGGCCTCCACTTCAAGGCCAATGTTTTGAACATCAGACGGCTCATCATCCTCCGGTAATTCATTCATTCATGAGTTTCCTTTTCTTTTCTCCTCATACCTTAATTGATATATATATATTGGAATATCTGCCTTTAATTATTATTATATATATAGGCATTCTGCAGTGAGATGAAGAAAGGGCAATCTGCATCATCTTCCTCATCCACAACCTCCCAGCCTCAGTCTCCAAAAGCACCACCATTTGTTGTGAAACGTATGTATATATTCTCATGATATCTTAAATCTCCCAGCTAATTTTTTTTTAACTAAAAATTCCATATTAACATATGTTTGCAGCACCCGAGAAGAAACACAGGCTTCCATCTGCTTACAATCGGTTCATGAAGTAAGCTAGCTACAAATTAACATATTTGATTATATCATTCTTGATTAATTGAGACATATCTGTATATATATCTGGTTTTGATTTTGAAAAGGGAGGAGATACAGCGTATCAAAGCTGCAAATCCAGAAATACCACACCGTGAAGCTTTCAGTGCTGCAGCTAAAAATGTAATTAAAAAAAGCACATTTTTTTCCCCTGCTCTTTGCTTTCAACCCTAAAATATCTTACGCTTATCTTTCTCTCTTTCTCTAAATATGTATATATATATATATAGTGGGCTAGGTTCATCCCAAATTCTCCAGGAGGATCTAACTCGGATATCACCAGAAATGTAAGAATATCCCTTAATTTCATCATAGAATTGCAATTTTTTCTTCTTTTCTTTTCTTTTCTTTATTACAAAATGCGAAAAGAACTATTTTTTAAGTCAAAATGAGTGCCATGTAATCTAAATCAACATTTGACCAACATCAGATCCTATGTAGAACACATCTTGTTTCTTTCTTTAATCATTATTATTATTATGATTTTAGTTCTTCGAGAATATAATCTAATTCTTCAGTTAGATCTAGATATATTTGCAGGGCTGATCGACTACGTACACGGCTAAGATGAGCTTGCTAGGTAGCTGATGAATGGAGATGGATAGAGCTGGATCAGCCTTTGCAGTTAATTAATTAATTAATGGCGGTTTCCTAGCTTTTCTATATTATTATAGTTATTATTATTTCTGTTTCGGATCCCTTTTAATATGAAATCAACGGAATGTTATCTTTCAACTTTATCTTTCTTTCACTTTTTAATCTTTAAAGGAAACATTTTGTTTAAGTCCATGGACAATACCTTTGACATGTTTAATTTAGCATTTATATGTGTTTTTAGCAGAAATTTAGGGTAATCCTAGAATCAGAATAGGGTTATTAATGTTACCTTTTATTTTCCCCCTTTCTTGGATGGTGTATTATTATGGCAAGAAACAGGTGGAAGTATCAAACCATCAGCAAGAACTCAAAGAAAAGTTACCAGCAACATATTATACAAGAAATTCAGCGTAAAACTACACACAGCACCAAATCTTAAATAGTTTCATCTCATTCACAGAATATCATTTATTGCATGTAACCCACTGGTGCAGTGACTTCAAAGAGAATCCCAAACACTACAATTCCAGGTTAAAAATCAACAATCACTGCCATGAAAAACATTGATTTGAAGTACTACATGAGTTGTATGATGTCTATATATATACATACAAGGGGTGTATATATTCAGATGTTTTATAACTAACAGAGAAAATTAACTTTCCCTGATCTTTGGGGATCAAATCTTGAATTGCATTCACTCTTTGATTCATCATTTTCTTGGTAAATCCATGTGATCATCCTCTTTTAAACCATGAACTCGAACTTGAACTTCCTCGTTAACTGTTCGCTGAAACTAATATAGGTATAGGTACAGGTATTGAGCATAAATGTTTCACATTTTACCTTTTTTCATGTTCCTTGGTGGGACTGTAGTTTTTCTTGTTTCATTGCACAGAATTTCTTCTCAGCTGCTCCACTCTTTGCAAATGTGATGATAGCTGCAACAGATCAACGGTGGACTCAACTTCAGGGGAAATATTACTTAAGTAATTATCATCATCTGATGTTTGAAGAAATCCATCTCTTTGAACAGAGCAAGCATCATGAACCATGAGATTTTCTGCTTTGTTTCCCATCCCTGATATAATATGTCTTTTCCAGGCAATATTTTTTGTGGTGCTCTTTCTTAGTTTTGTGGTGGATTTCTGATCAATTCTAATGCAGACATCTTGATTTTCTCTAGGACTTGGAGGAGTCATTGTTTGAAAGCCTGTTGAATGGCTTCCCTGTTTATGTGATTTAGCTGACAGAAGAGAGAGAGCACAGGGGTGATGCTGATTTTTTATCACTTGCAAGTTTGATAGGGATTTTTGTGGAGACTGCCCATCCTCTGACTCAGGTTCTTCAGAAGTGTCAATGGGCAGGGGTTCTAATTTGAGCTGCTTGTTATGGTTATAACTCATCTTGCTTTCTTGATATAAGAAATCACCAGCAAGTGTTTCTGGTGAAAGAAAAGAAGCACTTTTCAGCAAGGTTAATCTGAAGAACCTGGAACCTGCCATTTCAAAAACATGTATATGCATGAGAAGATCTCTAAAAACAAGCTGAACACCACTGATAAATTATCAGGGCAAAATTCAAGCAACCAAGAAGGCTCTCGTAATAAGAAAGGAGCAACAATTTAATATGATCCTAGTTCTTCAAATTTTTCAGAAGTGAAAAATTTTCTTGACAGCAGACTCACAGAGTTGTCATCAAAACATGGATCAAGGATGCATATCTGGTTGAAATTATCATAAAGGAAAGGCTATACAAATATCTTATCTTTCTCTTGCAAGAGCACATTGCATATGGTGGGGAATTAATACTTGCTTATTGGTTACTAAAGTCATTAACTTATACTCAAATGTTATGGTATTGCTTGAGGAACAGCAAGAACGGGAACAAAGAAAAAAAGTGAACACTTCCTTTGAGAAGGGAAATCCAGAGAGCATAATAATAGGTGTAATTATCTCATTCAAAAGGAAAATATAAATCAGTCACTACCTAAGGCAGTACCAAATTGGGGCCTGCGTCGTCGTTGATTATGGCCAGCCAAACGCTTCCTGCAGCTACGTTTACCATCATCGAACTCTGAAAGCAAATGAAACCTGCATGAAATGTAAGGAGTTAGCCATGAAAGAGAAAGGGCTCAACAGCTATTGCTGAGTTATCAATACCTGCTGCACTGCTGACAGAACCTTTGCTCAATGCCCTTTATAACAACTTTAGCAGTCTTAGAGTGAATATCACATACTTTGTGCCTCTTGTGGTAATCCTTTGAGTTGCTTAGATCCTTGTAACAGCCTTGTACCTGGCAGATAGGAATCTGGGGACATAAGTTGGTGGTCTTGGCCCTTTTAGCAGGCAATATTGAATCTTCCACCATACTTTCTTCAGAATTAAGGATGCTACTTACATCCTTGGAATCAATACATTTCTCCAGCTGCAGATTAAGCACTGATTCTTTCTCATTATTAGGGTCATAGGCAGTACCATAATGCTCTGCACAAAGTCCCAACTCTTGTGTGAAATGCTCCAAATTAATCATAGAAGTGGATGATGGATCCTTATTAATCAAACAATCATTCATTTCATCACTTGACACTCCAGAACAAGCACTACCAAGAAACGAATTAGGGACAGCTGTTTCTCTATCAAGACCCATCATGTTTTTATCAAAATTACAAATGTCTTTCATATCCAAATTCTTCATGAGATTCTTGTTTCTTGCAAGAACATCGATAGACAATTCTATACCATCCAGAAACATGGAGCTTCTATCTTCCAGGGAATAACTAAGAAACTCCATTGGCAGCATAAAACTAAAGTTGCTCAGGATAGTTCCGAGTAGAAATATCTGATTCACCTAATCAAATGAAATCCTAGCATCATATTCTCAATACCCAAATAATAAAAGATAAAAAAGTAAAAATCAAAGCTACTAACTTTAACCATATAAGTCCAATACATTATTCAAATCAAGATATAGCTTTTGGGCTGAACAATAAACTAATCAGTAGCCTAGAAATCAGAAAGAAGAAGAAGAAGGGGAAAAAAAACAAAAAAAAAAAAAAAAAAAAATCTTCATCTAGAGCATAATATCATCCCTAAAAACCTTATTTCTCAAGAACCCATGTTTCATCAACGATCAAGCATCATAATCAAGAAATATTTACACATGAAAAAATTGACAAGAGAAAATAGGCCCACAATACATGGGATTAAGCAAAATCATATGAAAAACAACATAAAATTGAAAAAGAAAAGAACCTGTTTGGGAAGATTGATGAAATATGAGCAAGCTGATCAAAGGGAAGGGATAACAGAAAAAGAAAGAAATGAGATGAGTTTGGTTTGGGAAGATGTTGTTCTTGAACTATTTGTGAGAGAGTCAACACTAGCCTTTTTTTGGAAACAAAAGGCATGTCAGGTGTCAACCATCAAGATCCTTTACCATATTTCTGTCTTCTCCCTTCCCCCATCTCTTTCAACTAAAAAAGTCTGCAGGTGGTGAATCATTTATTATTACCCAATTATTGCCACAAATTATTCTCCATTTCTTAGGGACTTAGAATTCCTATCTATTATTCTTTTTCAAATGATTCTCAGGTCAATCTGTTTTCCATGGAAATACTGATTTTTATCAATCACACTTCTCTATTGATTATGAGTTTGAATCATAAATCTTTTTTTATTATCCATAATTTTACCTAATAGATTCATAAACTTACAAACAGATATACCTAATCCAGGCTATCTTTTTTTTTTTTTTTTTTTTTTTTGGATATGTGCCTAATCCAGGCTATATGTATATATATATATATATTTTTAAAAGTGAATAGTTATAGGGGAAAAGAAAAAGAGAAGAGTGTCCAAAATATGAAAATTTTCTTCTCAACTACTAGTTTTGGTTTGGCTCACCCAATATGTCGGCAATGTTTGGGCCGGGCTTTGCCGACACAACAGTTAAGTACTATTAATCTAGTAAAAACAAATTTCTTGTCCAATTGCTTTGGAACTTTAACAAACTTTTATTATTATTGTTCTAAATTTTAATGTAATGATTTTGGATTAAAATAATAACAATAATTTTAAAAAGGTGAGAGATAGAGCCAATATTTATCATTTTCTACATCTCTCTTCTTTTTCTTAAAAAATAAAATATAAAAAAGCCTAATGAGATCAACAATATGTTATATATATATATATATATTACCAAATAATGATCAAATCTTTATTAACTTTAGGACGAAAACAAACAAAGATACGGTGATATTGAAAGAAGTTTTTGGATTCAAAAGTTCAACTAACATGAAATTAACAATCTAATCACATTATATCTTACAAGGATCTGCATTTAGTATTCTAACATAGTTAAAGATTTTCCTATAAATTGTAACTTGTTTGTGAAAATTGGAAATCTGATTTGTTGGTATTCTTCTAATTTTGGTAAGTAGTGAGAAAAGATATTTAAGTTATTTGTTATGGTTCCCATTACTTTGAATTTTTGGTAAATGATTATATAATCGCAAGTAAAATAGTAAAGAATATTATAGATTTAAATTTATACTTATATATACAATTATTTAAAATTTAAGATTAAAATTTATCTTTTGTAAAAAAATTATGTGATTTGAACAGACGAATGTGAATTAGTTTAAATATTCATGCTCTGTACTACCTATAGAAACACCAATTATGGATCTTTGTAGCTAAAATTTAGAAATAAATGGAAATATATAAGAAGGAAAAAAAAAAAAAAAACAACAACTTAGAAAACTCTTTCAACAAATTTTCAAGTAATTAACACTTATACTTTGTCTAGTGGTGTCCATTCTCCACTAAGTACAAACCATTACCCTCATTTGCTATTGCCGGCCGAAGGTGACGGTGGTCGCAACATTCCACCACCATGGATCTCTCTCTCTATCTCCACCGCAAAAGTGGTGTTAGGTAAGACTTGACTTTAATGAAGAAGAAGGTGTATAAGATGAGAGATTAATGCTACGTACCTACCATATTTAGTGTGTAACTTATAAGTGATCTTACCATTATACTATCTAAAATTTCAAATGGAGTTTTTTTTAAGTTTTTTTTTTTTTTAAAAATATATATATAATCTTTATTAAAATCGAACATATATAATTGTGGGTTTTTCTCCTTTTTGTAGATAGATTTAATTAAGAGAATAGACAAATTGGAAAGAATCAAAGATATGATGGGATTCGTGAAGGCTTTTCGATTTCTTTTGTATAAACTTTTTTTTTTTTTTTTTTTTTTACTTGGAAAAGAAAAAGGAAAAATAGAAGAATTATTTTTTGTGGGTGTGATTTATGGTATGTGGGCTTAGAGAATTGGAAATTAGGTACACGCACGCTTGGTCCCTCGAAGCACTTGGTTTGGTTCTAGGACCCAATTTGGTGCCCCATGCACGCATGCCCATCTTCTCATCTTATAATTCCTTTCCATGCATCATTTCTCTCTATTTTTTTCACCTCCCTTCGATAGTAGGTGGAAAACATTAGAACATGTTTCATTAAATCAAACACCTAATTAATTATTTTGAATTTAGCTTCAAAAAGTGTTTACTAACATTATTTATGTCAACATTAATAGAATATTATACCCACTTCCCCACCTCCCTCCCACACACACCATTTTTTTTTAAAAAAGAAAAATCTCTTCATATATAATGAATAAATATATATATATATATATATTCAATGTTAAAAAGTGAAAGATATGTTGGAGCAAATTAATTTGTGTCATGGCTTTTGATATAATAATTAATATCAAATGAAGCAAATGAAATCATTACAAGCGAATCATATGATATTATTATTGCTAGCTTATGTACAAAGTCAATAAAGATGGAAAAAAGAGAGTTCTATCACATGGGGAGTGATGAAGAAGAAAGAAAGAAAGAAAGAAAGAAAGAAAGAAAGATATATCTTGACGTGCACACGATGCTCAAATTCCTGTACTGCTGGAGCCATATTAATGTACGTGCATTCTTCACCACCAACACACTAATTGATGATGATTAATCATGAATAATATTCTAATTACTTTCTTCTCCATAATATAATTAGTTAATGTTTGTTTTGTTTGTTACCGTCAGTTGCGGGAAATTAAGGAATGAAGATGTTTTTTTTGCTTTAACTTTAGTGTTTTGACATGAAAATATAAAAACAAAGTTTGAGACCAACCAACAATCTACACTGTACAAATGATGAAAGTTGTGCAGACAATTAATCAAACAAGAAACCAAATTAAAGCAGAATCTCTACCAATCTTTCAATTTTATTTTATTTTTTGGGTTGTTTATCTTGTGGATGTTGGAATGGGTGGAGTTCTCTTGATGCTGTCCATGTTTGTAGTTTCATAAACCGGTAAACCGCTACTAGAGAAGCAACCCCCCAAATCATAGTTAGGTAACTCGAATAAATCGGAACTCGAATCGCTGTCTGCACCGTCATCATCATCATCATCATCATTGAATTTCTTGAATTCTTTTTCCTCCCGACGATCGGCCGGCAAATTAGATTGCTGGATTTTTTTGTCGGGATTTAATAATGCTTTAATATTGTTTCGGCACTGCTTGTTGTGATAATTATTCTCTGTATGTTCACTGATATTGAATCCGAGTTTCTCGTCCAACCATGCATAATCGGACACGTCTGTAATAATATTATCAGTTGGTTTTGATGAGATCAAATTAGCCATCACGTGCAGCTGGTTGAGATCCTTGTAGGACTTGGTAGGAGTAGTAGTAGTAGTATACGGCGGCGGCGGCGTTCGGAAGCCAGAGCTTGAAGATGAATACAATGACTTGGCATCAGTTGTGATCGTTGTAGTGGTGGTTGTTGTGCTGCTTCGGAAATGGCTAATGCTACTCCTTCTCTTCCTCCTCCAACCGGCGGCGGCGGGTGGGCTTTCATCATCTATTAATTCATCATCTTTCATATTGGAGGAAGACGACGATTTCTTCTTCTTCTTTGAAGAAATTGATTTTTGATTGAAGAGGGAATTCAAGAAACTAGCTAATCTTCCACCGGGTGAGCTGGGTTGCTTGTGTTTCTTGTTATTATTCTCTTTGGTAATGATTTGCTGTTTCTTCAGCTGATGATCCATCACCAGTACGGCCGCCGCCGTTTGTGTAGAGATTGCATTTCTGATCATGGGCGCCACGTCTAAGCTCAGACGTCGCTTCTCTTGATATTGATGATGATGATGATCTCTTCCATTAGAACTACTATTAATACTAGAATAACCGTAGATTTCATGATTTCCACCACCGGAGAAATATTTGGCTGCCTCAAACACGTCGAGCTCACCGGAATCATTTCTCCGGTGGAGGGATTTCTTGAACATCTAGTCTGATAAAGCAAGTCCAACCACGGACATGCCCAACTCAAAAGAAAACTATGTATATATTGTGATATGGGAAGAAGTGCAGGCTTATTAGTAACACTTAGAATTTATAAGGAACAAGAAAGAAAGGAGAGAGATTCGTGAGGTTGTAGAAAAGCAGGAGAATTTGGTACTAAAAATGATTGAGAGTGGTGGAAGATAGGGTCACTCATTCTTATAGCAATCCATGGCACTGTAAATTCTTAATAATAATATATGATGATGGTATATATGCTCTATAATGATGGTGCATGATTGGGAAAAATTACAATTGAAAGGGAAAATAAAAATTAAAAAAAAAAAAAAAAGTTGATGATATATAAGTATAATCAACAATTTTTAAATTATAACAAACATGTAATCTATATTTTTGTAAAAGTAATATATAGGGTTGCAAGCAAGAATTGAGGGAAAACTTGAGATATATATCTTAATTTTGTTTTTGTTTGGAAGTCATTTAAGGAGAAAGTACCCACATGATGAGGGGGTCATTCTTGCTTTATTTTTTATGTGAGAAAAAGTGGAGGCATAATTAATAAAGAAAAAGCTTTTTTCTCCCTTTTATCATTCTCTCATGCTTTGAAATCCAGAGTTTGATGTTGTGTTTTGTGGGGAGCAAAGAGAAGCTAGCTGTTCCTCATAGGATTCTCTACTACATATATATATATTATATTTTACCTCTGTTGCAGGGAAATTCACTTTCAACTATTTGTGTTAGCCATGCATGATTCTCATGGAGAGTATCATCTTTCTAGCTACTGTTCATGAATGTATACATACATACATACATACATAATAAAGATGATAAAGAAGGTGGACAAATTTCTCGTCCATCTTTTCTTTTATGCCATGAAAGATTGTCTAGCTGATTGGGATCAGTGGTTTGATGAAGTTTTTCAGCAGTAAAAAAAAAAAAAATACATAGAAAATAAATTCTAACAATTTTATTTATACAAGTTTTTAACTACTATATATGCACACGAGTAATGATTTTATCTACAACATAATATGGCGTGTTTCACTAAAATCACTAGAATACGATATATTATATAATGATGACCAAAACATATGAAACATATCTATATATATATATATATATATATTGTATAGACAAAAGAAGATTTTAATTAGCACCACATATTTTAACTGAGAATAGCTAGAAAGAACGTGATATGGCAATTCTTGAAAGGAGATAAGAAATGGGGTTTGTCGTGTGCATATATCCTTCTCTTCAACAGCTAAACTTGAATTGTATGGGAATTATAAGTTAGTGCTCAAACATCAAATATGAGATATTTCTTCTTTCATAATAGAGATTTATCAGCTATCACTTCTGTAAACAGGGTGAAAAGGACAAAGTTGATTGGAGAAAAGTTTTCTACATATGATCTCAATGAAAAATGGAACATCCAAATTGTGTAAGTGTTCCTTCTGTATATATATATATATATAAAATCTTGTCTCCAAAAAAAAATTTGTGGATAGCTTTTGATCCTCAAAAATTAAAGGAATACACAACTTTGTCTTTAGGTTTGTCTTCCAACTTGGCAGGATATATATATATACTAGCAAGTAAGTACTAATCATTCAATCAAGAGTGCTTAAGGTTTTAACATGTTGTAATAATTATGATGCCCTAATTGACCCACATCATCATAATAATGGTACTATAATTCTAAAAACTTATGAATCATACAATATTTTGAGTTTGTTATATTGAAATGTATATTTCAAATTAATAGATAATGAATATTATATCGTATTTAAAATTTAAAAAAAAAAAAAAAAACTTTAGTCCATATATAATAATAAGAAATGAGAATAAGATCCCTCAATGTTGGCCTAATATCGATGGATCAAGGTTGTCAATGACCACACGTGCACTGCATGCCAAGCATTGCATGTGACATTGATGATATAATGTGAACAATATTATACATACATATATATATATATATATAGTTTAATTTGATGGACATATACTTGATGGATCTTTCAATTCTTGAATAGGGATTTGATTTGGACAGTGCAATTTTAACTTTCTTGAATTGTCATTTTAATTGCCTTGACCATAATGTCTAGTGTCAATTTAAACAATGGTCCCTTTCAAAGTGGTGATTTTCTTTGCCTTGAGTTCACCATAACGGGCTTGTATTGGTCCTTGGTCTCACAAGCTAGCGGCATTTTGCTCTTTATTATTTTGCTTTGTCACTTTCCTTAATAAAAATTTAAGTTACTTCTGTTTCATCTAGCTACGAAGTCTTGATATGTATATATCTTTAGCATATATGTATATATATATATGGTCCTTACTGGATAGTTACATGCATGGTTGATATAGTTGTTCCAAAAAACAAAACCCTAAGGTCAACTTGATTTTCTTTATTATAATCGTATAAGAGTATTTTGCTGCATTTAATATGATGATGAAAGAAAATGAGAATAGAGATGAAAATTAAGATTGAGAGGACTCATTTACAAAGATTTGATATAGACACATTACTGACAATTTGTTTGTTTAAAAGATAAAGATGATTGATTTTTTTAAAAAAAATAAAATAAAATAAAGTGATTTATGTGCTATGATTATTGTTATACATATCACGCAAAAGT
Source organism: Cynanchum wilfordii (assembly GCA_025388415.1). NCBI lineage: Eukaryota > Viridiplantae > Streptophyta > Magnoliopsida > Gentianales > Apocynaceae > Cynanchum > Cynanchum wilfordii. The sequence goes on along the minus strand of JAHSUH010003778.1, from coordinate 110,660 downwards.
TAAGTTAGAACGAAAATTTTATTTTTTATTTTTTTAGCAAGAGTCAAACTCTCTAGACATGCATGATCTGTGGTGAATGTGCAAGGTATGGGATGGTACTTTCTGAACCTAATCCAGCAGGTTTCTTTTTTCCCTTTAGAAAAAGTGAGTTAAAACTAACCAACATATATATGGGTCATTACATTACATCTCCTTTGTTATCCTTACAGCTCCATGATCCCAAATAGGAAACTTTTCAAATGTAACATGCGAATTAGCTTTGTCTAAGTGGCATTAGCCAACAGGGATTCGGGAAAAGAAGATCTAAATCTTGATATGTGAATGGTCAGTGTGGATAAGGATGAAGGAAATAAATAAATAAAGGTGGATTTCTTGAAATGAACTGATTAAAATCGTCTGCTCTGCTTCATATCTGACCACCATGCAAGCCCACATCATAGAAATCTCAAATCATCAGTTAATCACCACTCCATATATATATAATGTTTTCCATTTAGATGCATTATTTTAGACCACACGATGATCAGTTCAATTGGTCCAATATTGGATAATATATACATATATAGTTTGGGGACGAAGAAGAAGTGTTCTTTTTCCGCCAATGAGTATTTGACATTTGTCATTGGGTGCCCACTTCTTACCATATCTAGCTAGCCATAGAACTGGTACGATTTCGTCCCACTTCAGCCGATATATTTTTATAATAAAGATATGGGTACATCAGGTAACATGTTTCGTAGCTTTCTTTTACTATACACCATGCATTTAAAGTAGCAAGCTATGGTCATGGTTTTCCCATAAGTCCCATCTCTGTTGCCGTGAAGAGTTTTTTTAAATAGTAAAATCTTGCTCCCTTATCATAATTAACAGTGACTTTGGAGTAGTTGTTTCAGGGCTGCAGTTATTTATCCATTCAAGATAAAGATTTGTACTAAATAATTTTAATTGTTTAGATCTCCTATAATATTTACAAGTTTTTTTTTTTTTTTAATATTTACAAGTTATAACTAGCAATAAGATATATATATATATATATATATATATACATACAGATTAAATAGTCAGTCATCAACTTGGATAGCTAGCTATTAGTTGATAAAGTAGTAGACGATAGAAATGGAGCAGAAGGGACCCAAGATGTAGAAGTATGTCCATATATTGTTGAGACAAGAATAAGAAATGGACAAGACCATCGAATCTTGTCTTCCATCCCTTGTGATTAATTAGTCGAGAAATTACTCTACATTAATACTGGTAGCCATAGGTCATGAATTCCCTCTTTGGGTCCGTACGTACATCGAAACTGCTTGATCCCTCAATAATTGAAGGAAAATCTTACTTTTTTTTTATATATTACATACATAACTTTAGGTTAACTTATGATATATGTTACAGAACTCAAAAAAGAATTTTTTTTTTTTTAAAAAAACAGATATTTATATATATTTCGACCGACCAAAGAAAAAGAAAACAAGAAACAATATATATATATATATATATATATACGTACAGATGCATGCATATGATCTGAAAATACAATTGCTACACAAAAGAGTGACAAAAAGGAGATTTGATTTTGTTCTGATAAGCTTTCACATTTATAAACTATATATATTAAGTTTCTCAGACGTGGCAAACTATGCAACATACAAAGTGCTTTGTAACTGAGAAATATAATATATATATATATATATATATATATATATATATATATATATATATATATATATATGTATATATGCAATCATATAGAGTTGAGGAAATTAAGGAGGAAGGAAAAAGAGAAAATTAAGAAGCTTATCCTATTAGCTAGCTAGGGAAGAATTAAGAAGCATCTATGGTTTTGTTTGTCTCATAGCTTTTGTGAGAGGAGAGAACATTGCATTTAGAGAAGAGAAGAAGTTGTCAATATATATATATATAGGGGTCGTCTTTTCTTTTTCTTTCTTCGCCTTTTTGTTGGACAGAAACATGATCTTCTGCTTGGATACTGGGAAGCACAAAGAAAAAAGAAAAAATAAAAAAGAAAATCTTTATCATGTGGTTTCAAAATCTCATAAAAAAAAAAAATTCTTGGCCTATACAGGTCTCGAACCTGTGACCTTCGCGTTATTAGCACGACGCTCTAACCAACTGAGCTAATAGGCCAGTTGATATGTGTTTACATTATTTAAGTAAAGTAAGAAATATTCAAGAATAATTTTTAATAAGTGAGCAATATTTGAAAATTTAAATTAAATATATTTTTCAATAGAATCTATTTAAAACCTTTAAAATGGGAATTTATTTATTTTGGTAGGTTTATATGGATATATGTAGTTTTGGGCTGGGCTAGGTTTGTTATCAATTATCATGTACTGGATCGGACCTGATACTTTTCTTTTCTTTTCAAAGTGGTCCTTTTTTTTGTTATTAATATTTAGTCCTTGCATTCCGAGGAATTAATAATCTTCACTTTCTTTTATTTTTTTTTTTTTAAGCATCCGATATCCGAACCCACACGAGTTGACTAATCCCGATTTGGTCTGGGGTGCGCTCGCAGATTCCAACTCTTACTCATAGCTTTTTAACGTGGTGCTAACCACCTCAGGGGATTCGATATATAAAACAAATGTAAAACAAAAAGGGGGAAAAAATATATATGAATAATTAATTAGCTTTTATAAACTAAACATGATGATTTCAAATGTAACATTTTACCTAAAACCAACACACAAGCATCATGTATGTAGGAGTAAAATTGAGAGATGAAAAATGACCAAATATTAATTAATGCTTGGGATGGGAAAGGTGGTAACAAAGTTTTTATGAAATTTACATGAAAATATAACTTTGGTTTGGGAGTGGAGAAATTTTCACCTTTTAACTTTTTTCTTTGTGTAATAAAGACGAATTTCCATTTTTGGGAAATTTCACTTTCAAATGAGTAGATGATAGTTTTCCAATTTTTAAATCTTTGTTGGGATAAAGATAAAAGAGCATATATATATATATATATATATTATATATATATTTTAACCCCAAAGGTTTCTTTAACTACTTTCATTCACTTATTTAATGACAATCAACCCCCAAAAAAGAAATTAGATTTCTATCATAATATGTTTATTTTTCCAAATATTATCCAAACAAATGAAAATATAATTTTTGTTGCTATAAGAAAGATTAGTGCAAAACAATGTTTTTTTCCTTTCTTTTTGAGAAACTCATTTTAAGAAACACAAACTCAACCTATTTTAATGTGTGGATATATATATATATATATATATATATATTTTGTTATCTTACAACCTTAAAATATTTAGCTATATATAGGTTAAATTACAATGTAACAAACACGTGTACGGTGGATGGACAGATAGCTAACTATAGAATAGATTGAGAAAAACTAGGTATGGTCATTCTGGATATATATATATATATATATATATGTGTGTGCGTGCCGGACAAATACGAGGAATTGCAAAATAGGCTGAGATGGGCAAAGCTAAAAACCCAACAAACACCCCGAAGGGGGGGGGGGGGGGGGGGGGGGGGGGGGGGGGGGGGGGGGGGGGGGGGGGGGGGGGGGGGGGGGGGGGGGGGGGGGCGGGGGGCCGTAAAAAAAAAAAAAAATCCAGTTAAACAATACATGCATTATTTCTTTGTCAAAATTGGAATCATGACTAAACACCTACAAATAATTACCACCAAATAAAAACCTGAAATTTTACAAAAAAAAATTAATGAATCGATAGTAAGTAAAGAGTTCAAATCTCCGTATATAATTATTTAGTAATGATATAGACGAATAATATAGAACATTTTTTTTCACAACAACTATAAAATTTTAAATTCAAATATTTGTATTTTTTATAAAAAATAAATAAATAAATAAAAAGAAGGAAAGTATTAAATTACATTTAATAGAGAGAGAGTAGCAGTGATATAGTAGGAAATGAAGGGTATATAACGGTAAGATGAAAAGAAAAGGTGCGCTGCATGGCTAGAGTGGTTCCCCACTCACTGCTCGACACGTCACGTAAATGAAGTGATTGATAGTAGGAGGGCGACGCCCAACAGTCAACTGCTCTAACTATAAGTTAATTATCTGTATATAACACACCCATTCTTTTCTTCTTTTTCTTTATATACATATATTTCATCTTTAATATTCTTTTTTGATACTTTTCACCTGAAAATTTCTATAGAATAATATATATATATATTTTAGTTATAAACTTTCATTTTACTCTGATTTTTTTTTTTTAAAATTTGGCTTTTAAGTGGCTATACCCCAAACTAAGGGAACTTAAGCAAGAGAAAGGTTTCGTTCACTCTATAAGAATCACAACTCGTTGAGATTAAATCCAACTTGGTCACCTTAACCCCACCAACTAGAGTTGACTTATGTTACAAATACAGTTAGACTATTAGTTAGACTCTTTGAGCTTGTATAAATACTTGTGCTTGATAAACATTAATTTTAATCACCTCCCTACTTCAATAATGTTAAAACAACAGCAAATAATTACCATTATAAGTATGGACTAAATTTTCATATCAAATATTAGGTTTATAAAAGGTAAAATACTTCAATTTTAATATTATTTTGTCTCCCTCAAATAATATAATATTTTTTTTATAAGTATCTAACTAATTAATTAATAATTATGTACTACTTAATCATTAGGGTAACTAACTTTAAAATGATGTTTATATGAAGTATAATTACTTAAAAGTAAATGAGTTTGAATTAGATTACAAGTGCGAATCCAAGGAAATGTTTGACACAAAAATGGATACAAAGATAAATCAAGAAGATCTAGGGATGATATAACAAGATGGATGAAAAAAGAACAGTACTGATCATGATCCTTTTTCTTTTCCTCTCTCTCTCTCTCTCTCTCTTTTTTTATTTTTATTTATTTCTCTTTTAGGACACAGTTTTTTTTTTTCTTTCCTTCATTTCTTTCTGTCTTTCTTTCTACAGTATACACTATCTATCTTCTTGGACAGGAAAGCATCTGTTCCATGTATATATATTCCACAAGCACCAAACCTGCAAAGCTAAATGGGATAAATTTTTCTTCTTTTTTTTCTTTTTTTTTTTTTTTCTTTTCACCTAACTCTGTTTCCATCTATATCTATATATATATCTCTTTCTCTTTCCTTATGCATACCCTATACAGATAACTACTGATGTGTGTATGTGTGTGGATATAAGTGTATATAGAAGTTTTTTCTTTTTTTTCCTTTTCTTTTTGTGTCTTGTTTGTTGCAGGAAACCTAAGACTTGTACCAGAAAAAGAGCAGCTTCCTCCTACCCCCAAGAGAAAGAGAGAGAGAGAAAGAGAGAGGTACTCAATAAGAAAAATTGTCTCTATTGGGGTTTTGCTATAAAAATCCAATCTTGTGTTTGAAAAAAGAAAAAATAAACCAACAGATTTGAAGAATCTAGCTAGCTTAGATTTATATATATATATATATATATATTTCTGGAAAAAGAAAGAAATTAAAGATGGGAAGAGGGAGAGTGGAGCTTAAGAGGATTGAGAATAAGATAAATAGACAGGTAACCTTTGCAAAAAGAAGAAATGGTCTGCTGAAGAAGGCTTATGAGCTCTCTGTTCTTTGTGATGCTGAGGTTGCTCTTATCATCTTCTCCAACCGTGGTAAACTCTATGAGTTCTGCAGCAGTCCTAGGTATCTTATCCTTTTTCTGCCTAGTACTATTCTGCATATATAATTAACTAAACCATTAAAAATTAATTCTTTTTCTTTTTTTTTTTTTTTTTAAGAAGAAAAAAAAAAAAAAGAAAGGAAACACTGCTGGATGATGATATTAACCTTTGGAGATTTGAATTTGCTCCATGTTTTGACAGATCATGAATTGCTTTATTTCTTTTTTTCATGAGGGTTCAGAAAATTTGTGTGCGTTAGATCTATCTGATCAGGTTTTGTGACAAGAAAAATTTGCAGGCCATATCTATTTCTTCCCCTCCTTACCTTTTTTATGTGCATTTTCTTCATCTGAGATTTTGATCTTGCATCTTCAGGGATGGGATCTGATTTGAGTAATGTCAATTTGTCAGTGTTGTACCATGAAGGATATTCTCAAGATCAAGAAAATATATTTCAAATGCTAACTGAAGATCATATATAATTATCATAATTTGACAAGAAATTCTGGTGCAGATAGTCAACTCATCAGATCTATAGAATTACCTTTGTTATAATGTTAAATGGAAAATGATATGCAATCTCTTCTTATTTTTTCTTACCTCTTTTTTTTTTTTTTTTTTTTCAAAGCTGTGAAAGTGTCTGCACACACACACAGCTTTTTTGGGAAATTTGTTTAGTTATGCTTAATATCCACATCCATTAAGAAAATTAACCTTTCAAAACTTAGAGGGTAAATTGTCAAATACTAAGTGATAAAGGAAACAATATTTTGCCAATTAACAAGGCATTATTCTCAAAAAGTGTCCTATGGCTGCACATATATAATATATATATATATATATTGCAAGGTTGGCCAATTGGAGCTGCTGTGATATTCAGTTAGCTTTTCCTGTCAGTCCAATGGCTGAATAACTATTTACTATCTTTTTCTACTTCTAATATCTATTTTTTAAAACTATATATATAATATCCAACCATGATGTCATATTTCTTTACTTTGAAGTTTTGGAATACTGCTATAGTTGGAAATTAGAGATAGCAGAATTATAGAAATTTTATACAATTAATATGAGTGATCAAATTTGATGCATAGGAAATTCAAATTAACCTTTGTGTTTAAAATTTTAAATTTTTGAACCAAGAGTATCCTGAATGGACAATGTTGTTAAAGTTTTTAGTAGGTCTTGCATAATTCTTTCTTGTTTAATTTTTATTCCTTGAAAGAGATTATGGTATGTATGTCCCTCTTACCAATTAATTGTGTCAAATGGATAGTAATTGACAAGTCTGCACAATTGTAAATGGTCTCACCTATGAAGATAAAGTATTCAAGATTAAAAAAAAAATGACATGAATTCGATATTTATCGACAATTTTATTAAGGATTCTTGTTTTAGCCCCTTGAATCTTTAATTATAATCTTCATGCACATATTTTGACCATTCGTACTTCAAATGTCTTATTATATTTTCTATTACGCTATATTTCTTGAATGATGTTCATATCAAGTTTTTTAGGAGAAGGTGGAATAAATTCATTTAATCATGAAATCTTGATTTTACATTGTCCTTCTAACTCTTTAATATTGTTCATAAATCATATTTATCTATTATTAGAAATTGAGATAGAGAAAATGGGACTACTTATAAAAAAAAAAAAAAAATGAAGAGAAGAAAGAAAGAAAAGGAAAAGTATTGGTATCTACTGTTTACAAACCCTAAATCAGAACACACTAGGAGTCATATCTGACCAAAAAAACCTAATAAAGTTAAAAAAACACACAGTTGTAAGATCCTAGTATATAGGAGGGTGTAAGGGACTAAATTGTCATTTCCATTATAGAATTTTAAGATTATGTACTTTTGTTTTTATGTTAGATGTAAAGTTATCACTTGACTTTTCTTTTCTTTTCTTTCCTCTTTTTTTTTTTTTTTTTTTTTTTTTTTTGCTGTTGTTGTTCTGAACTATGGACAATGTATGTTGCTTTGTATTGCAATAGAAAAACTGACAACACCAACATAAGGTATAAGAAGGTTCAAAGTTGATTGAAATGAAAATAATCAGAAATCCAATGGTATATTTGTGCTTAGTTGTCTACTCTCTGGAAAGCTGTTGTTAGTACATTATCCCTTTATTTCATGACACTGCAAATATGTGCTTCTTGAAATTGAAAATGCAAATTTTATATTCATTTCCATATATATATATATATATTGATATTGGAATTGGAATTTATAGGAATGAAATGCGATTGAATACATCTGTTTTTCTTGTACTAAATCTTCTACTATATATATCATCTACTACAATATTGATTTTCTTTTAGTGTCTTATTACTATTGGATTAGTATTTTATTTTATTACATGGTTTTTCTCTTGTAAGACATTATGAGCATAGCCAGTTCTATGATTTGGTTTAAATTGGAATTTCATTATAGTTTTTGTAACTTTTTTTTCTGTCTTAACACACATTAACTATTCTTTCTTTCTTAGCATCACCAAAACATTGGAGAGGTATCACAGGTGCAGTTATGCTGCTGAACAACTCAACCAATCTTCCCAGGATTCTGAGGTATAGCTTCATTATTTTCACCAAAATGACCAAGGAGGATATTAAAGAAATATAAAAAATTGAACAATCTACTACTATATCAAATCCATCATTTATAGTTAATATTTGGATCTTAGTAATTTATTGAATATTTATTTCTTCTTCAAATAGAGAAACTACCAAGAATATTTGAAGCTTAAGGCAAGAGTGGAAGTATTGCAGCAATCTCAAAGGTAATTTTATATGTTTCCATATGCATACACAACTACATTATGAAAAATTAGGTGGATATAAAAATTATGTTAAAAAAAGAAAAAATCTTGGTAATGGAACAATTAGCTTATTATATTTGTTAGGCATCTACTTGGAGATGACTTGAGCCAGTTATCCTCAAAGGAACTAGAGCAACTTGAGCACCAATTGGATTCATCCTTGAAGCAAATTAGGTCCACAAAGGTATACAAGCTGGCCTCTTCATTCTTGATTCTTCCTCTTTTTTTTTTTTTTTTTTTTTCTTTCTCCTAAGTTGTTGTGGAAATTTAAAATGAAATAATTGAGAAAATTCAATTAACGAAGATGAAAAATAAAAATAAAAAACGATAGACAATTATCTTAAAATTTGCAAATAGTTATTTCTAAAATTCAAGTCATATACTTACCCTATGATCACTCATACTTTGAAACTCTTTTAACTTTGACATTTGATTAAAGTGGAAAGATAAATTTAATTACATAATATTTGACCTAGGAATGCAATACAACACCTAGCATTTTTTAATGGATAAAAAGAACCCTATTTATGGTCATTTGTGCTGCCATATTCTTTTGAAGATGAAATATGAACCTGCAGCTAATCTATTACTTTTGGTTATGTTTTGTATATATATATATGAAGCTGAATTCTCCCTAACTTTTTTGGTTTTTAGATCGAGAATTATCTGAATTCCTGAACTGATTTGGCTTTATCAATTAATAATCAAAATTCATGTTTTGCAGACACAGCATTTGCTGGACCAACTTTCTGATCTTCGCCAAAAGGTGATTATATATTCTCATCTTAATCTTGAATTGAATTTGTGATTTATCGTCATCTTGTATTCATGGTGTGTAGGAACATGCATTGATGGAAATGAATAAGGCCTTGAGAGGCAAGGTACTTGCATTTCTATCTCGATTGATCTACTTCATTTTGTTTGGATATGAAAGGGAAAATTTCAGAAACAAAAATTTTACTCATTTTTCTTGCTTGTTAGTATTTCTCTAGTATCTCAAAACACAAATATCATCATGTAAGAAAATGGACACACACACATTGATATATACATATATGATATGCACAGTTAGAAGAAAATCAAACAGCATTCCAGATGTCATCAGAATCAGAGGAACAAAGAATACAACAAAGGCATCATCAGCAGGTTCAGCAGGAGGGATTCTTCCAGCCTCTTGATTGCAACAATCCCATGCAAATGAGGTACATGCATTATGATTTCTTTAAGCTTTTAAAACCCATGAAAAAAGAAAAACATGTCTTCTCCAACAATTATTTCTGGTCAGAAACTAATTAAAGAAAGAAAAGATGAAAGTTTAATATAATCTCTCAGAAACATTTATTTTAATTTGTAGTTACAATTTGGTGGGATCAGAGAATGTTGCAGCATCAACCCAAAATGGCAGTGGGATCTTGCCTGGATGGATGCTTTGAATCAATTGCTTAATTATAATCATAAATATAAATAAAGAATTTGAGTTTAAAAATTATAAATATATATATATATATAACAGTTTATGTTTAGAGTGCAAAAGGAAGGTTGCTTGGTTAATACTGTTTGGAATTTCTGATAGCATATTGAGAAAATCAGTGGAATGTAATAAAGGGAACTTACAAATTAATAATTTGATGATTTACATATATATATATATATATAGATATATATGGTTTAGAAACAAGTAAAGACTCATAGTTTACATATCTGTATTTGGCAAGAAATGAGATTTCATTAATTTCGCTATATTGAGTGCTCTTTTTTATGGTAAATAGTTTGTCACAAAATGTGTTCTACTAGCCTAAATGTTGCTCCATATATTTAGTTCAATTGGACTCGAATCCACATAAAAATAGATTACATAAATAAAAATTTGAAACCCTAAATATAATCTTCTTGTTTCAATTCTCCTTTGTTGCAGCAATGCCTTTGCTTCTCTCACTACTAATTAATAGAGTAGGAAGGACAGCATAACTACCCCTAAAAAATAAAGACCATAAATTCTTTCCATACCATATGAAGTCAAATATATATCAAATAAAGGGTGAACCACTAATTCTAACATTCAAAATTTACAAAAGTCTCAAATTTGCATAATTAAACTTCAAACCTAGCTAGAATTGAGTTATTTCATTTTTCTCATTTAGTCCTACATTGAGAAAGAGGAGGCAAAACATGAAACAGAAATGGCCAACAAAAAAAAAATGAGAGTACAATATCATATGTCTGACTTACTTGCAAGTTCATAAAAAAAGACAATTTTAACCTTCTTTACATTTCCAGTGATTTGAATGATTATATCTATGAAAATTTTGCATATTAATATGCTGAGTTAGTGGTAGACAATGAAGTACATGTAAAACTTTTGGGAGAAAAGACCTTTCAGACGACCAAAGAAAGAGAGGATTAATGGAAGCAAACTAAAGGCATCTATAAACATACATATATATTGATGGAACTGAATGCTTCCCTATGGTTTCCCATTTTTCTTTTCCCCCCACAAGTCATAATTTTCAGTATTTGGCATGGCAAAGGATTACCAGCTGAAAATAAAAATGTCACATAGAATATAAATTTAATGATTTCAAGAATAACATAAAACTAAAGTAGTTTCCTTTTAATTATATCAATTCCACTCATAGTTTGGCTTCTTTCTCTTGAGCACTATTATGTCCTACACAGTAATTTTAACATTGTTCTTGATGTAATTTTTATTATAATGATATTTTGACGAACCTTATTAGAGATATTTACAAACCTTCTCCATTTATATAGTTTGGAGAAATTATGAAATCTCCCCCAACACTTTGCCCTTAATTTGCCACTTGCTAGCCCTAAAGGTGATCAGGTAAAACCACTACCCCCAGTAGAGGTCCTCTTTTTGGCTGGTGGCTTCTGCCGTTTGCATTTGTTCTTAGGGCCACATAATTTGGGTATGTGTACTATTTTCTTGCTTCTCTTTGTTTGTTTGTTTTTTTCGTTTCCTATTGTCAAAATTTCCCATAAAAGCTTTTGATTTTATATATCAATATATATATATATGTAACCTACTATAATTAGTAAAACTTCTAAACAAACCATAACAGTAATAATTAATAAAGGTTTTGGTAGCGTATTGGAAGAAAAAAAAAAAGAATAATATTAGCAGTGGAGCCTAATAATGGTATCACAGTACAGGGGCATATATTTATGTAGTTTTATTACGTGGTACAAGCTTACTCTTTAAAAATCTTGACCAAGGTGGATGTACAATAGATTAAATATATATATATATATATATATTCTAGACCATTCATTTATGCAATATCTTACTTACATGTCAGGTATATATAATATTCAATTTCTCAAAAAGAAAGGGAAATAATAATACTAGTAATAATTAATTAAAGATATTTCGTTTTATATAGTAAGTATATAAGGATATGATATATGTCGAATGTTGATGGAAGGAGTGGCAGAGTGTCACCCCCACAACCTCCAGGTTGGGAGATCAACACTCTCCTTCCCCATGTATCAAAAAATAAAGGATATGATATATAAAATATAAGTATGAATTTAGATATTTATAGTCAAAATTCAAGATATTTGTTTTAGTACAATAAAGACAATATTAAATAAAAATTGTTAGATTTACAATAGTGAGATAGGATCAAAGTCAATCTAAAAATATGTATTATTTTAGAGAATTTTGATTTTTCCCTCCTTTTGGCTGAAAAATAATTCTTTTCAATATTAGGCAAATCAACATTAAAAAAAAAAAAAAAAAAGAAAGAAAGATTTGAAACAGTTAATTCTTCAGATATTATTCCAGAATACCCCTAAAATTTGACAAATTGGGAAAAAGCTTTCAACTATCAGAAAGGTGGCGTCGACAGCACATTTTTGAAGTTCGTACATATCTGAGGGCAAACGCAGCTAAAAATGTACGGAAGAAACTCCTAAGAAGGAAGTAAGAACTGGAGTGAACTGCTTAATCCACCAGACAATAACGCCCTCTTCGTACTTCAACCAATCCCAACTCGACAACGCATTCTTAAAAACCACCCCACCCTCCCTCGTTACCCTGCATCCTCTCTTTTCTTTCCCACTCAGAAATCTTTTTCTTTTTTCTAACAATTCTTCTTCCTTAATCACTTTATTATTACAATGTTTTTTTTTTTTATCTATATAAATACAACATTAGTTAGAGAGAATTAAATGTTATCATGTAAAACTTTTTATTTTTAGTATTAATGTCAAGAACCTTGCGAGTATTAAGAAGATGTAGTATTAGGGTTTGTTTATTTCTATATATAAAATATACATGTATCACATGCCCTCTTCAGACAGAATTGTACCTATGGAAAACAACTTTTCACCGGTTGGAAAGAACAACAAGTAGAAGGGCAGTACAAAATTCAAAAATTCCAAAAATATCCCTATAATAAAAAAAAAAAATTTGCATAGGAAAAGGAAGAAAAGAAAATTTTAGTTTCTTTAAAAAGAAAGAAAACTCACTCACATCAGTTACCATCATAATTCAACCATTTGCAAAAATTGTGTTAGTACTTACTTTAAAGAGAAAGAGAGAGTGAGAGAGAGAGAGAGCTCTCTCTACAACACTCATCTCGTCCATTATCTCCTTATCTATCACTCTTTTCTTTTTGATCAAGCGCAATTTTGGTCCTCTTTCAAGAATCTAGGTGAGGATAATAATTTCAGGGTTTCCTTTTATAGATCTTCAGTGAACTGGAGTAGTAGTTGTTTGGTTCTTCTAGGTTCTATAGAGAGGTAAAAGAAGAAAGAAAAAAAAGAGAGAAAGATAATCCATGGGGAGAGGAAAAGTGCAGTTGAAGCGCATAGAGAACAAGATCAACAGACAGGTCACTTTCTCAAAGAGAAGAACTGGATTACTCAAGAAAGCTCATGAAATCTCAGTTCTTTGTGATGCAGAGGTCGCTTTGATTGTTTTCTCTCATAAAGGAAAACTATTTGAGTATTCCACTGATTCAAGGTACATTTCCACTGCTATGCATATATTTAATTGTATCTATCACACACACACACACACACATACTCACTTCATCTGCTGGCTAAATTCTGCTGCAGCATACCTTCTTCTCTACTCTTCATTGTTCGTGTAGTAGAAGAGAGGGAGAAAAAAGAAAAAAACAAAAAAAGAAAGAAAACCCTCATGTAGGGTTTGGTTTCTTTTTCTTTTTCTTTTTCTTTTTTTTTTTCTCTTGAGTTACCTTTTATCCTGCTTCTGGTCTAGATATTTGCTTAAACTTCTCTGATCTGATCTTTTTTCATGTTGAATATGCCTAATTATTTTTTTTTTTTTTCTGTTAGTAAAAAAAATTTAGAAATTTCTTTTAATATTTTTTTTTTTTTTGGCCTGGAGCTGAAAGTATACACCATGTAGTAAATGTCGTAGAATTCTCAGTCTTCAATGTGGAGTAGCCTGTAAAGATCTAACAGAAACTCATCGATTTCTGTTTATAGTCTCAAATTCAGGTCCATTGCACAGGACACTAGAATACGCATACATATCTTCTTTGTTTTGTGGACCTTTCTGGGATTTCTTCTTCTCAAATTTATATAATATATATATATAGACTTCTTTTGACATATGTCAAGAGAAACAAAAGTTTAATTCTTTCACTCAGCAGGAAAGGGGAAAAAAAAAAGAAAAAGGGTTTTTCTTTTCTCCCAATGACCTAGGAAAATATATATATGTGTATGTAAAAAATCTATTCATAAATTATAGATTTTTTTCTATAGCATGCATCATAAAGTCTTAGAAGGCTGCATACTAAAAACAGTAGATAAAAACCTAGGAGATCTTGCGATTATCCGCATGGGAAAAACATGGAAGATAAAAGACATGCCCTACTTTATACTCTTTTTAATATTTGTACCTTTTTTAAAAAAAAAAAAAAAAAAAAATTATTTTTTTTACTTTCAGATAAATAAATAAACCATTAATTTAGATTTAGAGTTTCTTTCCTTGTCTAATTATTTAAGATTTGAGAGCATAACTTGAATAACAAGAACTGAAAGTTGAGTAGTAATTATATATATGAATCTGCTTCAACTTATCCTCTTAGGTTTTGCCTTTCTTGTAGTTAGTTATATATGCAAATATGTTTCTGATATGTTTAAAGGGAAAACATAAACTGATATGTTTCTGGAATATGTTAGATAAGAATATAGGCGCAGAAAGTGTGAGACTAAGATGTATGGAATTTTTTAAACTAGAGGGTTTTATGCTGTGGAACAAACCCTAGATGACTTATACACATTCAAGCTTTAATTTTCATATATATGTATAAAACACTTATACTATGAATCAAATGTATAAGTCATCAAATACATTTCCACTGTTACATCAAACACTATATACTAATGAATCAATCTCCTTATATATATATACTAGCAGTATGGAAAAGATCCTGGAGCGATATGAAAGATATTCATATGCTGAGAGGCAATTAGCTTCCAACAATCCTGATTCTGTGGTATGTATTTATGTTTTCTTTTGATTTCTGCAGATAGTCATATTTAGCCAAATATTCTAGACTTACGCTATAAACAAACATCTGTGGTGCAGGGAGATTGGACTCTAGAATATGTGAAACTTAAAGCTAAAATTGAGCTGCTGCAGAAAAATCACAGGCAGTATATGGGTGAAGATCTTGATTCAATGAACTTAAGAGACCTTCAAAATTTGGAGCAGCAGCTTGACACTGCTCTCAAACACATTAGAACTAGAAAGGTATATTTATAAGCTGTAATACTTATGCTCCCACTGCATGCAATGTGTTTTGGTTTGTCTTTCAACTCATGGATGCTTAATTAAATATTTTTGCAGAACCAACTTATGTACGAGTCAATTTCTGAGCTTCAAAGAAAGGTTAGAGCTCGCTTTTATATATCTGGTAGTGCAATGCAAGCTACTCTAAAGGCAATTCTTTTATTCCAAAGAAACCCTAGTTTATATTGTGTTCAGAAAACTTTAAACATTATGTTGATAGAATGGTGCTAGCTAGTGGTATCATTATTATATAAGCTCACAGTACGTAGGCTAGGCTGAAGAGAACAAGTTTTATAGACTGAATACGTATGGATTCAATTGAGAGATATGAAAGTTTCAAGTTATAGTGCAGCATTGAAGCAGATAGAATTTGAAGAATTTTGTCTTGTTCTTGAGTAATTGAACATGTTCGTGTAACCCCTTTAAGTTGTCAACTGAGTTAGTCTCGGCTTCTTGTTGATGATGGTTTAATCTGTTAAATCAGTCTCAAGAAATTCACAAGAAATCTCCAAAAGTTGGCATTGTAAAATTTGCTTGCAAGTCATTCCATTATGGAACGGAGCAATAAATCCTGAATTCAACAAATTTTATCTACAATCTCAGCTCATTTCTTTTTGAATCACACATATTTGTAACCTTATTTTGTGTCCTTGAACAGGAGAAAGCAATTCAAGAACAAAACAACATGCTAGCAAAGAAGGTATCTACCATTTCTTCCCACCAGTAGTACTTGGAACATCCCATAGATATATATATATATATATATACTATGTGCTTACTAATTATATCTCTGAAATTGTTGATTAGATAAAGGAGAAAGAGAAAATAATGACACAGCAAGCACAATGGGAGCAACAAAATCATCATGTTCCTCCTACTTCAACATCATTCCTCCTGCCTCAGCCATTCCCTCCTTGCCTAAACGTCAAGTACGTAATTTATAACTCAGAAAGAACTCTTTTAATTACAAGGTCAAGAATTTCTTGAGTTTTTGACAAAATTACTATACTTTAATGTCTTCAAACAGTGGTACTTTTGATGGGGAAACAGCAGAATTGGGAAGGAACGAGTTGGACCTTACTTTGGACTCTCTCTATCCATGCCATCTTGGTTGTTTTGCTACTTAGAAAAATACAGAAAAGAGAGGTTGCTATCCTAAGATGATGCAGTTGAGAGCACTAAAACACACCTCTCAATCTGTAATCCATATCTGGCTGGCTCTTCTACATCAGTTTAATTTTTTGTTCTATTTTTATCTGTTGAAATGTAATGTTATCTGTAAGACTCCATTTTTAATCTGGATTTTCAATCTCTAGCTAGCTAGCTGCATTTAAGAAGCAGCCTCTTTCATATCAGAACTACTACGTAATAATAGTGTGATGTAATATATAATGTATTTTTCCCCCAAGCTTTTGTTTTTCTTCTTTGAGGTGTGGGTGGGCATGGCAGAATGAGGTAAAAACATGTGCTGATTGATTGTTGAGATAATATACCAGCAATCTTGATATAGCAACTTGAGGGATTAATTAATAGGATTAAGATCTTTTGTGTCCTTTGCTGATATGACTCATCGGAAAAGAGATGTACGTACATTAATATTTACTATTTACATGTCCCTATATTTGCCTGCATAAATTGATTTTGACAGCTGCCCCCCACCAAATTTCAAACATTTGTCTTCTTGGTTTTACATTTTTCTGAGGATGAGAATCTCAATCTAGAGATGGTTTGGCAATAATATGTATATATATATATATATATGTATGCAAAGCTTTACATTTGCCAATATGAGCAACACAATATATAGCAAGAAATGTAAGAATCTCCAAAGAAAAAAAAAAGCCACAAATGATGAATGGATTGTGAAGCCTGCCTGCCTGTACAATTTACAACTGAAATACACTCCTGCATATCTAACATTTTCCTCTTCTTTCTACATTGATATAAATTCTGGCTGATCTTCATGCCATACCGGGTAGCCTTATGTGTCAGTTTGTATCGAACAACATTAACTGGAAAAGGAAACAAATGACATGATGGAAATTGAGTTAAGTTCAAGATAAAGCAAAAGAACTTGATTGAAATGTGGCAAAGGCAGGCCACAAAAGCAAGATATTGGACATGTTCAGAAACTTGACATAAAGGTCAAAAGCAAAAAAGATTGAATACAAGAAAAGACTACAAGCTTCCCCCCTGGGCACCCTTCCCTCCCAACGCACATTATGCCATCTGGAGGCATAAGGTATCAATCATCCCCTCTTTGTTTCATTTGAAAAATCACAGATATGGGATTTATCAGTTCTTGACTTTTTTTAGGAGCCACTGAGTTAAAATAAAAGTCATATTATGCGAGAAACAAACAAAAATCCACTGTTTATTCTGTCAAAGCATTGAGTGATCAACTGATGGCCTACCATAAAAATTCTTGCCCTTCACTGGTTATCACATCTATGGTGGACTATGGCAACATTTATTTGACAGGAACAAGTAAACGGGAAGTGGGGAACCCAAAAAACTAAGGGTATGCCATTCTAATACGAAAAACTTTCTGCATAAAGACATAGATATGGAGAATAATTAACCAACTGTCCCAAAATTTATATGCATAATAAACCTGGGAGCATAGAAGGAATGATGAAATGCAGGCCCATTTTGTGACCATCTAATTTATTTTTTTAGGTCTGCTAAATAGGGGATTAATACTGATGGACTAACTAGGCAAAGTTTCAAATCTCAATCCTAATATAATTGCAGAACAGTGTTAAGGTTATGGAGTTTCTATATTGGTTCCACAAAAGTTCTAAGGTCAAGGACTACAGGGATACCAATAAACACATTCAAATCTTGGGTCCAGTACTTCTCACTAGCCAAGTCAATAGAAACTTGATATACAGCACAGGAGGATTTTAATAATTCAGTGGCAAAGCATTACTTGAAAGAATAAGACAAAGTAGTGAGAGATTTTACCCTTCCACAAACAGGACAGGTTTCACTTCTTTCCATCCACTCATATATGCAACTAAGATGATAATGATGAGAGCATTTTGTCACTATCTTGGGATTTTCAGGAGTATACTCTGCAGCAGAAACATTTTAATCAAGAGGTTGTCTCAAAATTAGTATGACTAACATGTCAATGTCAATTAAAAGGAGAAAAGAAAGAGAGGGGAGGGGTAGGGGGACAACTAAAAGGGTGAAATCAATTGAAAATACCTTCAAGACATGTTGGACAGACGTCCTCATCTTCTGAAGAAGAGTATCCATAATAGCAACTTGGACGTTCACCTTTTGATGACAAGAAACTCATAGAGGACTCCGGACAGCATTTTTGTGATTCCTTTTCACAAGAGTCAGCTGAATTTTCAATTCTCTCTTTCGGCATCACTTCAGAACCAGAATTTCTAAATGGTGCTGGCTCTGCACGTGAATGACTCGAGACTTTTTGTATTCTTATTTCATCCTCCTGTGGCACTACAGAGTATCTAGAATTGGCATTGCTTGGTAGAGATCTGTCACTTGACTCATTAGTGAAAATTGAAGTGTTAAGCACTGAAAGAAAATCTGAAGGTATCACCCCTTGATTAGACATAGGTGCTGCAACCCCTGATTGTGTGCTAAAGACAGCTCTGCACTGGTAAAGAAGAATAGCACAAAGATGGATGACTCAGAAAATAATAGTACTATGTTTGAAAATTGACATCAGTGAGACTACTAAGCGAAAGGAAATCTGATGCAGATAAATGAGAAATTTGATGCCAAAGATTGGAATAAGATGGTCAAAGCAGAGACATTAAACAAATATGCATCTAGATATCAAGCATCTGTAGACATATAGATGTTTGGCATATACTCCAAAACAATTATAAAGGCATTAAGTGCCAATAATTTCTTAAAACAAAAAAGAAGCTTCTCGTTTTACCTTGTTAATAATGGTCTGAACAGAGCAACTTAAACATCCGCAGCTTCCATAATTCTCATCTTCATTGGCTGATGTATCATGAACAGTGAGGCAAGAACAAACAGCGCCCATAATGGAATTCTGGTTTCCTAGTTCAATCTTAAGCCTGTTAGAAAATAAAAATCACATCAGGAGGAAACAGGACGAAACAAGAAGGATACATACTACCAACCATGAATGTAAACCTAATTAAAAGTTCAATGTATACTTACATAAAGTATCCAATTTGTCTACTGTTTTGCTGAGTTTTTCTTGAATTAAAAAATCAAAATCGCAGCATAATCTTTCTATAAGTGTAAAAGGTTGTTGAAATTTAAGTGGGGAAATAGAAGCCGCTAATCAAATTGATAATTAATATATGCAATTCTGACCACTACAGATAAATATAGTTAATCATGAGATTCTTCCCAACAAACAAAAAAAAAAAAAAAAAATACCCAGCACAGATATAAAAAACAATCCAATAAAACACCAAACAAAGAGGAATAACATACCAAAGCTAAAAATTGAGAAGAAAAATCAGTACTTCCTCATCACTCAATAACACTATCCACTGTCTACCATAAACCACACAAAACGGGAAAAAAAAAAAAAAAAAAAAAAAAAAGACGCATATTAGTTATCAGAAAACCGTTCCTTTTCCACCCCTCGCCCTTATCCCTTTTCTTGGCGGGATTAAAAAAACCTCATGCAAAGCCTCAAACTTTACAACAGCCATCACCAAATCAAAACAAAACAGGGGAAAAATAAAAACCCAGTTCAACGATACTGTCCAATACAATCAAGAACGGAACTTTCTGACATATTCATCAAAAACGCATACAAAGACGCGAAAATAACATTCATATTCTTCAGTATATTGCATGAAACTGCGTGCCTAAAGGAGAAAGATAGAGAAAGAAAAGGGGCAGTACCTTAACTGTCGTCACTGTGTTTTGGTTTGACAATGATCAAAAGAAAAATAGGCAGAGAGGTAGACTTGGATTCTTCTCTTCTCTTCTCTTAGAGAGGAGCTATTAGAACCCTTTGTTAGCTTGTTTCAGTTTCTTTCCGATTCCAATGCCAACTCTGCGTATACTTCTAAACTGATTTTTATTTGGAAATCAAGTTTTGAGAGTTTCAATGGAAAACGACTTTACTATATTTCCGACGACACGATATTAGTTGTTACTATTATTCAAGAATTATTCTCATAAATATTAAATAGAATTGGGATTAGATTTACTAGTAGAATTAGGATTGTATCAGTAGTTTATTTCTAGGAGATAAACAATCATATTAGGTTATTACAGTATTATTATTTTTGGTAATTTTTTTATAATTTGATTATTGAATATTCTGTAGGGCCGTATTAAATAAATATGGATGTCTCTGAGGTCAAAATCATTTGGAGTGGACGCCGCACTAAAATGCCCACGCAAATTTATCCAATCAGAATCACCAACGAATGTTATTGATTAGTTTTTCTTTTTTTCTTGCTAATTTAGTCCTTGAGTTTTTTTTTTTTTTTTTTGGTATAAGTAGGTCCTTAATAATTATTTTTTAAACTTTTCACATCTTTTAGCGTCAGGTCCTCTTTTACAATTAAAAAAAAAAAAAAAGAGGATTTTAAATTACTAATTGAGGACATAATCTACGATGCAAATCCTAAAAGTAAAATAAAAAAAAATTATTAGGATCTAATTTGCCGAATAAATAAATTTTGAGGACTAAACTTACTATTATTATTATTTTGCAGTCTAAATCAATAGTTATCCCCAATTTGCAAGTCCTTCCTCTTTCTATTTATTATTATTATTGTTATTGTCTATTAGTGATTAATGGTTTTGTGATGACAAAAGAAAAAATAGTATATATGCATTATTTTATATGTGAATGAATAAAGACATAAGCATTATTTATGATTGGTTGGCTCTAAATTTATTCAGCCAGCTTTTTGGTAAGAAAAATCTTGCTTCTATTAGTTTTGGGCCATGTATGGGCCTATGAAAACATTTTGGGCCGAAACTGCTTTTTCAAAAGGTCCAATCCTTGGCCCAGACGTCAACAAATTGTATTAATTAGGAAAATTGGAAAGTGAGAAATTTCCTTAAAAAAGAAAAAGAAAAAGAAAAAGAAAAAAAATGGGGTAATGACAAGCACCCAAGCACGTTCCCCTACATTCATAAAAAAGATAATTAAAGGAAGGAAATGATGAAGAAGCGGCTAAAGCAAGGAGGGATTGGCCCCAGAGAGACATCATGCTCTTTGGCTTAGTTATATGTTAGAGTATGCACCAAAAATCATGAAACTTTCTCAGCCTAATTCTTCTGCTACTGCTATAAATATTTAAGCTCTACATGGTTTTTGAGTATTGTAATAATAATTAGAAAATGGGGAAAATCGGAGCTACAATGCCAAGTTTTTGCTTGAACAGAATCAGGCCTCTTGTTCGAGTTCGTCCACCAACTATTCAATCCAAGAATAATAACAGTATTAGCACTACTTCTGCTTATAAAAGTACTCATCAAGAACATCAGGAGGAAGAGAAAGAGAAGGAGGGCAATGGCGGCATTAATGGTGCAGCTGGGAAAAGCTGTAGTAGTAGTGGTAGTGTTGATCAAGAGAATTCTCCTCCTTCGAAGGCTGCAAAAGTGGTGGTGATTGGAAGGAAGATTATGATAGTTGTTGATTCAAGTGCTGAAGCTAAGAATGCTTTACAATGGGCACTTACTCATACTGTTCAAAGCCAAGATATGGTGATTCTTCTCTATGTTTCTAAGTCTTCTAATCCTCCTCCTCCTGCAGGTTGCATTTTTTTCTTTTTCTTCTTTCTTTATCAAGTTGATGCATGGTATCTCTTTTGCAATAATTAATTTTTGTCCATTTTTTCTTAGCAGGTGACCACAATTATAAGGAGATTATAAACCCAAGAGTCTCTCATTTCCTCTCTTGTATGAAGATGATGTGCCAGCAGAAGAGACCTGAGGTTAGTGAGTTACAATATACAATATACAATATATATTTAGTTATAAATTAATTTGAGGAATTAATAATATATAATAGGTGCAAATAGAGGTGGCTGTTGCAGAAGGGAAAGAGAAAGGTCGAATTATAGTGGAAGAAGCAAAAAAGCAAGGGGTGGGACTGCTAGTGATAGGGCAAAAGAAGCGTTCAACAACATGGAGACTTGTAATGATGTGGGCAGGACACAGTAATAAGGTGGGTTGTGGGGTGGTAGAGTACTGTATTCAGAATTCCAGTTGCATGGCCATTGCAGTGAGACGGAAAAGCAAGAAATCTGGTGGATATCTTATTACTACTAAACGACACAAAGATTTCTGGCTCTTGGCTTGATCTCTTTTTTATCTCTATATATATTCTTCAAATCTTCTCATGTATTCACTCATATATATATATATATATATATTTGTTTCAAACCTGCTTGTTGTAATGTATATATGGAGTTGATCACTTTTTTTTTTTTTTTTTTTTAATCAATTTTTGATGGTTGAAGTTGTGTATTTTTGGATATTTGGATATATACACTATTATGCATGATTTTTTTTTTTTTTTTTTTAAAGAAAATTTGGAAATTTAACCATCAAATTCTCAATAAATTACTATCAATAAATCTCAATTCTTTTGAGTTAATCCATTCAATTAGATCGATTGGAACATGTGATATGATGAAAACATACACATTAATTCATTGCTCTCTTCAATTACTCTTGCATTAGATTCACAAACATGATTTTTTTTTTTTTTTTTTGGGTGACATATCTTCTAGCACATATCAATTTTAAAGCTAATTGTTGCTTTATTAGATTTTATATATTTATTTGTGTTACAGAGTTATCATTTCGAAGGCACCTTCTTGAAACATTTTAATCTTCTTTGGACATTGGTACCAATTGTTTAAGGAGGTCATATTTTTTTTTATTTTCATTTTTTAATTTATTTTTAAAGACATTGCATGAAAAAAGTGAAACATGTAGGGAGCTATATTTGAATATATATATATATATATATATAAGAGAGAGAGAGAGAGAGAGAGAGTACGTATATAGGATAATATACATACACACATGAGGTGGCATTGAAGTAAACTTTACTCAAAAACTAATATCCCCCACCACTTGATGAAATCTATGTTCCAAAAAGTAATGTTCAATTCCATACTTACAATATTATCCAAATAAGTGTGGTATCTATTATACAAGGATTAAAATGCTCAACCAATATGTCTCTTATCATTGGTGTTATGGAATATTTAGGAAAATTGTGGTTATTACCAATGTTTCAATCATCCATATCCTTGTCTCAATATATATATATATATATATATATATATATATATATATGATTCAAACATAAAAATTAATTAAAATAAATAAATAAATAAAAGCATAATTTTCTGTCCTTTAGATTGACTTTTTATAAATCTAGAATTTAAATACATAAATTAGTTGTATTGATAAAATTAAGAACATTTTGAACCTACCTCACATGCAAACTGGCTACAATTAGTTGAATTTTTATTCCTTACCTAACTATAATTATCAACCTTCATTAATTCTGCACAAAAACCAAACGTTATTTCCTTAATTTTTTTTTATTATTTGACTTTTATGATTAAAGAGAGAGATAGAGTTTTGCTGAAAAATTGAACATGGCTGGCAATTAAATATATTTCTTAGTTTTATTATTTTTAATTTAAAATATACATAAAATATAATTTAATTAGTAATAAAAAAAAATATCAATTATAATTCAATTAGTTAAATAATTTTTAATACGTCCTGTGGGATTCACTCCATTGAGACAGGTAAGGATATATATATATAAATAATACTAGTAATGAGCAACGATAATCATTTATGGTTTGCTTTATATATATATTATTAATAGAAAGCATGTGTTTGGTAGGAGTAATTTTTCTTGATCATTGTTTCCATTTTCTTCTCTACCTTTTCTCCCATTTGTCTAAAAAGTTTGAATTCACCTAACTTGGATTTCTTCACTTTTATGTTCTTCCATCCCTCTTAATTGTTCTTCTATTTCACCATATATTAAATTTTGAACTATTTATCAAATTAATAAACAAATATAATTATAATATTATTATTTTAATTAGTAATAATAACTTTGTTCTTTGATTAGCGGGATGAACTTTACATGATAACTAATGTTAAACCCCAAAGTGTAGGTGAAGTGGCAAAAAGTTCTCCTAACTGAAGTGACAACTTTGACCCTATTACAAATTGTTTTGATTATGTAGAATAAAAATTTAATTCAACTTTTATAAAAAATTATTATCAAAATTTCAATTAAAACCTAATATTTTTCGAACTTAATCATTTCAAAATTTTTTAGCTACATAAGAAAAAAAAAAAAAAAAAAAAAAAAAAAATCCCTTCGAAACCTAATACTTTTCGCAACTTTATATCAAATTTCAAAAAAAACTCAAATTTAGATTCTAATACATAAGATACATGAATTAAAATAAAAACAAAAAAAAAATCCAAACTATTAATTTATATGTAATTTTTTTTTTTTTTTTTTTTTTTTTTTTAATGAGAGGAGGAATTTTGTTAACTATGAGAAGTACCCCATACAAGACCTTGTGACGTCCAAAAGAAAAAGTAAAGCATAGGGCTGGCCCAACATATCAGGCCCATAACACAAAACATTATACTAAAAAAAACAAAAAACTACTGCTCTGTGCCATGGATTAGAAATTTGGGCCATAGGAGAAAAGATTTCTATAGCCCAGAAGCTTAGGAAAGCCCAAACCCCATATAGTAGTCATCTTTCAGCGAAACCGCTTTTTTCTGCGTCTTCTTACCACGGCCAAAACCCCCATAACCTAAAACCCTAATCTCCCTAAATTTTTGTTTTTTCTTCAGCTTTGGAAGAAATTTGAATTTCGTAACTTAGAAGAAGAGCTATGGCGAAGAAATCAGTCGCAGAAAGCACGAAGAAGAAGAATAAGAAGAAAAGCAGTAAGAAAACTGGACCCAATGTTGTAGCAATGAAAAATAAAACTCCAAAACCACAAAACCTTTTTGAAACAATTTGGTCCCGCCGGAAGTTCGATATCCTTGGTAAAAAGAGAAAGGGCGAACAACGCCGTGTTGGCCTAGCTCGGTCCCTCGCACTTGAAAAGGTTTAAAAATGAAAGTTTATGGTTTTAATATACTTAACTTTGTGCGTGGTTCATGAAGAAAGACGACCTTTTATGTATTTCTTTTGAAATTCTGATTTACCGTATGACTTTGGTTGTGAAATTGGACTACAGAGGAAGAAGACACTATTGAAGGAATATGAGCAGAGTGGGAAGGCATCAGTTTTTGTTGACAAGCGAATTGGGGAGGAAAACGAAGGACTTGAGGAATTTGATAAGGCCATTTTGAGGTCTCAGCGTGAACGCCAGGTAATTATTTGAATTCTGAATTATATTACTTTGGCTCCTATAAGTCATTTCTAATAGTCTGCTAACTGGAAGAGAAGAATTATTATCCTGACAAGCACCAATGTATAAAGGGTTCTTCCTGATTGGTTGTGAATCATTCAGATGTCTTTTTTTCTAAAATTCTGAAGTTTATATTTAAGCTCGTTCTTGCGTAAAAAATACCTCAGACTGGGGGGGGAGAGAAGAATTTAGTTGCTTGCTTATATAGCTCATTTGAATTCTGAAAGCATGGTACTGAACTTTTTAATATTCATGATAGGGGTATATGATACTTTTAGATTTTATTATATTTCTATTTCATTGGATGGTATGTTTCACATGTACTTATTTCTAAATATAAGCTTCTCCCACTGACAGCTGAAACTGAAGAAAAAAAGCAAGTATGATATATCTGATGGGGAAGAGGACGAGTTGGAAATTCAAGGTGGTAGTCAGTTTCTAGGAAATGATGACTTTGAGGATGAAGTACAATTAGATGAGGACGATGAGGATGAAATTGAGAATCAAAGTAAGCATTCATTTCTGTTCAGCCTGTCTATTTGTTGTTATGTGCAAATTCTTCAAATTCAACCTAGCGCAGTATATTACATTTTCCAATGTATTTTAATTTTCTAGATATCGTGCACTCCCCCTGTTTTGAATTTTGTATCTAATTTATAGTAAAAGTTGGGGGGGGGGGGAGGGAATGGAAGAGAGTATTTAACCACCATAAAAATAAGTTTTAAAATTTGATATATTTAATTAAGATGAAAACTAAAAACTACTTTTCTTAACATTCACCTATTTGGTTAGATGTGACAGATAAATTGGGATGGCGGCAGTAGTACATTTCTGCATGAACCCCCTGGTCCATGACATAACACTATTAGTGAACCTATATTTTAAAGATTTTGGGACCTGATAACCATTAAGAAATTTTATTGATCCATTAATTTCTCTAAGTTAAACTGGCATGCACTTGCACTTTTGCAGAGAAAAGCAGATTGGGACAACTAAATCCTGCTGCCTTGGAGAACACCGAGCAAACAGGTTCAGCCGAAAAAGAGGAATATGTGAGAAGAATTCTCTTCCCCTGCTCAGAATGTTTGGTTTCTTTCATGATTTTTCAGAATTAAGATTTTTTTTTTTTTTTTTTTACCCGAAGAAATAGGTGCTATTTGGTTAAGTTCTTATTCAGTATCTCATAGCTGTTGGTTTATATTCACTTTTACTCACTTTTTAAATTATATCATAAAACTTGGATTCCACAAATTACAGTCGCTATAATCATCTAGGACTTGGGAATAGTATCACTTCTTTTTTATAGGTTTCCTCCTTGCATTATTCTTAAGGTCTGCAAATTTTGTTTGAAAAACCTTTTTAGAAAAAGTGCCTAATCTAATATTTGTTTTACATTCATTCTTTGCAGAGGCAGAAAAGCAAGAAAGAAGTCATGGAGGAGATTATGTTTAAGAGTAAATTTTTCAAGGTTTGGTTGGTTGATTAATTTATATGTTTTACTCCTGCTTAACATGCGATGGACCATGAGTTGATGGATGTGCTCAATTATGTCTGGTTTGCTGCATTTATCCAGGCCCAGAAAGCAAAGGATAAGGAGGAAAATGAACAGTTAATTGATCAATTAGACAAAGAATTTACATCCTTGGTGCACTCTGAGGCACTGGTGTCTTTAACCCAACCAAATAAAATGAATGCCTTGAAATCCCTCATTAACAAGAGCAGTTCAAATGAGGAGCCAAAGAAAAAGGAAGTAGCTTCTTCAGAGAACAAAGCTTCTAATAATCTGGTAAACTCCCTCCATGGTTTGCTTAGGATTGGTGTTCCTATCCTTGTTTTGAGGGGCAGTAATGCTTGCAATCTGGGATCTAGTTTGTCCTGATTGATTTGGTGAAAAAATTCCCTTCTTCATTTTTCAAAAGAAAAAAAACGAAGATTTCTTTTTTTTTTTTTTTTTGTTCTTTTCCAAGTATTGTTGCCTTTATCCTAGTTTCTCGCTCATGCAGTTTTGTTAGTTTCTGGATTATACCTTCATTCTTGAACTTCTATATATATTACTAAACTTTCTGATCTTTGACTTTATATCAACAACTGCAGGAAAAACCTGATTTTTATGATAAGCTTGTAAGTGATATGGCACTTGATATGCGGGCTCGCCC
Source organism: Cynanchum wilfordii (assembly GCA_025388415.1). Taxonomy (NCBI): domain Eukaryota; kingdom Viridiplantae; phylum Streptophyta; class Magnoliopsida; order Gentianales; family Apocynaceae; genus Cynanchum; species Cynanchum wilfordii. Next base: position 82,815 of record JAHSUH010003778.1, on the reverse strand, counting down.
ATCAAACCGTACTAAGACGGCTGAAGAGATTGCCCAAGAGGAGAAAGAGCGTCTGGAAGAATTGGAGGTAGGGTTTATTTACTGAAGCATATTATCAAATTTGATCTACAATCATTTTTTCCTCTGTATATTTCTTTCTTACTATTTTTTGGACTCATAGTCGTGACAAAGATTGGAGCTACTTGTGGAATTCCTAGTTGGAATTTATTGTTCTTTTCTGATGTTATGAGTAGTTTGCTAGTCAGATTTAGTTATTTATACTTTTTCTTTTCATAGAAAATGTTAATTGACTATATACGGATCTTTGGTAAGAGTTCTTCTCTGTATTTAAATGGAATAATCTAACAACTAGAGTGTTGCAGTTATTCACTTTGAAAACTCTTTTAATCCAATTTCCTTGCAAATGATTAACAACTTCAGGAAGAACGTCAGAACAGGATGATTGCTCGTGATGAATCAAGTGATGAAGAAGGTGATGGTTCAGAGGATGCTGATGGATTGGCCAAACGTCTAAAATCTATGTCGGGTGATGACCTTGGGGACTCATTTTCTATTGGAGAAGAGCGAAATGCAAAATTGGGATGGATTCAGGAGATGTTGAGAAGGGAAAATGAAGACGATATTGAAAATGAAGATGCTACTTCTACAGATGATTCTGAGGGTGATGAGGATGAGGATGAGGATGAGGATGAAGAAGAGGATGAGGAAGAGGAAGAAGGATCTGGTGAACATAATTATGGATTGGATGTGACAAAGGCACTAAAGGACTGGGAGCAAAGTGATGAAGATGAACTTGACACTGATCTAGAAGAGGATGAGGAGGAAGACGATGATCAAGTAAAAACAAAGGATAAGGAGTACAAGAAGCAGGAAAAGAAACTAAAGTCCTTGGACATGAAAAACATTGAACCAAATGACAACAAGTATTCAAGTAAACCTGGGGATCTTCCATATACAATTGAAGCTCCAAAAAGTTTGGAAGAATTTACTTCACTGGTGGGGGAATGTTCCGACGATCAAATTGTTGAAGCAATTAAGCGAATTCGTACATTCAATGCGATCAGTATTGCTGCAGAGAATAGGAAGAAGATGCAAGTACGGAACTCTTTTAATCCTTATTTCTTTCATTGAGTATCTGTGGGGATATTTTCATTTTTTAATGTTCCCATGAAAAACATCTCATGAAACATTCAGTTTTAGGAACCATGGTTTGCATTACCATAATAGGTGGGGAAAGTGTTTTTGTTGTTGCCAGTATGAGTACTGAATAAGTTTGTCAAGGATTTGGCATCTCTTAGCATTCCTGCTCAGAATACTTGTTTTATGTTCAAATTGAGTTGTGGGGATCCTTGGTCTTTAGAAATAGGAATCAACTTATTTCTTTTATCTTTCCTGTTAATCTTTTTTAATTTATATTGTTAGGTATTTTATGGTATTCTATTGCAATATTTTGCTGTATTGGCAAATATGAAGTTGTTGAATTTCAAGTTGCTGAATTTGCTTGTCAAGCCATTGATGGAAATGAGTGCAGAAGTCCCTTACTTTGCAGCCATTTGTGCTCGTCAACGGCTGTTACATACTCGGACCCAGTTTACAAAAGATGTCAAGGATACAGGTCCAGATGTGATTTAAGTGAATTATACTTCTTTACCACTAAAACTTCTCTTTGCTGAGGTTTTTAATTATTCAGTTTATTTATGTTTCCACAATTTTGTTCTCTCAGAGAAAAACAGTTGGCCTTCTTTACCACTAAAACTTCTCTTTGCTGAGGTTTTTAATTATTGTTTTTTTGTTTCCACATTTTGTTCTCTCAGAGAAAAACAGTTGGCCTTCTTTGAAAACCCTCTTTTTTTGAGGCTCTGGTCCATGATCTTTCCGTGTTCTGATTTTCGTGCATGCAGTAATGACACCAGCAATCTCGTTGATGTGTGAATATCTCATGCGGTGTCCCATTAGATCTGGTCGGGACATTGTAATCGGTTCCTTCTTATGCTCCATGTTGCTCTCAGTAAGTATGTTTTCCTATTTTTTCATCTCTGTATGTCATTAGCAAAGTAAAAAATATAATTTCTAGAAATATTAGAGTACTTTTTTCCTACTAGCATATGCTGTCTCTTTCACAAATTTTTCAACCAATTGTTCTGACCATCTCTGTTTTGTTTATCATTTATAAAATTTTTATTGATTATCTGAACATTTTTTTATGTTTGTCTTTCTTCCTAAATTGTCCTTTCTTTTACTTTGCTTATGATATGTGTTTTTTTTTTAAAAAAATGAAAACTTGTGATTAATATATGTAAGTCCGGAAATTTTACTTCAATTGATCAGTTTTGTTTATTGTGTTAAAATTGTTATGCAGGTCAGTAAACAATCACGAAAGTTCTGTCCTGAAGCTTTGTTATTTCTTCGGACTCTGCTTAATGCAGCTTTGGATGAGAAGCAGGGATTGGCGGAAAATCATGAGGTTTGTCCCCATGGTCTTTGAGTTTGTATGGTAAAAGAATTTCAAATTTCTTTTCAAGTTTACTGGCCAATGATGTTGACTTTAAATATCTAACTATGAAGTTGCTTGTGCAGTTAAATCATCTTTTAGAAATTAAAGCTCTGAAGCCTCTACTCAGTTTAAAGAGTTCTGTGAATGAGATCAACAGTTTAGAATTCCTGGAATTGATGGTACTGCCAGAAGATTCCCCTCATTTCAATTCTGATAGTTTCAGGTTAGTAGTCTAATTGTGGGTACAATATCAAGATTGTGATAGTCGTTGGCTTGCCATGTACACCTGGGCTAAATGTGGTGATTAATTTATTAATGTATTCACTTTTATGTTTTCAGAGTCGATATAAATGTTTAGTTTATTAGTTGTTTTAATATGGATACTTCAAATGTTTCTAGGTCTTTCAAAGTGGACTCTTATTTACCATTTATTTTAAGAGAATGATAACTTTTTGTGTTTGCATCCAAGTGAATGGTTCATATCATAATAGAAGTTGACCACTTTTTTTTTTTTTTTTTTTTTTTTTGTAAACAGGTCCAGTATTCTTATGGTGGTTGCTGAGACTCTACAAGGATTTGTCAACATTTATCAAGGACTTAATTCTTTCCCAGAGATATTTTTGCCAATAATAAAATTGTTGAAAAAATTGGCACAGCAAGATTACATAGCAGAAAAATTAAAGAGTAAAATCAGTGATGTTGTACAAGCTATTGAGATGAAAGTCGATGAGCAACATGCTGTGCGTCAACCACTTCGAATGAGGAAGAAGAAGCCTGTCCCCATTAAGATGCTCAATCCAAAGTTTGAGGAAAAGTAATTCACTATCCTGAGAAGTGCTTTATCTTGATTGCATGAAAAACATTTTTTCTTTGGTTCAGCTACTGGCTTACTGATGAATTTTGTACTCCAGCTTTGTGAAGGGAAGAGACTATGATCCAGACCGTGAACGTGCTGAGCAAAGGAAGTTGAAGAAACTTTTAAAACGAGAAGCTAAAGGTGCTGCTCGTGAGCTTCGCAAGGACAATTACTTCTTATTTGGAGTGAAGGATAAGGAAAAGGCACTTATTGAGGAAGAAAGAGCTGAGAAGTATGGGAAAGCTAGAGCTTTCCTGCAAGAACAAGAGCATGCCTTTAAATCTGGGCAGTTAGGGAAAGGTGGCAGAAAGAGGAGGAGATGAAGTATAACATTCAGCCGTATGAAAGTTGCTACAATCCAAGTGCTAGTATCCTGCTTGTGGTATGTTAAGTGTTTTCTTTTCCATCCTTTTATCTGTGTCCACATAATCTGGTTTGTTATCATTTTCCATCCTTTTGAAGCTACAACTTGTCCAGTGAAATTTTTAAATCACATGCTGATTGGTAATCAAGCTGTTGGATTTTTCTTCTTTTTATTGGACTGTGTCTTCTTACATCGTTCTTCTTATTTGCAAATCTAAAATTTCATTAAATCTCTACATATTTAGATTCTAAATATAATGGAATAAAGAATGAAAGATTTCTTTCATTGTGCTTTGGTGATGCATTAATTTGTAGGACATCTGTAAAAAAAAATGTTGGTGATATACTTTTGCTAATTCAAACATTTTCTCGTAGGTGCCTAAGCACTTGGTCTCTGGCTTTATGCCCTGACTGATAGTAGATTCCTCTTTACCAATGACTCCATACCACTCCGCTTTATGCTATTTTGTTGTGCATCTTGGGATGACAAACTGAGGATACTTGGATCGACATTGTGTGGTAATGGTTAAATGACGTACTTACTATGAGACAAATTCAGTTAGGATGTAGAAGAATACATTTGTGTAATAGGAGATGGTTTTTAGAGGTTGGCAGGTAATTAGTTATTTAAATTGAAATTTAATGATATTCTTCTTCGAGTGTAAAGATGTAAGGATTTATGTAGACACGAAACTGCAATCCATGTTCATGTAATCCCTGTACTTTGCAATTTTGTATATCTAATTACATCTTACCCTGAGTTATTAGAATGTTAGAAAATTTTGATGATGTATTCTTACCTTTATTATTTGTTGTATTTTCAGACAGCAAGAACAGCAAGTGTATTTTTTTTTTTTTTGTCTTTGGCAAGTCTATCTTCTCTATTTCATTAGATTATCCTTGAAATTCCTTGGAGATTGATATTCTAATTCCCACTTGTAATAATAATCTTCTAACAGAGTTAAATTGGAAATAACATCGAAGGAAATGGACTCAAATTTCCTTTACCTACCTTTAACTAATTAGTGCATCATCTGCTTTTGTTCTTTTTGGTGCCTTATTCACAAATTTCCACACAAAAAAAGAAAAAAAAGAAATGGTGGGGTTTTCCACCATAATTGATGGAAGGGAAGGCAAAAGGGTGGAGAAGTAATGTCATTTTATTGGCCAAAATTTATGAATGGAAAGCAAAAGAAGTTGCTTTGGGAATCTTCCTATCCTCATAAACAAATATCAATAAAGAACGACTCATTCTTAGTCAAGTCTACGATTCTTTATTAAGCCTACATGTTTGTTTTTATTATTATTTCAATAAAAAAATGAAGAATAGTAGGAGGTGAAAAAGTAAAATCAAGATGTATAAAAGTAAACATGAGTAACCGAATCTATGGTATGTGTATATATATATATATATATAAAATACATTAAACGAATTTGCTATTATTATTAATTTTTCTTTAATATTTTCAAAGGAAGAATTTTGAAAAAATAAAAATAAAAATTGGCATCTAACATAATTAATTTTAATACTAAAAGATAAAAGAATTATAAATAAAGAATGTTACGATGTCAGACTATTTTAAAGAAAAAAATGGTATGTATATCTCTGGTGTATCTTAAGAGGGAAAAAGAAGGGGTATAAAGGTGCCTGATTTTCAGTGCAATTTATAGGAACTAGTAGAGAAACTCCACTATAAAAAAAAAAATCTTTCGGAGAAGAGAGAAATGGATTTCAAAGAAGTGATGAAGTTTGTGATGGAGAAGATGAAGGAGGTATGGATTGCAATGGGTGACTTTTGGGGTCAATTGATGGACTGGTTTGAGAAGGTTTTCCCAGCAGAAACGAGAGGGGAAAAGATCCATCACTGGCTGGCTATAGCTTTACCCTTCCTGATAGCTGGTGCAGTCCTGATTACCTTGTGCTGCTGCTGCTTCAAGTGTTGCTGCTCTTCCCGCGGAGGAAGTGGTAGGGGGAGGATGATGAAAGCCCCCGGCAGGAACTGCAGGATGCCTAGAAGTGTCTTTGAGAGTAACCCCAGATCGTATTTTCAAAATCTCCGTGCATATCCCGGTGATGAACTGTGTTAAAACAAATCATCATCATCTCTGCTGTCTTTTGGTCTTTGACTGTTCAATTTCTTTAATTTTCCATTTATAGATCTCAACTTCTGGTCTGTTTCTTGTTTCAGTTGTATGTACGTACTGTCGTGGTGGTATCTGTATATGGTCTTGGTATGTATGTACTAAATTAATGTATGATTATATATATATATGAGTTTTGGTTTTGATTTTGATTTGTTTTGTGAGATATATATTAAATTTTCATAATTTATTTATTTATTTTTTTTTTAAAAAAAAATGTATAGGATAATAGATTTAATGAAGTAGGAGTAGTTTGAACTTTGAACAAATAAATAAATGACATTATTTATTAAGTACAACGAACAAAAATAAAAATCATTGACAAAATGTTATGGTTTGGAAGGTGTAGTTTTTATTTATGTTAAAAATATTATCTTGATAATATGGTGTGCTAAATTTTCTGTTTCAGAGTGATCAATCCACAGAAATGAAAATGGGAAATGAATTTTGGATTTATATATATACACATATTACATATATGAGTGCAAAAGTGTACGTAGAATATAAGGATATATGTATGTAGAGAAGGATGCCTACGTATTTCAATCAACACATGCTTTCCCCTTTTTAAAAGAGGACGATTAACGATTGTTTCCGAGAGAGGGGGGGAAAAAAGAAGAGAGAATATGAGTTTTGGAATAAGAAACATGATCATAAACAGTGTGAAGGAGAAGATGAGTTCACTGGGAGCACACGACGGCATGCTCAACAACACCAGGACGATGTTAAAGGAGATGGTAAACAATATGCAGGAGAAGTTGAAGGAAATAGGGTCGTCAGAAAACATGATGTTGATGATGAACAACAGGCGGGCCAAAATGATGAAAGACGGTGGAGGAGGATATGAAACGATGGTCAGGATCAAGAATCTGGAAGAGAGCATCAAGGAACTGATAAAGACGGTGGAAAGAATTGGCCGGAGTATCGCGAGTCCTCCGGACATGGAGTTGAGAATTCAAAGTACAAGAGAGATGCTTCAACTCAATGCACCTTATTTTGTGTTGGGGTTAATCTTGGTTTTTTTCCTTTGGTTTTGCTGCCGCTGCTGCTTTAGCTACTGTTGTAGAATGAAAACGGTGAAGATGATGAAAGCTCCTGGGAGGAACTTTAGGATGCCAAGACCAAATTTTGAAGCAAATCCCAGATCTTATTTTCGGAATCTCCACACTAGTGTTAAGCCTAAATTTGGATAAAACTACTCAAGTCTTCAAGTCTTCAAGTCTTCAAGTCTTCTTCTTGCTTATAATTATACTATATAATTGTCCTGATTCCTGAGCTAGCAGGTTTAAGTGATTTTCATTTTGCTTTTATATTTTATCTCACACCTGATCTCCTCCTGATGTCAGGGTTGGTTTCTGCTTATAGTTTAAGTATATACATAAATACTACAACTGGTATTGGTGTACTAGTAATAGTATTATTGTGAGTCAAATCAAATCAAATTATTTATTTGCAAAGCAAAAAGTTGATAAACATTATTTTACAAGCTTTGTCGTGTTACTTTCATCAGTACACTTGGTTATTGGATACCGTTTCTCTTTTTCAAACCATACCACACTAGGAATAGAAAAATAAAGCTATGCGAAATATGCTCTACGGAACCAATGGCTTTTGTTTGCTTAATCCGAGAGGAAAAAAGAGCTGTAAAAGGATAGTGTTTGATTTGATCTAATCATAGTTAAGAATTAGTGCAAGCATTGGTGGGCTAAGTTTAGTTTAACCAATGTTTCTTGAACATGCAACCTTAACCATGAACAGAACCTTTCCATCTTTGCTAGAAAGCAGGAATCAATTCCTTATACATTCAAATTCAAGATTTTATGGGAATCCTTAGTTGAAGTTAACTAGCAGGAGACTTTAAACCTTTATTTTAAAAGAAAGAAAAGAAGAAGAAGAAGCTACTTTGGTGGTTCAAAAATATAAAATAGTAGTTGTTGAAAAGAACCATTTACTAACTTCTTTTTTGTCTACATTTTCAAGCTATTAATGTTGAAAGTGCTTTAGGGTTTTAGGGTTGGGGTTAGGTGGAAATTAAGATCATTGTTCGAGTAGTTTATATTATTTATGTAGAATAGACTTGTAATACATTGGAGTCATGTCATGTGGAAAAAAAGTAGTAAAAGAAATGACCCTACTGTGTGTACTGTGTGTAATAAGGAACATGCTTGACACTGAATAAACGAATCACATATTACTTTAGGTAAATGGAGATGTACTGATGATAAGGAATCCCATTATCATCTTTTTTTTTTTTTTTTTTTTTTATAAATAGTGAAAAAAGGGGGGTTTTGAAAGAAATTGAAGGAAAATGGGAGAGGAAAACATGATGAACACTTTGTTGGAGAAACTAAAGGAGTTGCTTTCTGTGATTGTTGGACAGTTCATTGGTTGGTTTGATGAAGCATTTCCTCCAGAAACTAGAAGAGAACAATTAAACCAATGGATTCTTTTTGGTTCACCCTTCATTGTCTTTGGTTTGGTCCTGCTTCTCCTTCTTTTCTGTTGCTGTGGTAGACGACCTGGAAAGATGATGAAAGCTCCCGGGAGAAGAAACCATCAGATTCAAAGGGGAGATTTTCAAAGCGACCCCAGATCCTACTTTCGCAATCTCCGTGCTAAAGGGAAAAGGAATTGATCACTACTCATCACTTCTTCTTCTTCTTCTTCTCCTCCTTTCAATAAATGCATCTGTACTTTTGATCTTCATGATTAGAGCTTGGAGAATCATTTGAATCCTTTTGTTAAAGCTTTTTGCTTCAAGTTTTGGATTCACAATTGTCTTTCTTGAAGGATATTGTGTGTTCATAATCCTCTTGAATGTTCATGTTCTGATCATTATCATAGTACTATTCAAGTTTCATTTCACATGGTTTAAATTTCTTACTTCTGTTATTATTATTATAAGTCTAATTCCAAAATTATTGAAAGAAATGGATTTTACACAATCTTCATATACACTTAAACCTTTTTATTTCAATGGCATGATACTAATTAAGGCAAGAGTACCATGCATATCATCAATTGTAGAATTACTTTCTTTTGTGTAATACAGTGGTTATCTCTCATCCATTCTTTTGGTTCTTGTACTGCTCTGCATGCAATTACTTCTGCTTAAATCTTATGGAGAATGATCTTGACTCCGTGTTGTGGACGAAGCATAAATAGCTGAACTGGAGAGTGAATGTAATTTGGTGAAAGGGTGAACTCAAAGCCCTGTAGAATCATGGACAGGGCAATCTTTGTTTCTGTCATTGCAAAATGCAGGCCTACGCATGTTCTTGGACCGAAGCCAAATGGTATAAATGCTGCTGGATTATTGTTGGTGGCTCTAGCCACTCCTCCTTCAAATCTTTCCGGCTTAAATAGATGAACATCTTTTCCCCATATCTTTGGGTCATGATGAAGAGCCAGTGGCGAAATGATTATCTCCATTTTAGGAGGTAATGTTAACTTCCCAAGCTTTCCTGTCTTTTCAGTTCTCCTTTTGATAGCAGGCACTGGAGGATATAGTCTTAAAGACTCTTCAATAATCATGTTCATCTGCAAGAGAGAAACAAATTAAGACAAGCTAATCTTTATTGAAAACGATTTCCTAAGAATTAATAGTCACTATCTTACAGTTTTGAGTCTAGTGATACCATCTGCATTAGGATTGTTTTGGCCAAACAAGTCAATCACTTCTTCCCTCGCTCTTTTCTGCCAGTCCTTATGCATAGCTAAAAGAAAAATGCTCCATCCAAGTAAAGATGATGTTGTTTCATGTCCAGCAAAATAAAATGTTTTGCATTCATCAACAATATCTTCCACTGAAATCCACTGGTTATTACTGGGTTTGCTATTAGCCTCCAGGAGTTTCTCTAGAAAATTGCCTTTAGAACTGACTCCCTCCTCACTTTTCTGCTTTCTTTTCTTGATAATCTGTAGAATACAATCTTTAATTCCTTGCTCGAGTTTTTCTGATTCAATCTCATCGTGACTTTTCACAAATAGGCTGCAGATCACAAATATTTTAGCAAAAGTTTTCTTCAGGCTGACTGTTCTGCGTCTGTGTATTGACATCTTGTTCTGTTTCTAGTAATTGAGGAAAGAAATGTGCAGAATTCAGTGTCTAAGCAAGTCTTACCTGAGGCCTGGAAACCTAATTTGATGGACATTCTTGGAAAGTAACATAGTCAGCTTCTTCAACATCTCAAAGATGTTCTTCCCCTCCAAGTAACTGCTCCCAAAGGCTGTCCTTGAAATTACTTCTGATGTTAGCACCCTAAACTCCTCAAAAACTTCAATTTCACTTCCATCATACCCTTCCCATCTTTCTACCATAGTCTCAGTACTGACAATCATATCTGAGAGCATACTCTGCATTGCATCATAATTTTTTGATCAACAGTCAGGTTCAAATCAAAGTCACTTCAATTATTTTTTTAAAAAAAAAAAAAAAAAAATGGGATTGTTATGCTAACCTTCAGGCTTTCTGCATGGAACACTTGGTTGGCTAGCTTTCTCAATTTTACCCACTTTTCACCTTTAGATGAAGAAAGTCCATCTCCCAATAGTTTCCTAGCATAGCCTTCAAGGTCTATTTTTGGATAATTTTCATTTTTATTGTTTAGAATCTCTTTGACAAGCTCTGGTTCAGTCACAACCAGCTGAGCCTGAGAACCAAACCAATCAAGGTAATTTGGCCCTGTTATTATTGCAACAAATGAGGTTCAATTGAGAATTGTAAGAAAGAAAATATGTAACTAAAAAAGAAGCTGTATTACTCTCATTCATATTACCATATAAATTCACCCATGAGTATATATCAGGCAAGATTCTGGGAAAGATGTTATGTGACAAATCTTCCATGGCCCTGCACATAGAATTTCTTCTCATGTTGGTTATTTCTTTGGTGCTGCCATGAAGGAATTTGTATGAAGGACCTTTGATCCCTTGGGTCCTCATATTGTACTGTATGTACAATGGCGTCCACCATACTTTATTGAGAAACCTAATGAGGTTTAGCAGAAAATAAGTGAAGATGAACCCTGCCACAAAGAGTAACACTGCTTGTGCTACAGTGGCCATTGTTCAAAAGCAACTCACCACTTCAAACTTATGAAGAATGCATAAGCTTTAAGCCCCGGCTGAAGCTTGGAAATTTTTTCTGCCAGGTGAAGGACAAATACAAATGATTAATCAAATATCTGACGTTGTCGTATGCATGTCATGATTGATTTGAAATCTTTCCTAATACAATTTATGCCATGGTGGTCCTTTAATTAAAAGTAGTTTATGTTGGACTTGAAAGTGATTATTTCTTGAAAACTATTGTTATCAACTGCTGGACAGCAATGGCATTTCTACAGACAAATTCATGACGTAATCTCCTCTCTGGTACTGATAATGAACTTTTGTTCCATATGCAAGAGACTCATTATCATATTCAAGGATTATATTGTTTATTTGTATAATTATTTTATGGTCATTGTCGTATGCAAGTAGTTCCAGGACCAGCAATATTTCATTATCTTTTGATGTTTTTTTATTTTCTTGGGTCAGAATGTAGAATTGAAAAATCAAAGTGAAAGCTTTGCTGAAATATTAAAATTATTATGACATAAAGAGTTCATCAGCCTCAGGGCATTGTTTAAAACAAGGATATTGCCATCAATTATGCAGCTGAGATTGATTAATATATCTCTGAAGGAAAATAAACCAATTAATTAACAAAGACTCTTTTGAAATAGAGACAGAACTCAGAGATGATTCTGTTTCGAGAATAATATCTTGTGGCCCTTCAATGATTGTTGTAAATAATGGTCTCTTGATAACATTACTGTAATTTATTTGAAAACACAATAATCATACAATAGACTAAATTTCTTGAAGGATGACCTGAACTCCATACTTTGGGGTGAGAATAAATATATCTGCAGGGTAATGAACATAATTTGGTGACAAAGTAAACTTGAAGCGTTGCAGAATCATTGACAATGCAATTTTTGCTTCATTAGTGCTAAAGTTTAATCCCACACAAGTTCTAGGTCCCAAACCAAAAGGGAAAAATGCTGCAGGGTTGTTGTTGGTAGCCTTGGCTACCCCTTCTGCAAATCTTTCTGGCTTGAAGAAGTAAACATCTTCTCCCCAGATTTGAGGGTTGTGGTGCAGTGCTAGAATAGGAATGAAAAGGTTTATATTAGTTGGAAGATTAACATTCCCCAGTCTAGTTTCACGTCCAACTTTCCTTGTCAAGGTAAGAGCAGGAGGATAAATTCTGAGACATTCGTTAATAATCATGTTCATCTGAACAGAGAAAGAGAATGAAAAACAGTTTAGAATGACTATAATATGAAGTACATAAAGACGAACCTGGACATTAGAACTGAGTGTATATGATAAAAAATCATGTTTGAGATGATGATGCTCTTACTGTTTTTAATCTTGCAAGTCCATCAGAAGTGGGGGTTTTCTTGCCAAATATTTGAAAAGCTTCAAACCTTGCTCTCTCTTGCCAATCAGTGTGGATTGCTAGAAGAAAAACACACCAAGAAAGCAAGCTTGTTGTGGTAAGATGTCCAGCACCATACACAGCCTTGATCTCATCAATCATTTGTTCTAGTGTGATCCCCTTGTTCATGTCAGATTCAAGAGTTATTTTCATCAGCTGGCCAAGATAATCTCTCCCAAAGTGTTCATATTCTCCATTATTGGCCCCTTCCCTTCTCCTCACAAGTTCAAGAATGGAAGATTTGATCCCTTTCTCCAGCTTCTCTGCTTCAATATCATCTCTACATTTCAGTAGCATGCTGCAAAACTAGATGAGTGAATTCATATCTTGGTTGAACTTGAAGTGTCCATAATATATGGAAACAAATAGTTCAAAAACAACCCAAGAATTAATCTGTTTCTAGCTTACCTTATGCCAGGAAATTTAACTTTGTAAACATTTCTGACAGTAATTGCAGTTAACTTTGCCACCATCTCAAAAATGTGTTTCCCTTCCATGTAACTACTACCAAAAGCAGTCCTGGCGATTACTTCAGTTGTTAAGAGTCCAAATTCTTTGAACACATCAATCTCTTCTCCATCATGGAATTTCCACTTCTGTAGCATGGTTTGAACACTAGCACTCATTTCTGAAACCATGCACTGTGAGAAGAGAACACAGTTCATCAGGTTAATAATGAATGAAAAGCTGTGCAAGTTTTTCTCATTCCTATCCTACCTCCATGATATGAATACTTACCTTGAGGCTCTCTGAATGAAAGGTATGATTGGCTAATTTCCGAACTTTTGCCCACTTTTCTCCTTCATTAGTTATCAGAGCCTCACCTAACAGTTTCCTTGCATAACCTTCCATATCCATTTTTGGATAAGAACCTTCTTTGTTGGTCATTATCTCCTTGATTAGTTCAGGTTCTGTTACAAATAACTGGGCTTGAGAACCATGCCAGTTAAGAAAGTTCATCCCTGTCATAAGAAAAAAAAAGGATCAAATTAATCAAACACCAAAAAAAAGGCAAGTGAAACTCAACAATATTAATAAGGTTACCATATATTTTGGTCCAAGAGTAAACATGAGGCTGAATTCTTGGAAAAATGTCATGAGATATATCCATGGGTTTTCCCATGGATAGGTTTCTCATGGCTGTAATCTCTTTGGTATTCCCATAAATGAACTTGTAAGGAGGGCCTTGAATTCCCTGTGAACTCATGATGATCCTAATCTGGGAGGGAATCCACCATACTTTATGAAAGAATCTAATGATCCTCCATAGAAGGTAGAGTAAACAAATGCCAGAGATGACATTGATGATGATGATTCTCATGGTGTCTATGTTTCTATCTTGAAATGGTAGTTTTCATGGGTTTTTGCATCCATCTTGAGGAAGCAAGCTGGGAATCTATGTATATTACAAGAAGAAGAAGAAGACATGTACATCCTGACACTGAACCTAAACAGCAAATTTATTATTATTATTTTAGGTTTTAAAATCATTGTCATACTTGTTTATTTACTTCTATAATCTGTACCAGAAGAAAATCATAAATCACAAACCAATTGGTATTAATATTTACATTTAGCAATATACTTGTTGTAACTTGATCAATTAAATTTTTTATTAAAAGTGGGGAAAATATAATGGGTATATTTTTAATTGTGAGTGCCAACCATGGATGCTTTACTCATGCTTGGACAGGCTGCTCCATAGCTTCCAATGCATTTGAAGCTGAAGCTGAAGCAGCTTACCAAGCATTGAAGTGGGCACATGATCGGAAGCTGGAACAGATTATTTTTGAAGGTGATGCGATAAATGTTATTCTCTCTTTGAATGGTGCTGATCAATATTTGGAATGGCAGGGAAAACACCTTATTTTGCTAGGTAGGAATTTTTTGCGTAAACATGTTTCTTGGTCTGTTTCTCATACTTTTAGAACCTGTAATTTTGCTGCACATAACCTTGCTAAATGGGCTTGTATGAGTAACCATTTTGGAGACATTGATCCTGTGCAGCTCCCCCTGCTGTTTTTTGTAATAGGGGAGGAACCATTGATACTCCTTGTAGTCATGATGTTTTGTTGAATGAAGATGACTAACTCTCTACTTACCAAAAAAAAAAAAAAAAAATATGAACCAAATAATAATAAATTAATTGAAGATTCAATGAATTAGTCCCTTCTTCGTGTCAGGTTTTAAATGAACTTAATAGACTTTTCCAATTTCCACATTTCATAAATTGTCTAAAAGGTTTATTATGACCCAAAATAAGGACCCGAACTCTTATTTACTTTAGGTCCTACGTGATCCCCAGAAACAACTTTATTTATTTATTTTTTTTTTTTTTTTGGGGGGGTCAAAAATGGCTGCCAGACATTTTTCCTCTGTTGTCTGCATCTGCATTATGTCTACGTGATTTATTCAGTATCAATCAATTCTATATATAAAATATAAATTCACATGTCAATTCAATCATTATTAGAGCTGCTGGAAAATTATCAGAGTTTGGCGAGACATGATTGCAGTAAGTAACATGTTTATATCTCATTTGGTTTAGGTCATAACTGGCCAAGATTAAAGGTCAGAAGATCCTTCGAACCATATAAGACTTGATTATGTCTTTTGAACTTGGAAAAATATGACATCAATCACTCACTGCCTTCCAAGAATGACCTGGTCATAATATACTAGCTAGAAATAGAATACTGTGCTTACCATTCTCAGGTTTGACTTTACCGGATTCCTTCAACCATTCTTGCTTCTTTACAAAGCTCATATCTTTGAAGACTTCTCGCGCCACTAAATCAATAACAAGATATACCGGATTCAGTATTTGAATTTGATGGCAACCATGGAAAACTTGGGAGTAGTACTAGTAGGCCTTGCTTTGATGTGTATCCTCTGGGTTTTGATCAACTTTCTCCGCAAGATATGGTGGAAACCAAGGTGCATTCAGCGAGCACTGGCGTCACAAGGCATTGATGGCCCTGGTTACAGGTTCTTTCATGGAAATTCTAAAGAAATCTCTGGAATGATGGACAAGTCCATGAGCAGAGCTATGGAATTGTCTCATGATATATTGCCTAAAGTTTTTCCTCATGTACACTTGTGGATGAGTATATACGGTACTAGACTAGAGTAGATATGTTCCTGATATTGGAGACAAATTTTATGCATTCTGCAGATTAAGTTTTAGCTGGTTTTTTATTAAGATTATTCTGTGGATTGGATGCAGGGAAGAATTTCCTCAACTGGCGTGGTGCTAAACCTGAATTGGTTATTACAGAACCAGAGCTTATCAGAGAATTGCTGAATGACAGAGAACAGTTTTTCTGCAAAACTGATATAGACAAGTACATGAAGAAGTTACTGGGAAATGGTCTTTTGGAATCAGAAGGTGAAAAATGGGCGAAACTGCGAAAGCTAGCAAACAAATCCTTTCATGCTGAAAGTTTAAGGGTAAGATTATAAGGTCCTCTAAAATTGTTACCTTTTGTAAGTCCAAATAATGATACAAAGATTTGGTTTTTTTCTTTCTCTAGAATATGATTCCAGCCATGGTTGAAAGTGTTGAGGCAATGCTCCAAAGGTGGAGAGACTATGATGGGAAGGAAATTGATGTCAATGAAGAGTTCAGGTTTCTGATGGCAGAAATCATTTCAAGAACTGCTTTTGGCAGTAGTTATTTACAAGGCCAAGAAATTTTTAAGATGCTGAGACAGCTGGTGATTTTGAGTAGTAAAAATGCATACAAAACAAGAATTCCCATCATCAGGTGGCTTAGCTAAACAGAAGAGTGGTTTCTTACCACAATTGATCGACTTTGATCTCTCTGCTAATGTTATGTTTCTATCATTTTCTTGCAGTAACTTCTACAAGGATGCAGATGATATCGAATCCGAAGAGGTTCACAAACAAATCCAAGAATCCATCATTGGGATAGTCAAGAAAAGAGAGGAACTAACAGCTGGAGAAATGTGTGGCTTTGGAGACGATTTTCTTGGATTGCATTTAAAGGCCCATTATGATTCTAATGAGAAGGATCGCATTAGCATTGAGGACATAATAGATCAAAGCAAGACATTTTACAGTGCAGGACATGGGACAACTTCAATTTTGCTGTCTTGGACCATTTTGCTCCTAGCAATCCACAGGGATTGGCAGGAGAAAGCTAGAGAAGAAGTGCTGAGATTATTTGGTCAGCAAGCTCCAACTTCAGAAGGGATTTCAAGATTGAAAACGGTACTCAAATCATTAGAATTTTAAAAATCAAAGAACGTATAAAATTATATTTATCATATTCCCTGACAATAATTACTCTTATGCTGATGCTGATGTGATGCTGCTTGTTGACAGATGAGTATGATCATAAACGAGTCACTAAGACTATATCCTCCTGCAGTGTACACTGAAAGAAAAACCAAGAAAGGTGCAAAACTGGGAAACATCAGGCTTGCAGACAACATTAACGTGCTAGTTCCAATATTAGCTGTTCATCATGATCCTACAATATGGGGAGAAGATGCAAATGACTTCAATCCTGAAAGATTCTCAGAAGGTGTAGCTAGTGCTACCAAGAACAACAATCCTTCAGCATTTATGCCATTCAGCCTTGGACCTCGAACCTGCGTCGGCTTAAATTTTGCCATCAATGAAGCCAAGATCACTCTCTCCATGATCTTGCAACGCTATGCCTTCACACTCTCCCAGCTTTATGTTCATTCTCCAGTACAAATTGTGACCCTTCGACCTCAACATGGGATCCAAGTGCTGCTTCATCCTCTATAGTATTTAGGCCTCAAGAATTAGGATCTTTTTTTTCTTTTAGAAAAGTAAGTGAAGATGTATGGAACTGCGCAACTTATTTTACTACAGGATCAATGGCTATATATAATTAAAAAAAAAAATTTATTAAAAATACTTACAAATCTCTTAATAGGATGAAAAGGGAAAAAAGGTAAAAAGATATATGGAGTTGAAAATAAGATAATAATAGAATATGTATATGAATGAGAGTATGTTCCAATAGCACTCTACTTTAAAAATGTGGCATGATAATGAAGGAGTAAAAAAATCAGGAGAAAGGAATTGCAAAACGGAATTCTAACTTACCTCTCGTGAATGACTAGGATGTTGTCGGAGTTTTTATTATTATTGGGGCAAAAAGAAGAAAACAAAAGCGACATCTCCAAGAAGTAATTCTTGGCAACCGTACATCGGTTCACACGAACCCACCGAACACACTCCAAATTCCAGTTCAAATTTTGTATTCGGCTTCGGCGAAAACACGGAATTAAATTAGGATCGGAAACATGGAACATAAACCATATCAAAATTAATAATCTTGTCTTGTTCTTTTCTCCAAAGGACGAATACGTATACGTTAGTTAGTTTCAATATTTCATTGAAAAATCTCCAAGAAGAAGACTCATGGATGCATCTATATATAAGTAAGTAGCAAGAGAACGTTCATACATAATTGAGTATCCAAATGGAATTCTTGTTTTCATTTTATGTAGTAAGTTTTATACTAGTTCTTGCCACAATCCTCAACAAGATATGGTGGACACCAATCTACATACAGTACTTGATGAGGTCCCAAGGGATCAAAGGCCCTCCATACAAATTTCTCTATGGCAACAACAAAGAAATCTTCAATATGAAAATGAAAGCCATGAGCGCTCCTATGGAACTATCTCATGACATTTTCCCTCGAGTTTCACCTCATTTTCATGCTTGGATAACTTTATATGGTAACAACAAGTTAATTCTTTTTTCTTTCTTCACCGGCCCCCCAAGTCTAAAATATATATAGTCGTCTTGACTCATATATATATTATATCTTGATTTTTTATTTTAACAGGCAAGAATTTTATAAATTGGGTTGGTCATCGACCTCAATTGATTGTCACTGAACCAGAGCATATCAAAGAAATACTCAATGATAAAGAAGGTTCTTTTCCAAAAATTAAACTTGACAGCTTTGCAACAAAGCTACTAGGAGACGGATTGGTGACAATGGAGGGCGAGAAATGGGTGAAGATGAGAAAACTAGCCAACCATGCTTTCCATGCAGAAAGCTTAAAGGTACGTAATTAATTAGTTGCAGTTTTCTGTTCATATAAGAATATATTTCATGTTTTTGCATATATATCGATCCTTTTTCAGAATATGGTTCCAGAAATGATGGCTAGCATAGAAAACATGCTCAATAACTGGATAAGTCACCAAGGAAAGGAAATTGAAGTTTATAGTGAATTCAAAGACTTGAGCTCAGAGATTATTTCAAGAACAGCTTTTGGAAGCAGTTACTTGGAAGGGAAGAACATTTTCGAAATGTTAACCAAACTTGGTTTCATAATCTTCAAAAATGATTCAAAACTTCCATTTCTCAGGAGTAGGTAATTAATTAATAGAGGATCGTATATCCGTCCTTTATAATATAATATTATTAGCCAATAAATATATTTCTCTTCCATCTAGCTTGTTTTTTCTTCACTAAAAAACATATATAAATATTCTTGATACGCATGCAGGAAATATTTTAAAACAGTAGATGATAAAGAATCAGATGAACTTGAAAAATCACTTCGAGGATCGATCATGTCACTAATCAAGAAAAGAGAAGAACAAGTTATGAAAGGAAGAACAGACAGCTATGGAAATGATTTTCTAGGATTGTTACTGAAAGCTCACCACGATGCAGTCCTGGAAAATAGAATCACGGTAGATAACATAGTTGATGAGTGTAAAACATTCTACTTTGCTGGACATGAAACCCTAAGCTCTGCCCTGTCCTGGACTGTTTTCCTCCTAGCAATCCACATAGACTGGCAAGACAAAGCCAGAGAGGAACTTCTTGACATCTGTGGCGGGCAAGGAAGACCGAGACCTGAGTGCATTGCCAGACTCAGAACGGTAATTAAATCGATCAGATTATATTTATATTTATATAGCTTCATTTATGAATTGACAATTTTATTTTGTTTTGGGGAAGATGACAATGATAATCAATGAAACACTGAGGCTGTACTCTCCAGTAACTATACTTGCAAGAAGGGTGAGAAACAAATCGAGACTGGGAAAGCTAACACTGCCGGCTAACTTAGACGTGTTAATTCCGACTTATTCACTGCACGGGAATCCAGAAATATGGGGTTCTGATGCTCACCTCTTCAAACCAGAAAGATTTGCTGATGGAGTGAGCAAGGCCACAAACTATAACACCATTGCATTTCTTCCATTTGGTGCTGGGCCTAGGACTTGCGTCGGATTAAATTTTGCAACCACTGAAGTCAAGATTGCACTCTCCATGATCTTGCAACGCTACAAGTTTACGCTCTCCCCCAACTATTCTCATACCCCTTTTCAAGTTCTTACAGTACGACCTCAACAAGGTGTCCAGATTCTGCTGCATCCACTTTAATTACAACAAAACTTTTTGTTGGAAATTTTCATTTATTAAGTACCGGTCATTTTGAATTTGCAATCTGTCTCCCATATTACCATAAAAATGAAATCGTTTTGCATAAAAAGTGTATTTCCAACCTAGAAGGAAACATAGCCACTGAATACTAAGTATGCGGAAACACACCAGGAAAGATCAAGTACTCCAACCTAGAGTGTAGTAGTCCCTCTAGCAACTGAACATACATGATTTTTGTTGGGGATGGAAATAAATTAGCACATGAACAATTACAATTACAACAAAACTTTTGTTGGCAATTTTCATATATTATACATCAAATGAATTACTATTTCTCTTTTCATTAGCATAGTTAAGACACAATTATCACCGCCCCCTTCCCTAATGTAAAAATAAAAAAATAGATTCTTTCTTTTTTTTATTTTTTTACAACCATATAATTACAAGTGTGAAGTTCTCTTCAAAATTCAAGAACTAACGTCCGTAGACAAATGCAGTAACAACTCCCCCAACAGCTTTACAAAAAATAATTCCCTACCAAATAGGGGTGCCACGACATGCGAGCTCTATGCCAATCTTTTTTAGAGAACCAGAGCAGAGGCGCAACTGAGGAATTTTTTACTCTCAACTTACTGCTAAAACAAAAGAAAGTATTTTTACAACTCATGCATGAGATGGTAACTAACGCTACTACACCTTTTTAAGTCGGCAAAATTTTCTCCTTCATGCGAGATATGAGCTTAAATTTCTCCTCAGCTTCAACCTGTTGACGGATGTCGGATCTTGAAGCACGATCTGGGTGGAAGGCCAATAAAGCTCTTTTATAAGCTGAGCGCACCTGAAACCATCACAACAAAATGATTATTCTAAAAATGCAAATAACACACACTGCTCCATGTTTTGCAATTAAGTACCGGTCATTTTGAATTTGCAACCTGAAGCCACAATCTCTCTCCCATATATTAGCATAAAAATGAAATCGTTTTGCATAAAAAGTTATTTCCAACCTAGAAGGAAACATAGCCACTGAATAGTAAGTATGCAGAAACACACAAGGAAAGATCAAGTACTCCAATCTAGAATGTAGTAGCCCCACTAGGAACTGAACATACATGATTTCACCAAACAGACAGAAAGAGGCACAAACCAGTAACACAATTTAAGTGAAACAACTTATAAGTGCGCAACTATAACTCACCTCATTTAGCGATGGATTTACCGAATTACCAATAATAATTCCCAATCCCCCCAGCAATGAAGCCATATCATGGCATCTTAATTCAAGTTGATTTAGCTCCTTAATAACTTGAGCACGAATAACCTCCTTCAAGTTCATGTTTTCTTCATCCTGTAATTGTAATAGCAAACAATTCATGTAAATTTACAAGAAAATATATCTACCTTGACCAAGAAACAGCAAAATGAAAAGGACAAAAATAGCAGGTGATACAATTAAAGATGATACGGATATGGAAATACAGAGGACAAATTTGATTATGGGACTCAAAAGAAAAAGAATCCCAGAAACCTTCTTTTGAGTTTCTCGAATTTCCTCAACTCGCTGTTTTTGTCTTCTCTCCATGTCTAATAAACGCATACTTTCAGCTTTCAGTCTTTTCCGCAGACGGCGCATCCGTTGTGCTTCTTCAGCCTGGAAAGGAAGAAAAATAAAATTTTATTAGAAAATCAGAATAAAAAAAGGAACTTGGTACAATGACTAGAGTAAGGTAGGGCAAATAACGATTCTGCAGAAAGTCTTCTTTATTTTTTCACAAGTAACAGTGTTAGAATATTTTTTTAAAAAAAAAGAAAAGCCTGAAAGACAGTTCAAGAGTATCTTGACTTAACTTGTCTATCCACTTCATATGATGATGCCAACCAATCAAGCATAGTACACAAAATAATAATAAACAACGAAAGCTTCTCAACATACTTATTAACCATTTACAGAAAAACAAGATAGAAGCAGAGGCGTGAATGAAAACCTGAATCTGCAATACTCGTTGCCTGGAAGACATTTCTTCTTCTATTGCTCTTTTGTATTCCTCCGTCTCCTTAAGCTTTTCTCTTTCAGAGATGATACAATCCTCAACAAGTTCGTCTTTTCCATCATTAGGACAAGAGCCATTATCAATATGCTTTTCGGATGATCCAGATTTTAAAGATAAAACTTTCTCAGATGCAAATTTCTCCTTCGAAGTATTCAGTTCCTGATAACTATTCCACCGAAAACCAGAATTAAAAGTTGAACTTGTCCCCTGATAAAATTTTACTCCGTCTTCAGAACTAGATCTGCCACCATCCATATCATTACTCACTGAATCTTCAGAATGAGACATGTAGGTTACTGATATATTAGCTTTGCCAGCATATGATTCCTCTGTTGGTAGACAAGGTTCTTGAGGTGGACTACTCTGTCTACCTTGAAAATTCCTTTCCATGTGATTGACTTGGCTAGTATTGTGCTGCTCATATTTAGAAGAAGATAACCCTTTAGGCAACTCTTGTTCCCTACAGCTCTTCATACCACCTCGTTGGAACTGTCGGCCACTGATACACTTAGCATAGTCCAGAGAAGGGCCTTCAGCAAGTGGATTCATTCTATAAAGAGGATCATCTTTATCAGGATTAAAGAGACTTCTCCAAATTGATTCTACACCGTAATCATTATCCAGGTTACATGTCTGCTTTCCATTAAAAATGAAATCAACATTATCACTCTCCTTGGAAACAGAAGGAGTAGGAGCTTCTTTGCCATCATCATTCACTCCCTCAAATAAGGGTTCTTTTTGCTGTCCACAATTATTTGTTGCATCAACATTTTGGCTATTATCTTTGAAAACCACGCCAGGTTCCCCATTACCAGGTTGAACATTGCGAGTATCACATTTTCTTCTTGAAGAAGCCCTTTCCCACTGCTCTCTAACCCTACCAAAGGAGTCTTCCATTAACTCACAGTCAGCATAATCACTGTCAGACGGACAGGTATCAGAGTCAGTACCAATTCCATATCTATTTCTGGCAGAAGTTTTGCCAGAGTAGGTACGCTTGCATTTAGACAATTTGACCGGAGGTACATTTTCTCGAATAAATTCACATTCATCTCTAAGTGTCTCTGAAGATTTTCCTAAACAGCCAGACTTGGTTGGAGATCTCGTGCTAGAAGAAGCAGCATTATTGAAATGAGAACCATGTTCAACACCATTATTAGCAAACCTATGGCCAGTATTCTCGTCATCGTCCAAACAGATAACACCCGTCCTTGGAAACTGATGTTTTCGGTTTTTCCTTAGCACATTTGGAGCCCGAAAAGTTCTTTCTGAAGATTCAGGTACATCAATGATGATGATATTATCATTATCCACGTCAATAAAAACAGTATTTTTTTTTTCTCCTCTCTTCTTGCACCTTCTCAACGGTGTCATTCCAGGACAAGGTGAGGGTGGAGAACATCCGACAGATGCACCACTCATTCTCCACTGCAACACAAGGAAGCAAATTTCTTGTATAAAATTAAAAATCCAAATTTTCCAAATTCATAACACTCCACAAGAAACCCCCTTATACACTTAAGACGTAAAGCAATCCGTAATCAACAACTTAAACCCATATTTCAAGCAAAAGGGAAATCCAAATATGTCGAATTTGAAAGAACGTATTGAAAAGCACAAGATAGTATGATTACCAATCGTCAAGGGGAAAATAGAAGGTAAAATTTTAAAACTTTACACTAGAATTTTCTAATTAGCAGGAATGTAAAGCTCGTAACAAACGTTTAATCACTCCTTCAGAAAGAAATTAACCCCGAAAATAAAGAACCCTAATCATAAAACATAGAATAATCAGAACAGCAGATCAAGAAAGTAAATAACAGAGTAGGAAAAAATTACCTGGCAAGAAATCTTGAAAATCCCAAAATGAAATTCAATTACTAAAAGAAGACATGGATTTCGGGGGAAGATGGAAGGGCAAGAAAACGTCCTAAAGGGTATCGAAGAAGAGAACCGATAAATAATTCAAAATCGGATGGCTATAATTGGAAAATGGCTGCTGGGTTCTCCAATCCAAAGAGACATCTGATCGGGTCGGGTATAGTCAACTGGCCAAAAGTCACCCTTAAACTTGTTCGGATTGTGTTTTTTTTTTTGCTTAAGCATCGAATCCACCCGGGCCCGATTAATCCGGATTTAATCCGGGGTGTGCTCGCAGAGTCCAACTCTTACTCGAAGGGAAGGGTCTGGCCCAGAGCTTTTTAACGTGGCGCTAACCACCTCAGGGGATTCGAACCCTCGACCATCCGCCCCGAGGAGAAGCTTTAGGAGTCCGCTTACCAACTCCCCCAAGCTGCTGGGTTCGGATTGTGATTTTTACCTTCTAATTCTATAATTTCAACTATCTCAAATTTTTTTTAAATATATATATTACCCATAAATATGTGTCAACAAAAAAAAAAATTGTGAGAAGAATTTAATCTAAATGACTAAAATAATATTTTTTAAAAAATTAAAGGATTAAATTGCAACTTTAAAAATAAAAAAATGTTTTTAAAATTGTTATTTTGGACCAATATTTTTGTTTCCATTAATTCAGTGAGAAAGTCTCCCAGTCCTCAATCCACCCCGAAGTTTCAGCTAAGCTCATTCAAAAAACATTAGGTTATGATTAGTTTTGTGATGAATGAGGTTCTACTATTCATCTTCAGAAGCACTAGGCACAAGAATTAAAGTTAGCAGCATCCTTTTGTCTTCCCATCTTCAAACATGTCAAACCATACATATATGTTCAAGTCATATGAATAACAAATGTCATAAACAGTGATTAATTCTTAGATGTTTAAATCATGCAAAAAAAAAAAAAAAAAAAAGGTGTAAATACTCATACACAATGATTAAGTTAATGAATTTATTCAATATAACTACTACATCCATACTCAAGGAGATTTTGTAACACTTATCTTTCTACATGGACATATCCACCAGATTCAACTAAATCTGGAAGGCATTAATACTAGAGGAGAAAGAAGAGGGATGGGATCTTGAAAGACGAAGATGAAAATGAAGAAAGGATCTGCATTAATGTATCCACAGGATTTTCGTGCATTTCATTTCCCCTTAGCTTTATCTTCTTGAGGAACCATAATTTAGAATCCAGGAAAGTCATCATCATCATCAGTGCCCTTCTGTTTTTTCTCTCTTGAAATCTATTAATGTTTTAATTTCTATGATGATGATGCCAAAAACAATCAAAGTATTTATTTGACAGTGGGGGTTTCTTTGCTGCTAAGATATTCCTTCAACATTTTTTTCTTCATGCATTTATGCAACTGAATTATCATATGATTATCTGATCTGTGGAAGCATGGAAAATGTAAGTGTCTCTGCTCTTTTCTTTTTCTTCTGTAATTACTCTTGACTTGTCTGATAAAAGAACCCTCTAAAGGATCTCTTGAGAAGGTTTTTTTTTTAAAAAAAAAAAAAAAAAAAAATTAATGTTGTTATCATGTGAGCAAGGGAATCAGAACATACTTTATTATCTTGCACATGACTATCCCCCTCCTCATGACCTTGAAAAAGAGAAAGGAGAATAATCACATTGAATTTCAGAGAAAATGCAACATTTTCTATTAAAAAGATTGTTGCAATATTATTATGGATAATATGGAGAAGGAAAAAAGGAAAATGTGGAAAGGTTACCCATTGAGTAGTTAGTCCAAGCAACCAAATGATTCATCTTCATCAAGTTGGCAATTGTGGTGATCATCTCAATGAGAGAGTTGAAACTTGAACATAAATGGTATCCTATTACCTTACAATGGAATCTTACACACTTCCTTTACAGCAGCAGAAGCCACTTCTTGATAATGGAATTCCTGCCCAACCCAATTAAGGAATTCTGGAAATACATATATATATCCATTATCCACTTACGCCTTATATTATCTTTGGCTAGAAATTATCAAAATTAGGAAAATACACTTACAAGATTCATACAAATATCTAACTGTAAAGAAGAAACATGAATAATAAATAATGATCTCATCATATCTTGATATCTTTAAAACGTGAAGGGTATAAATTTGGTGAATTGGGGAGGAAGTAGGTGGAGAAATTAGCCAAGTGGCAACACCCCCCACACAAATCATCCAATCTTCAACCTACCAAGCCAATGATAATAGGTTTTGAATATGAAAACTGAGGATTGTGATACTCTTGAGTGGAGGGCCCTGATACTTTCCTTCATATGCAAAAGCAATTTTCTCTTTCCGCATTTTGGTCTCGGCTCACTCAAATATCTTTTGTTTTTTTGCACCCAAATTAGTAAATACCACTGGTCCATTGAAAAGGATTGGATTGCTTTCTCATTTGTAGGTGCTTCAACTTTACATTATCAAAGATTTTGTCCATTTTTGCAAGAAATCGGACCCTCAATAAACTACAAAAATATACAACAATTGGAATTGGATGTACTCATCTCGTTTTATTATATCATATGATATACGCACGCCTCTATGATAATATCAAATCTTGTTTTGATATTGTAAGCTCTCCGAATGCAAAATATGAAACTTTTATCAGTTTCAACCAAAAAGAAGAGCAAAAGGTTAATAGAAGAAAGAAGAAAGAAAAGCAAATTACTAAAATCACCTTGATGGATGGAACCTTTGAAAAAATCTCTCCAAGTCTTTTCAGGTCAATAATATGGACATAACAAATTACTAAAATGTAATCAGAATCAGCCGCCGCCAACCCAAAGCTACTGACTGGTCAAAGTTGATCTCCCCTCTCCACCCAACTACAATAAATAATGTCAGACTCGCCTCCATGATTTGTTTTCGGTGTGGGATTTTGAATGCATCATGCTTTCCCCTTCCAATTTCCAAACCTAATACTATTATTATTTTGACCCTTTCCCAAGAGAGTTTTGACGGGCAATATCATCTTCTGGATTAGTTGCCAATGAATATTGTTACTTATAAGACAAGACAGTTTGGTTGACTAATAATAATTTCCTTTTTTTTTTTTTTGTACTACTAGAAACTGAGAAATTTTACTTTGTACACAGGAAGGAGGATCATGAAATCTTGACATAGTCCTTTTTTTTTTTTTCACATCATGATTGAAACTTTAGCACAGCTTCACCTGACCTGAGTGATCAAATATTGCATTGAATGCATAAAGCTAGGAATGAATATTTACAAGCGCAACACTAGTAGGTAGAGGCTAATAATATCTTCTGTGACTTTCTTCCCAAGGGGAATTGATCTGGTAACTAAAACTTGGGATTGGAAGCACCTAACTAACTAAGAGAGAAGAGCATGAATGTACATCAGGAGAGAGAGAGAGAGAGAGAGAGAGAGAGAGAGAGAGAGTTTGTTTACTACGAGTAAGATCGAACCAAGCCAAAGTTACAAAAGGATCTGGACTTGAAGAGACCACCAAAGAGGAACCTGGTTGGAGATTCTTGTCGACCTTGATTTAACTCTTCCGGGCTACCTTTTACTTGGAGAATCGTCTGCCCTATTGTTTGACGAACGGAATCTATGATCTTTGCATCCACCGGATACCCAGATGCATCCCGAACATAGAATGTGTTAACAGCTTTCCCTGATCTAGTTGCCACTTCTGCTCTGGTGACTGAGAGGCTGTTCTCCCGGAAGATTCTAGTGACATCGGATAGCAATCCCACTCTGTCTGTAGTACATAACTCTAGTTTCAACCCCTAAACAAAAGAAGAATCCCAAACAACATCATTAGAAAACAACTAATAATGGAACAAAAACTTCAGCTCTACACAAAAACTAGCTTTACCTCAGATACTCTTCTTAATATGGCTGCTTCAAGACATTGGATTACTCTTTGCCTCTCTGCATCTGATTTAACAGGGGATCCATCTACGTGTCTTATGCAGTACTCCTATAAAAAAAAAAAAAAAAAAAAAAAATGGTTTAAGTGGTTATGTTAGTGCATTGGTAGAAGAAATAACAGAGGTATATATATATATATCATAAAAAGAGCATACCAGTACCTGATAAGCTTCAGGCCCCTCAGCATCAACATTTCCATGGAAAACCACATATTGCATATCAGTCAGAGTACATATTGCATCAAAAAGGAGTTTTGGCCTATCCTTGCTCCGAATTGTGACCACAGAGTAGTCTCTATCATGCCAATTAACAACATTAACATTTGGTCGCTCTTTTTCATCCAAGGCTTCATCGGTGGTAGAACGTTCATAATCTCGATCAGCAAACATCATCTGGTGAAGTCTTCTCTCGGTGTGAGTGATCCCATGTGAAACAACGGTCTTAGCTTCCCTGGATTTGTTGCTTCCCCTCAGTACATTACATAGGAACTGTTTCATCACAGAAATCCTCTCAGGGTCAGTAATTGCAGCACCACTTTCCTCATCAGTAACTTGCATTACAGCTGCAGCCCTGGTGTTGTGGGTCCAAACCTCAGCATTCACCACATTGCATTTGAGGTGGGTTAACACAGCACTCACTTCAGAGAGTAGACCCGGTCTGTCACTTCCTATTAACTCGATTACAGTGTGGTCCATTGCTGGTACAACTCCAACAGATCTTCTCATAGAGGATGCAAAGCATGAATCTGGTCCAAGCGACTGAATAAAAGAAGACAGGAATTAGCTGGAATGTGATGGGGGAAAAAAGGTACCTAGACTTAGTTGTTGCTTCAAATGAACACAACTTACCTTCTGAATGTAATCCAGTATCCCTTCATCCGTTATCTTGTTTCCAACTTGATCAGTGACATTGAAGACTGCCCAAAAATTAAAATATAATTCTTCTTTGCACTAAAAGGACAAAATGCCTAAACATAAAAGAAAATAAAGCATTATTACCATCCATAAACCATCCTCCATCAGAACATATGTAAGCTTTTGTAATCATAAGGTTAAGATCAGTAAGGACTTGTATAACTTCCAGAAGTATTCCATGTTTATTAGCGCTGTCAACCTGCAACAAGACAAGTAAAACATTTTGAAAATCCAAAAAAAAACCCAATAATCTAAGAATACACCAGAAAAAAACATACCTGTATGACAGTTGCAGTTTTGCAGGATTCATTATCAATAACAACTCTGTCATCAAAACAAATAGAAGTTTTGAAATAAATACAAAGAATGAAACAATTTTCATATTAAAAACCACTGAATTAGAAGTTTATAAATACCTAGGGGGATTCATTCTTCTGATGAACTTCTGATATTCGTCATCCATGGTCAGGGAATAGCTCACCGAGGCTTCTGAATAAATGGGAAAAAAAAAGGAAACAAGAAACAAGCTTAAGAGAAACCCAAAGTGATAAAAACATAAAGAAAGACAAGACACAACACAGAATCAACATTACCAATCACAAAGAAGATACTGAAACCAAGAGTGCGCAGCAAGTAATTAAGAAAAGATGAAGTATATAGGAAGGTGAGAAATTAAAATAAATAAATAAAGCTGTCCAATGATGAAGATTGGAAAGGGGAGTAGAATAAAACCAGATATCAAGAAGGCCAATTAAGAAGCCAAACCCCATAAAAAAAAAAAAAAAAAAAAAAAAAAAAAAAGTGTTTGTGCTTCTTTGTCTGTGTGTGGTGGTGGGGCTCTATGTGTTTGAGTGGGAACCAAAACCCATCCAAGCCATTGAAACTTCAAACATAACACACCTCTCTGTGTGAAAACAGGCATAGACACCATACCAAATCAAAAGACAGGGCACACCAAATATTCAATAAAGACTACAGTGTCCACACATAACTACCAATATACACTGGAAGGCGAGGCGCCCAACTACAACGCCATTAACAAACCTCATAATAACCAAAAAAAAATTAACCACCCCTCTTCCATCACTATTCCCTAACCGAAACAAGAAATGGGAAAATAATGGGAAAGATAAGAACAATAAGAAAATTGAGCAAAAATTTTCAAAATAAATTACCAGAACCCCCCTTTCCCGACTAAATCTCAATTCCATGAACAAGTAAAGGAAAAATGGCACCAACCCATCAAAACACGAGAACAAGAAAGCAGAATTCGAACGCACATACTTGCACATAAACACCAAAAAAGACCCAGAAAGAAATTACACGTACCCATCACAATTGTTGAGAAACCGTGATCCGGGTCACCTGTATAATCTTGACTCCTCTCTAAGCAACGCCACAAAGAGAGACTCAATATGCTTTGAGAAGGCCTCCACAGCAAAATACTACCAAATCTTGACCTCCCTCAGACCTCCTATATATACTACTGTCTATTACCTAATATCTAATATCAATTTATCTTTATATTGCAACAAACGCCCCTCCTCCAGTTAAAAACACTGTATGAATCAACAGACCTTTGGACACGAAACTCCAGAACCTGCAAAAGTTTTCTTAAAGTTGTACAATACACACTCAAAAAGAAATATATATATATATATATATAAAAAAAAAAAAACAACACCTTTGCTTTTTTCCACAACCCAATCTTTTACTTTCCAATAATCTGCTCTCTTTCTATAACATACATATATATATATATATATAGCAAAAGTATAGATACAGAATCTATATATATATATATATATGCATAAATGTGCATCACTTCTCTCTCTATGTGTGTGGGCGAGAGAAAGTCTCCTACTACTTTGGCTTTCTAATTCCGGCTTGCTCTTCTAAATTCAGGGCGGAGTACTTAAAAAGAAAGTTCCCAAAATCGAGACTTTAGGTGGCGTATTTTAGCAACGTCCCAGGCGGTTGTAGGTGTGAGAGAGGGTGGTCTTTGCTATAATGCGCGTAAAATAAAATTGTACCACTAGGTTTTATTTTCTTTTCCTTTTATATATTTATTTAAACATAGTATAGGGGCTAATTTTTTTTTTACTGCCCACGTGTTTAAAAGTTAATAACTCTCCAAGGTTTGTGGAGTGAGAAAGAAAAAAACCTATAACGGTTTTTTTCATTTCACTGTTACTGTTTATAGAGGGGGTAATTTTGCTGGTCTTTACATTTCCATAACCTGGTTCCGGTTCCGGTTTTCTTTATAAAGAGAGCAAAATAATAATATTATTATTATTATGTGCGGTAAACAAAGTGTCCCATTTTATTTGTTTAAAAAATGAAAAATTTTCCGAACAACTAATTATTTTATTATTCATTTTAAAATTATAAAAAAGTACACTTAAAAATAAGTCAAAGATAAAAAAAATATATATTTACAATAGAAAGAAGCAAAGAAATTTTACCAAATATGGAACAAGAAATAGAAACGTGAAGGAAAAAAAAATGAACATCAGATATGGGAATCATAATCTTTTTTCTAATATCAAATATTCTTTGGTGTTTAAACAAATTAGCACGAGATTTGCACTTTCTTAATTAGCAAAAAAAAAAAAAAAAAAAATTTACTTGATGATATACAATATTATAGTTTTAAAATATAAAAACAAGAAACACATGAAATTGTGATTAATTCACATTTTCGAAATATATATGCAACACCTAATGTGAATCTTCCTTTTGAATTTCCTGAGATATAGGAAAATAGTCGTCACCTAATTAGTACATCATTTAAAAATGACAAGGCAATGAATTTGACCTGTCCTAAAAATTTCAATTCATTATACCTTTGTAACATTATTACAAGGGAGATAATTTTGGTGAGAATATATATATATATATATATATATATTTTTGGTTGTACAAGGGAGTTATAGTTATTATAATCCTAAACAATTAATAATTGTGAATTTCAACATAGATTACAGCTCAAATTTTATTTTTATTTTTTTAAAAAGGTTAGGTCAATTATAAATTTGCCACCAAGAATTGTTGATTTTTTCACCCACAAGTTTAACATGATTTTGATTTTTTTTTCTCTTCTTATCACTTAAACAACAAACTTTCACTTATATTTATAATGTTACGGTTTATTAAAAAAAAAAAAAAAAAAAGTCTTTTAACTTTTTACTCTTTTGTGTAAAGAATAGTGAATGAGTATTAATTTTTTTAAAAAAATAAAGAATTAAATATATTTAAAATTAAAATCTATATCGGACTATATATATGGAAAATTCAAATTAATATATAATATGTCAAGAGTGATAAAAAAATAAAAAACCAAAAGAAAAATCTTTTAGAGTCGAGAATGGTATTGAATGAGCAGCAGCCGCCACAAGTCTTGGAACGAAATAATAATACTGCTGCCGTACCACTTTCTAGCTAGTATTTATGAAGGTTACAAAATCATTCTAGTTTTTCTTTTCTTTTGTCCCTTTCTTAGGGTTTAGTGTCAATCTTCTTTTATATGGTAGTAAAACTTAACCTTAATTGTGCTAAAGATTTTTAAAATGTAAATCAAAATTAATCTTGAAGGAGGGAGTAATTTAAAAAAATAATATTAACTGTTGATGGATTTAAGTGGCATAAGGGCACATGGGGTTTGACAGGGGAGCAAAAAACACTATAGTATATTGCATCTCTGGTCAAATTAAAACTAATGTCTAATGGCAATGGGGGGTGCAACCGCACATACGCATGTCTTCCGGCCTATGTCTCCTTCTCTCCCTCGCACATGCTTCTTCTGCTACCTCCATTTTTCCTGCTACGTTTTTCAATTTAGGGTTTCTGTCTTTTGTATACAACATTAATTAAAAAAAAAAAAAAAAAAGAGAGACAATGAAATGGCCGCTCACTCCCCTCCACTTCCTATCCCACTCTTCATGTCGTTTAAAAGTTGTTCCTCTTTTTTTTTTTTTTTTTTTTTTTTTTTTTTTTTTTTTTTTAAGATTCTGAGGGTCACCAAATAAGAGAGACAAGAAAGAGTATTCCCTCATTATTGTATTATATACGATATGGATAGGAGTTACACACCAGGGCTTAGTGTGTAATTATTTATTTATTTTTGATAATCGGGGCTTAGTGTGTAATTAATCAGCCTTAAAATTAAAAATTTCTTAGTCAATTTCCTGATAATGATAATGTTCTTTTTGGTGCTGGATCCAATTATGCCATTGGACAACTGCTATATATATATATATTCTTGTTTTATTCTTTGAATATAATATTTATGAACATCAACCGACATTTTCTCAAGGAATATAATTTTATAACTCATTCCTCTAAAATATAATAAAACTAAAAATAAATAGTCTTAGAAGTCATTCGGACACTAACAAACATAGATGGGGGAAAAAAAAAAAAAAAAGAAAAAAGAGTGAGACTCCCTAAAATTAAAGAGGTATAATTATCACTTATTTCATCTTTGAGATATATATATATATATATATATAGGGAGAAAGTTTTCCTGTTAAATTAAGATGATTGTAGAAATAATGTCTCAATTCATTTTCATTCTTTTTTGCTAAAGAATTTATTTATTTTTTGGTAAGTTTAGTTGGAGAAACCTTATCATAGTTCCTCTTTCAGCTGTTTGATGCTTTTGTACGTAAAATCGTCACCTTAAATTTTCCTTTCATAGGGAAGGATTCATTTATTACTTTACTGTAATTAGCTGCCTTAACCTCCAATATACCAAATACATGGTTAAGATACATATGATTCTTTCCGCGGGAGTACCTAATTTCTTGATAGTGAAATATTCTTTAAAAATTCCGTAGGATTCCAAATAATTGAGAAAATAAGGCAATTTTATATGGTTCTATTTTAAGGATATTTTTGCTATTAGAAATACCAAAACAAGTTACTATTATATAAACTCTACTATTTATAGATATGTGTCAAATCTTATAGCTTTGATATATATATATATATATATATATATATAACTAATTTATATATTATGTAGTTTCTTAATCAATAACAATATTAATTTCTTAAAGAATATAATTAATTGTTCAGTAATAATATAGTTAACCCTAAAAGGTTAGTAATATGTGCTAACTATTTTAGAAATGGTACATAAAATTATAATTATTTCAATCTATATTAGGAAATGAATTAATTATTATGATTATTTATTTAGTAGGAATCTTTTTTCTTTTTGGTGCCTTCCACATAGAGAAGAGCGATAAACACATTCAAGAATTAGAGATTAAAGGGGTCTTCACATCAGAACAAAAGGTGCAATGTCCATACAAAGGGCACTTGAAATTGCCTTTGTCGTGCGAAACAACTCTCCCAATAGCAGCAAATTTTTAGGGCACCACCCAATTTGCGGCCCTAGTTCAAGCTATTTGAGATTTTAACTTGACGAAACATAATTAAACATTTCTAAAAGTTGGGACGCACAGCCAAAAGTCCTGGAATTTTTTTGTCCTTTGACTATATATATATTTGTGTATATATGTACGTACATATATTGGTTTCCCACTTCCAAAATTCCCCAAGTGTATTCCTAATCAGATTCTTGTTAAGTAAATTGATTGACATGCATTACCACCACCTATCCACCCATGCATATATAAAGGGAGATATGTCTTACGTTTCCAACTGCCACAAACAATTAAGTTTAAATCATTAATCTATTTAGGCTTTTATTGAGTCCTTAATTTTCTTGGTAAAAATTAGTTTATGTTCTAACAAAAGTGGTTAGAAAATTTCAACTAAAGAAATTTCAAAATTTTAATCATTACATTTATAACTCAAGAATATACAAATTAATTGTCTTCTAAAAGAAAATGTTTTACTGCTTAAGTTATTTAATGTTGTTAAAAAGTGATAAATTGTCATATACTCTGTAAATTTAAGTTGATAGAATGAGTTTAGATTTATTCTCTTAACAAATACATGTTAATTTATTCTCTTTTAAGTTAATAATACCGGGTAAACCAAATAAACCAGTAAACACCAAATAAAATAATTGGCCATATCCAAGGATACGTTCAACCAGTAAACCAACCTTTTTCATGGTTTTTTTGAAATTTGTACCGGGTTGATCCTATGCAATCCCTAGCATCTTAGCTACCTTATAGAATAGGGTTCACAAAATCTAGTTCTTTTAAATATATATTAAAGAACCATGATAATACCCTGTTATTTTATGTCAAGTTGCCTCTCATTAATTAAATAGCATATCATAATTAAAGCAACTATTTGCACAATTGATTCTTTACATAGATATCTGAGACCTTATGATCATATATATATATATATATATATATATTATATATATATATATATATATATATATATATATATATATATATATGATCATAAAAGATTCTCATACTTAAAAGAAGACCAAATTACATAAACTATAGATCAACATGCAAAGGTTAAACTCAAAATAGTATAGTTTGATGAAGTAATTTATTAAACTATTGATTTACAGTGATTTTGTGTAAAATACTTAAATTTAGATTATTTTCAAATTTATATAACTTTATCACGTATAATACAAATAATTAATTGTATTTCAAATAGTTAAACACATTCATTTGACTAAAAAATATTGCAAATAAAAATGTATATATCCTCAATAATTCTAATCAAATTAGTTGAACTATAATTATTTGCACTGAGTATTAAAAAAATAAATAAAATGCAGAAGAGGGCACAGAAGTCTTACTGAATAACCTTTCCAAACCCCACAAAGGTTAATTTGGACAGTTATTAAGGTAGACTAAACATTTTGTCCAATAGAACAAACTTTAAATGGTTGATCAAGGATGATGGTCCTTGTGTGTATTATTTATATTTTTTGAAATTTTATGATATAATATATTAGTCAAATACTTAAAAATAAATTTCTAATTTTTTTGACATATGTCATTAGTTGAGTCCAATAAATAAATATTATATCTACGAGTTTGAAATGTCTATTAAAAATAATTTATAATCATGTTTAGATGATTTATAAGTATTTAATGTTGATCCAAAAAAAAAATTAAATTAAATTAAAAAACAAGAAATGCATTATTTTTCTTAAAAAATAATAAAATTTCTTAAAAGTTAAGATAATGATATATATATAAAAAATGGCTAACTTTGTTATACAATTTGAAGTCAATCTTTGCTACCACCTCAAGCTTTGAAGGGTTAAAAAATGCCTTAATTTATATATATAACCCTTTAATGCTTATTTAACAAATAGTTTTTAAAAAACATGTAGTCATAATTAAATGTTTATATTTGGTATATAAAGGTATAAATATATAAAATATGTATATCCAATTATAATAATAATAGATATAATTATTATTATCTCATAACGAATAATTAATATTTTTTCTCCATAAGATGGTCTTTTATTCTTAAATTTCAAAGAGATTTTTATATATATTACTTTAGAAACTCAATAAAAACTTTATCTTATTAGTTCAGATTAATCATATTTTTTTTTAAAGAACCTTCGCACATTACGAAACTTCCTCTCAATTAGTGCAAGTTAAGATGAAGATGCAGCCGAGAATTAGAGAGAGTTACGCAACATCATTAGTCAATCATCTAAACTTTCATTGAATATATTTGTGTATATATATATTAAGGAAGGAGGAAAAAAATAAAAAAAAAAAAAAAAAAAAAAAGTGAAAGAAAATGACCGGTATCTGTGTAGATAGATTGGAGAAAAGAATGGTCAAAGCCAATGGGAGATGGATGACCATTCAAATTCATAGACCATCACCACATCCTATCAGCCCTAAATTTTAAAGAGAAAAAAAAGAAAAAGAATCTGATTTTTGGGAATCCCACCGACGCACGTGACTAGCGACACTGTCCGCTAGCAGACTTTTTGAATTTTCAAGTAATGACTCAAAGCATGGAGCCACTAATTTTTTTTTTTTTTTTTTTTTATTTTTTTTCTGTTTATGAGGGGGGGAGGTCTTTTTTTTTTTTTTTTTTTAAACGCCCATTCATATTCTCGAAGAGTCATTCTATCGGTTCTCCCCGCACCAGATCTTCCACGTTAGAAAGCTAAAAAGTACTACTCTGTTGTGGTTGTGGTACAACCCTGTCTAACCATCTTCCGTCATCATGCCGCATTTCTTTTTTCTTTTTTCTTTTTTTTCCCTTGTTTTTCTTATTAATAGTATTAAGATAATTGCTTAACAAAAAAAAAAAAAAAAAAGTATTAAGACAATTGCCCG
This sequence comes from Cynanchum wilfordii, assembly GCA_025388415.1. NCBI lineage: Eukaryota > Viridiplantae > Streptophyta > Magnoliopsida > Gentianales > Apocynaceae > Cynanchum > Cynanchum wilfordii. The sequence continues at coordinate 46,008 of JAHSUH010003778.1, read as the reverse complement.
TATATTCTTTTTAAATTTATTCAGATACACACGATACTTCAAATCAATTTTATTTACATTTGAAACAAAGTTTTAAAAATAAAAATAATTTCACAATTAGTTATTTATTAGATTAAATAGATTAATTTTACTGAGAAATATTTACTTATGAATTTCGTTGAAAACACATGAAGCTTTACTTTTATGTGGTTAAAATTTGATAACAATCTTCTTAATAAAAAGTACAAGAATTGTTAAATTAATATAACAAAACTATGAATTCATTACCTTGTATGATTACTAGTGAATTTGCTATTATTATGAGTGCAATATTTTTTAAGATATAGATTTAAAAGGAAAAAAGAAGAAGATGTCAATAAATTATTAAGATAGCATTTCAATATGGGATTTCCAATTTCTGGAATCAAGCCATGTTATTACCCGAAACGCTTTTTACTTGCGCTCAAGTTGGCGAACAAAAGGCACACGATTCTTCTTTAATTTTGAGTATTGTTTATTCGAAAATCTTCTCTTTCTCAATACTAGCTTTCTTACAGATTCTAATTTCCAAAACAGTAACTAAAAATTTCTTATTTTTCTTTTAGTGGGAAAAAAAGCGCACACACTAAGATATATATGTATATATATATATATATATATATTACAATCTAATAAATTAAAATTCCTTCTCTTTTCTTTGCAAATTATATAGAGATATGAGATATTTACTAAAATTATAAATAAAATTTGTTAATACTAATGGTAACATGTGTTTGTTTGATTTTATTTGTAATTTTATATTAGTTGTTTAAATTTATTGAGCTATATTTTGTTTTTATTTTATATGTACCATGAAAGATGGAGTTTTGAATTACTTCTTAAATAATGATATTTTCACTTATTTAAAAATTAACAAAAAAAAAAAAAAGACAAGGGAATTGAGGGAAGAAGGCAAAGAGCCTCGTGAACAGCAACCCAAAATGGTTAGGGCAGGACCACGTGGTCCACTGAATAGAGGAGAGGAGACTGCCAGTGCCAGTGCTAGTCTATCAAAGTTACGCGTACTGACATCACACCAGATACTAACTCCGAATTCCAAAGACAGACAACCGCCTAAACGGACGCAATATTTTTATACTAACCCCAACACCAGCAGCAGCAGATCACAGTCACAGCCAAACCAGCCCCCTTTTCTTTTCTTTTCTTTCTTCCATTTTTAATTAAAGTTCCCACACTCCCTCTATGCACATACGTAGAAGAAGATCTTCTGTGTGGTCATCTCCTAACCATCACATTTTTATTTTAATTATATTTTCCATGTCTTTCTATACATTCAACATCAGGTATATATGAGAACTATTGATATCCATTCAAATTTGTTATTTTTCATATATACATATGTTATTGGAAGAATTATGATCATAAGTATTGCTTCAACCCTTTACTTCTAATACCAAATGAATAAGTATATTTGATATCCTTTATTGAAAATTCTACATTTAGTTAGTTTTTAATAGAAATTCTATATATATATATATATATATTTTTTTTTTTTTTTTTTTTTAAGGAAAAAGTTTTGTTAATACATTTCCAATCCTCCTACAGTGCAAACATTATAGAAGGATAAGAAAATTATATCCAAACAACATTTTGTAAATAGCCATGTTTTAACCTTTTAAAAGATCGACATATCCTCTCAAAAAAAAGATTGACAAAATGAGCATTTCTAGGCTTTGTATACTCTGTATTTGATTCTAGAAGCCAATAATTTGTTAGCTTTATTAACCATCTATCTTAAGAGAAAGTTTGATTTTTTTTTTTTTTTTTAACTTCATTTTTAAAGAGATTGGCAAGTGAAAAATGTAAAAAGAGATTGACATATAAAAGAATTTGTGACCTGTTGTATATGCTACCAATTGGGTGCTTAGTTTATTCTAAAAAATATAATTATAAGGTAACTTTTTCTTTTTTTTCTTAAAAAAAAAAAAAAAAAAAAAAAAAAACTCGTGGGGTTGAATACTAAACTTTTGTGAGCTTTATGCTCTTACATTTTATTCTAGAAAAAAATGATAATCTAACATATTTGAAGAAAAAAAAAATAAAAAAGGGCTGACATATTAATAATTTGTGAACTTTATGTAATCTTTAGAAAAGAAAAAAAAAATGTGACAATTTGTTTTTAAGGATGGGCATACTACCAAATCTTGAAGTAATAATTACAATAAATTTTTAGTGTTATTTTTTAAAGGATTGACATGATATGTACAGAAGGATTCACATAATAATAATAATAATTGATTACAGAAGAAAAAAAGTACTTTCACATCTTTCTTTAAAACACTAGTAAACATATACATATGGACTATTTTAATTTTAGAAGAAACAATAATGTAATACTTTATACATAAAATCACATAATACTATTTTTAAGGTAACAATTTGTAAGCCTTATGTATCATGTTTAGTTTTACGGGAAATAATAATTTGATACTTCTTGTGCATTAATTTTGTTAGCATACCAAATTTTCTAACAACTTTAAAAGGATGGTCGAAAAATTTTAAGATATTGATATATATATATATATATATATATATATATATATATCTACAATTTGCTATTTTTACATCTCATCATATTTAGTTTTAGAAAAAAACAATGATACTATTATACATTTTACACATGATCTAATTAATTAAACTACAAATTTGACTAACAACTTTAAATCTTAAAAAAATAAATGATTGGCATCCGGTCAACTTTAGGTACCATATTTGGACAAAGTAAAAATTACACTTAGTAATGTATGAAATTTGATTCTCGAACAAAAGAAGATTAAAGGAATTGATAATGTTACAAGAAAAATAAGCTTTAATATGTACTATAATTTTTTCTTTTGGGTAAACAATATGTACTATAATTTGATTCTAAGAGAAATAATGATATGACATTTTTTTTTTGCACTTTATTAAAACCAACATATAAAATCAATTAATAATAATTAGAATTTTTTTTTCCCTATAAATTTAGCATTTAACTTTTAAACATATAATTATTGATATTAATGTACAAAATCAATAGATAACTTTAAAAAAAAAAAAAATTTCAAATATAATAAAAATAAACAGATGATATTGATGAATTTATATATCGGGTTTATAATGTGAGTTATCCAACATATAATTTAAATTACCATGCATATAGAATTTCTTGAATGGACAAAATTAAACATGCATGAAGAGAGGAGAGTGTTCATGGGTGAAAAAACAAATGGTCCATGCATGGGATGATCGAATCGAATAGAGAGATCTTCTTCTAGCTAGCCCATAACAGGACCACTGAAAAAAAAAGGAAAAAAGCCAGAAATCCTTTGAGATACCATAAATTTGCATTTGCTTGCTGCGGCAGAAAGGAAAGGAAAGGAAAGGAAAGCACAGGGACGAGCAACTTGGCTTCGGGATGTAAAACTTTGAAAGACAGCTGTCTAATCACTTGTACGTGTGTGGTGAGTGATTCATGAAGGGAAGAACCATCTTAGGATTTTGGGTCTCGTCTCGTCTGTTGTTTTCCCTGCTTTGGATTTTGGATCGACATTTTATTCCTTTAGCCATTCGTTCTTGATGTTTGCAGAAACTTCTCTCACATTACTCGTGTATCTTTACTTCATTATTCTCAATTTATCACATTCTCCATTAATTAATTTGGGATGTAGTTCTAAAATAAATCTTGAACTTAAAAAATATTGATTAATATGAATGCATTAAAATATTGATGATGGATTAGATCGAACCAAAATAAAAATCCAAGACAATATATATATATATATATATTATAAAATTTTCATTTTTATACAAAAACCAAAACCTCAATCTGGAGGTGTTTTTTGGGTAATCCATCAAGGGATGTGATGGCAGGGCTATAAATATAGTAGTATAGTAGAGCATATAAAGAAATGATAGATGATGATTCCCTGAAATTCTGATTCTCTACCTCACCGTACTATATAACATATAAATATCTATCTATATATATATATATATATAAATTCGAGCATCCCTTTTTTTTCGAGCTGAAGAAACACGTTTGACTGTTTTTTAATTTTTCCAGCTTCTCCCATTTTTTTTTTTTTTTTTTTTTTTTCTGGAATATGTGTTTGGTCTCTCGACAGATTTGTGTGTATATATATATATCCCTATATGCATGCTTTGTCTTGTCATCCAAATTTCTTTTCTCACACTGTCTTTGTACCATGATGTAGGAGAGAGATAAGATCAATTGTCATAAACCTCTGCAATCTCTCGACCATGAGTAATTTATGATACTGAAGACTGGATTTTATATTTGGATAAGATTTTTTTTTTAATTGTTTTTTAATTTTAATGACAAATAAAATTAAATGTAATTTAATTTTTTTTATGATTAAATATTATAATTGTAATTAATACATTTGGAATTTTATTATTTTAAATAAATAAAAGGTGGTCAAAGTAAATAAAAAATGTGTACTTTGAGATAATATAATTGTGGTAATAACACTGATTTTTGGTAATATTCATTGATGATGGTTAAATGATATCACCGTTCTTTACCTTAAGGCTACCGAAATCAGTTAATCTCAAACTTGTTTTTATGTAAACATAGTACAAAATAAAAAGCCCAAACCTAACCCTAATTAACGTCATTACAAGAAACACTGCATGCAGTGAAATCGCGCCCGTCCATTGATATAACAAATGAATATGAACAGACAGCAAAGTTTGGCAACAACATTAATACTACTACGTACTACTTTTCAAGAGTTGTTGTCGAAATTCATTGTCACCTAACTAACTATGACTAACTAACAATCGAATATATCAACATACATTTTTATTACACCAAGGAAAAATTGGGACCAAGAAATTAAAAAGAAAAGAGACAGAGAGAGAGAGAGAGAGAGATATTAATGTAATAATGCTTCCTTAGTTCATAAGCCATTCATGACAATCCCCATCCCCCCCCCCGAAAAAAAAAAAAAAAAAGTGTTCAGCTAGGTTTGGACACAATTATAACCCTTTAGAAAAGATTTGTGTTGGGCTACTAAGATTTGTTAGTTGAAAGGTTGGTGTGATTTGCATCTACCATCCAAACTAATTTTTTTTTTTTTTTTTTTATGGCACGTGTTACATCATTTTTTTTTTTTTTTTTTTTTGCTAGCTCTAAGGATTTGTTTGTCATTCTTCTTTTCCTAGAAACAATATAAAATAAATGCCACTAATTGACTAGATTGGTAACAGGTTGTTTGATCATGACGCTGAGGTTTATATATTTATGATTATTAAAGGCGACAAGAGTTTAATTTTTGAAGTTTTGACATCTAATGATATATTATCATTTTTCTTTTTCATCCTAACCTTTGTGTCAAAGGTACACATTAATATTAATGAAATAGAGTGTTTGTAATAAGTCAAGTTTACATGTAATAATAAAACATCTACATAATTTGGTAATGCAGTGAGAAAGTATTTTATTTTATTTTATTTTATTTCTTTTTTCACAGACTCTTTTATCTTTCTCTCAAGAATGAAATGGCATTTTTTGGAGTTGAATAAAAAGGTAATGTCTACACTTCACTTGAGAACTTTCTTTTTTTTTTTTCAAAAAAAAAAAAAAAAAAAAAAAGGGTTTAGAGGAAAAGGGTTGGGCTGACCCTGCAATATACAGGCTTCAGAATTTATTATCTAATGGGCTCCCTTATTTTCATTTGGACTTAAGAAAGGGCTAAAAGAGCCTAAGAGAAAAAGAGAGTTTGCATTTTGTACTCTTTTTATTTTAATAATTGGATGAGTAGAGTTAAGTTAACGATAATTTTTTACTTTGGTTTTAAAGGAGAATTTGTATAGACAATGGTTGCTCATTTTATTGGATTTTAAATATGAATAAAAGATAATGAATGATCAGCAGCAAACTCTAAGGTGTGGAAACTGAAATTAAACCTAATTTTGACTGCAAAAAATGAAAAATGTAGAAAATTTAGCTGACTTTCACCAACAGTGACTAAATAGAGAAGGTGAGACAGACCCCTGAGGATGTGTACTCAGTACGACACATGTTCCACTGCTTAGCCCTCCGCTCTAAGTTCTGTCCCATGGCTTCTAAACCCCAATGCCTCCGCCCTTGTAAGTATAACAACAACAACCTTTCTCCCATCATCCCTCCAAAATCCCAATTTTTATATAATCCCTCCACACCTTTTCTGTTTTTGTTTATAAATTTTAATGCAAACAAGAATTTCCCTTTTGTATGGTTCTTTTTGTTTTTGTTAAGCAGTTACAGGGTGTAAAGCAACAAATGACGCTGCGAAAAGGGCAAGAATCATGAGTACCTGCGCCGCTTCTGATACTGAATCCGACTCTTCTAGTAAAATGAAGGATGCATTTTCCAAATATGCTCAGTACCTTACTGATCTTGTGCGTTAAAGTCCCCTCTACACACATTGATACTCGTGGGCATGTTAAGGTTCTTGAATTATATTATATGTGAACTGTTAAAAAAGTTTTCTGGTAGTTGCATTGATTTTTCTGAAAGAATTGAGATTTGAGATAGGATTGTTTTGAGTTCGCTTCTATTATAAAGGGCAGATTTTGAATGGGAGGAGGTGGAAATTTGAATAGGGCTCGGTAAACTGTATTGGGGGCTGTACATACAGTATCTGCATCATATTGAAAAATAAAACAAAAATGGAGCCTTTATGATGAAATAGCTTTTAGAATAAATGATTCTTTCATTTCTTTGTTTTCATTCAGATGGATTGTGAGTGGTTATGGTACTGTGATATTTGTGGAGAGTTTGTGATCTGTACTTGTCTGGACAGCCACTTTTAATTTAATTTTAATGCCTTTGGTTTGCTTGACATTACAGCAGTTGATTCCTCCTCTCACACGATCTAATTTGTTTAATTAGCTCACAGCTGGTTTAGTGGAGAATGGGCAATTGAGTAGGATAAGACTGTAAAAAATGTTTCCTAACTGCAGGGCAATATTTTTAGCATAGATTTTCGAGCTATCTCATTTCCTTCCATTCCCACTCTGGGGCTGTCCTAATAGATTAAATTGAGAGAATGGAGATGCTGCAACTTCAAAGATAGTATTTTTTCTATTTCTCTAGCACAAAACTTCAAAACTAAAATTTAGCCCTTTTGACTTTCCTAGCTTAGGTGTGGATTTTATTTTTGCACGTTCACCTTATGCTGAGGGAGAGAGTGATAGAGAGAGAGGGCTGGTAAGTAAAGTCCTTTCCTTTGACATGAAGCTGGATCTGTGGTCAAAGATTGGAAGAAAAAACCCATAAATTTAACTCTATAATCTTCTTGCTTACACGGATCTAATGTTTATAAACTTCTATGAATTCATATAGTTGAAAATGCAAAGTAATCAATGTTCCTACCTGTTTTAGATTTAAACTTTAAATTGAGTGGCCTTGTAGCATCTCTGCGTTGAACTCATTGTTATAACACAAAATTGCAAATAATATTCTCACGTTGCAGTTTACCATTTCACATTTTCTGTAGAACGAAAAACGGGAAAGGGTGGTGAAAGCAAGTCGGGACATCACTATGAATAGCAAGAAGGTTATATTTCAGGTTCACAGGTATGGTAGATCAGTCAATCAATATTTCATCTTTTACCTGATAGGTCATGGAATATGATATGTTATCCGGAGCTCTGGACAGTCATTTTTATTCCTTGAGGCTTGCTATAGATTTTGGTATTTAACATTTGCTTTATCTAGGTGTTGATAATTTTTTCTTGGAGCTTCGCTGCTGGTTATTCTCCCTTGAAAGTTTTAGTGTTTGGTGGTTCTCCAGTTCCAAACTTTATGTGATGAATACTGATTTATTTCAACGTTTTAGCTTATAATGTGGAGAATAATTTATAAACTTTGATGTTGCTTGGCCCTAACGCCAACTTTTGAGAACAAGCTCATCATTTAGGAGCTAAGCTTGCTTATAGGGAATAATATATAATCTTTAAAAATTATCGATTACTAGTTTACAATTTTTCCATCCCTATTTTAGATGTGCCAATACCGGGCAGAGCCTTGGTCTTGGTGATGATTCCCTAGAATGACAAACGAGATAACTCTACATACAAGGGCATTTTTCTTCTCTTATTTTCTTATTACATGTTGTATAACTTGGGTTGGAACTACAAAACCTCTATGCCTCACTTATTGTTTTGGTTGTGGATATGCTGAATCCGAAAAGACATTGAAACCCTTTTTGCCCTTCCTTAACAGAATGAGTAAGCACAACAGGGACGATGTCCTGGAAAAGGCTGAAAAAGATCTTGGAGCTGTGATGGATCAGTATATGTCCCGGCTTGTGAAAGAACTTCAGGGGACTGATTTCTGGAAGTTAAGACGTGCATACTCCCCTGGGGTCAGCATTTTATGATTTTCCTTCTCTATATGCTGTAAGACAAAAGGAAAGAATTTTGGTGTTTAACCTTCTTATTTCACCTATATAGGTTCAAGAGTATGTTGAAGCTGCAACACTATGTAATTTTTGTAAGACTGGGACTCTGCTGAACCTTGATGAAATTAATGCTGCTCTGCAATCACTAAGTGATCCATCCATTGAACCTTTGCAGATTAACATTCCTGATTATATTTTGGGGGTATTGCTCTAAACTCATATTTCGGTGACCATTCAGTTTGTATGGAAAGAACAGGTGAAACAGTCTTAGGAGCAGAGAGGATTAGTAATCTTCCATTTAGAAAAAGAGGAAACCTTTATTTGAACTTGTTTTCTACTTACTGAATACCTCTCAAGAGTTCTTGTAAACACGTGCATCATCTTCTCTTTGTTAACTTTTTTACTTTAGCTTGCTGACTTGACAGGAGAGCTTATGAGGTTAGCAATTGGTAGAATATCGGATGGGGAACTTGAATATGCTGAGAAGATCTGCACATTTGTGCGTGAAATCTATAGGAAACTGACTGTTCTTGCTCCAGATATGGATGATAGTTCAGATATGAAAACAAAGATGGACACAATGCTCCAAAGTTTGATGAAAATAGAAAATGGTAAGTGTGCTACTATGCAATTATTCTCTTGCTTAATTAAGTATTACTAGTTTAATCACATGTTTGGGCCTATGCCTTATCTGCATGTGCTTCTTATATTATTTATTTTTGTTATAATGATTTTTCGCATTTTCTTGAGAATGATATTCATCCTATATATATATATATATATGTGTGTGTGTGTGTTTGCAGCTTGCTTTAGTGTTCATGTGAGAGGGTCGGAGTACATTCCGCTTCTTGGATCTGCGGATGCGGATTACCCAATGTTAAGTGTACCCGATTTTGAACAATAGGAGATGCTGCCTCTCTCCCTAGTCCCTCCCCAGATTTTTCTCTGACATTTCCATTTGGGGAATATTTATAGAAGACTTTGAATTAATGATTGTCTGCTGCTTGTTTCATATGAATGAATTTATTTTGTAGTCACATCATGTTTGTACATGCCGAGCAAATGAAAAGATGATGAGAACAATTATGTAGATCCCCATTAATGTTTTTCCTTTTGCCATTTTTCTTGGAGAGATTCCCCATAACAGTGTTCTAAATTTTGATTTTTACTCTCACCTATCCTTTATTTGTAACATAAATAATATTTTTTCGAAATTTCCGTAATATTTTTATTTATAGCATTCTTTTTTTTTCTATAATTAAATGATAATATTTGTAGTTTGAAATTACCATTCATATGGTTGCTGTGGTGTAGTGGTTATCACGTCAGTCTTACACACTGAAGGTCCCCAGTTCGATCCTGGGCAGTAACATATTTTTTTTTCCTTTTTTATTCTTCCTGGAAGACATTTTCTGCCTAAAGATTTCCTATAATACCATTGGCTGCGGAGACTATAAAAACCATCTGAAGTCCACCCATTTTGTTGTGCCTGCCAAATTCACTGGCCAACTTCTCCTTTTCTTTCTTCTGCCCATAAAATCACGTCTAACGCCCGGCGAATAGCTATACGTAGAGAGAAGAATAGCTAGAGATAGAAAGTAGGAAAAAGACATGGTGGTTTTAGTGGTGGCAACAATTCAAGATCCAGCTTCAATTAATCCTGCAAAGATTCTTTTAGGCATGCCTGGTTGGGAACCTGGTCCTTGTATGGAGGGCATCAAAAGTTTCAAGAATGGTGATACTTTAAGGTTGTTGGAACAACAGAAGACGATAATTGAAGAAGATGATTTGGACCAACGTTGGCAAAATCTTTCTGGTGAAGTTGTTGATGAGATTATTTTTCTCAGCAAACATACCGCTGTCTCTAACCGTGCTGCCCTTACAATCCACCCCATTGGTAGATCACAAGTTTCCTCTACATGCATATATATATATATATATATATATATTTTTTTTTTTTTTATATTTAAAATTCTGATTATTTGAGGTGTGCCCATGTTGTAGGATCATTTGCATAGTTTCGAAATTCATCTCATTTTTTTTTTTTGTTTGTATACCTTACGTTTTCTTCAGGAATACCACATTTGAAAGATGGAGATATACCACCCCAAGGAGGGAAGCCTGGGTGGGCAGGGCCACCAAATCCTAGGATGGGATCGTGGCTGTTTCTTTTGAAGAAAATTGCTACTGCCCACAATCTTGTTCCTGAATTTGAGGTCGTGAAATATTTCAATTCTATAGGAACTATAATTAGAATATGAAGCTTTGATCAAATTTTCAAGTCGAACCTTTTCATAATTGATGTTAGTTTTAAGTCTAGCCCTGCAAAACTTTTTATGCATGATGAAGGAATTCTGCTGATCACATTAATACGTCTTCACTTTGACCTGATTATTTCCATGGGATTTGCAATTGCAAGTTTGCAACTTTGTAATGTAACTAAAATCTTTTCTTTTTTCCTCTGGTTAATCTAGATTACATTTGAGGCTACTCATCATGGACCTTTGACTTGTAAACCTACAATGTTTATTGAGATCGGTATGTTCAGGTTTCATCTTTTTTTTTTTTTCCCTTTTGCGTTTCTAATGTTGGAAAATTGTATTACATTACTTTAGTCCTTGTGCGCCTGCTTGCGCCTGCCTCTCTCAATATGTATTGAAAACCTTTAATAGATTCCTAGCCATACTGGAGGAGGTTTAGTGTCATCTTATTTTCATACATGGCTCTCTTTGGAAATCACTTATGGCTTATTCTTTTTCTAATCTTACAATATTATTTGTTCATCTGATTCACAACCCTGCCCTTAGTTGTCCACCTCAAAATAAAGCAGTAAAGCTTTATGCAGTTCATAGCCCTGAATTTTATTCATGTTTCCTCCAGTTAAAAAAAAAAATGTTTCTTTGTTTGGTTCTCCCTAACCCTGCTCCATATCCTCATTCCAAGGAGAAAAGGGGTAATGAAGATATTCTTTATTTATAGATAATCATTAATCACGTGTTGATAAAATCTTTGGCCTTTATACGTGCAAACTTGATATTACGTTAACCTCCATATGAAGAAGATATGCTACTGATGTATCTTTTACATTTTTTAATTGACTGTGCCTTTTGGCAGGAGGTAGAGTAGTAGAGTGATGGCATGATTACTGGAAATGTCCCTTCCCCTCTCTTCCTTCTTAAGCATTTTTTTTTCTCTTTGCAGCTGTCATCTGATTTACAATTTAGTTATTCTTTTCTCCAATAATGTTAATTTTATATATTTCATTAACTAATATCTTTTGTTAGTATAGGTAGTACAGAAGAGCACTGGGGTAGAGATGATGCAGCTCATGTTGTTGCCCAAGTGAGTTTAATTTATGTTCTGCTGCTTACCTTTCAGTGCCATACTTATCTCCTTTATTGTCTATTGAGGTTTAGTATTCAAGTATTACCTTCCAGGACACAACAAATTTATTCTTCAAGTTTAGATCTTTTCTTCTTTTCATTTGCTTCTGGCATTTTCAGATTATTTTTCTGAAAATTGATCCATATTATTTTTCTTTATTAACTTATTGATTCCCCACCCCTCCCACACACAGACACGAAAAAAAAAAAAAAAAAAAAAAGAAAAAAAAAAAAAAAACCTCATTTATGATGTGTACTTTCTCCAGTGATGTATTTTCGTTCATTTCCTTTTGGTCTAGGCCTCATGTCTGGAAATAGTGAATGCATTTGTACAATTGCAAAAAGCATCTTTGGCTGTTTGAGTTATACTTGTAAGTTTTTCTTTATCTGATAAACTATGTTTCTCTGTATGAAGTTAATTTGGGAAGGACTTGGATTTGGAGAAGGTACTCCTGTTGGAGAATGGAACAGGTATATTCAATCTGCAGTACCTTCCATGATCCTGCCACCTGTAGACCTGTATACATGTTGTATTTGATTGTTTTGCATCTCTCATCTTTATAGTTGATGTTTTAGTATGCATGTGGGGAGACATAATCTTCCTACCTTTGATCTCTATTTTGATTGTTCTCATATTCAATCCTTCACTACCTCTTATTTCTGTACAATGCACGTATTCTGTGAACTTATTAGTTTTATGGAACATTCCTTTGAAAGTTTACTCAACTTGTCTGCTGCTTTTCCTTAGCTTTTCAAACACTCCCAGTGTGCTTCTTTACACATTACTGATTCATCATTTTCCAGTGCAACTAACAAAAAGGTCCTTCTTGGGCTTGGTGGAGGGCATTATGTACCACGGCATATGGATGTAATCAAGTAAGCCACTACCCTTCCACCTCATTTTATATCCTTCTTTTGTAATTGAAATTTGTTTATATTTGCCATTCTTTTGAACTTTAGAACATTCTTGTCAAATGTTTATAGATTCTTCGATTCTATCCTATAAGGTTATGTTTACATGACAGCTCCACAGTTTGGGCATATCACTTGGTTCTTAACTGGTCTTCTGTCGTGAGAAATGTCTAGTAGTGTTTATTCGTACTGTTTCCTATGAACATCAAAGTAACTAAAGCACTCAGAGAACTTCACAGAGAACGACTTGGGCTCTACTTTTAGTTTTTTCTCTCCTTTCATATCTTTATAGAATGTTATATCAAGTTATTACTTCTCTTGCAATATATTTTTAATTTTTTTGTAATTTCTATTGGGGAAGTAAAATTTCTAGGGTGGTGACTTGTCAGAACTAGTTAACTGTTCAAAATTGGAAAACTAAACCTTTTAAAGAGGAGATTATTACATGTTCTGTTAATCTTGCATCACAAAACTGCAGTAAAGAGCATTGTCAGGTGGGTCATCTGCTATCAGGATATGCACTGCCAATGGAAGATCCTGGTCAAATGAAAAACAAACTTAGTGCTGATGTAGGTGGAACCTGGCGACAAGCCATCAATGTTGCTTATGAAGCGACCCAGGCAGCTTTTCCTGGTGGGGAAGTTTTGGCACATCTTGATCAAAAGTAAGTAGTTCTAGTTCTGGGCAATATTCAATTTTTTCAATGGCACTAACATGATATAACTCAGCTTTACTTCTTGTAAACTAAGATCCTTGGAGGGTGGTCATTTTTTTATTTTCTTCTCTCTTTTAACTCTCAAACAATATATTCCCTGCATGGAGGACGGATGCATGTGAAATCAGAGATTGCTTCCAGCTATATATAAAGTTAACATGAAAATAAAATTGTAGGTTACAGTTAACATTATGCTGCTCAAGCTCTTCTAATATCAACCTGCTTAAAGACCCATAAATATACTCGTGGATTTGCTTAAAGAAATAAAATAGGTAGCAATAGGAGACTAATAAATAATACTGCACAATTATGTTACTTCTGCTTCAAAGCAAAAGTTGTTTTTATCATGATTGAGGGTGCTTGTTATCCAACAGAAAACTCTGTCCAAATTCACATTTAAAATTGTTTTTAGCTATCCAAAGTAAGGTAATGATAATGTCATTGCCCCTTAATTTACAGGAGGGATTTGGTTTGTGTATGTCTCTTTAATTTGATTCTCTTTCAATTTGTATAAGCAAAATAAGTCCAACGTAAACCAATTTTCTTCTTCCTGCAGGAGTTTCAAGTCTTGGCAAAAGAATGCGATCATTCAATTTCTAGGTGAACAAAATATAAAAATAGGGAAGCCCGGTGATTTCAGCTAAAAGTTTTAGGATGCAGAGCAAGATTCGTAAGTTATATTGTTTGCCAACCCTGGGGAAGTGAGTTGAGAGACGGTAGTGTTATGATGAATTTTTGTAGGCAACATATGTCTAAAAGTATGGATTTTATTGAACAAGTCATCGTTGACACCTATTGGTAGGCAACATATGTAGTTGTGCTGTTCACGTTCCTAGAGGGCATTATCTCTTATTCTTGAGCTCCAACTTTTGTTCACGTTCCTAATTTCATGTTCTGTAAAGAGAATTTTCAGGTAAGCAATCTCCTATTTGGGGATTTATGCTTTACCATGGGAAGATCCTGTTTCCAAGTGAGCATCTCATCTCAATGCATGAAATTTTGCCAGAAACAAACAAAAAGATCAAAATCAAAAGCAGACCTTTGATAGTTGATCAATATATTATTCAGCAATTCATTGACAAAATCAGGTCATACTCCAATGCCCCAAAGGAGTCAGTTCCTCAACTTACAGTTACATGAGCATTTAGTGTAAATATAACAACATATAAAATAAAACTGTACCCCATATATAACAACATATAAAAATGTGGGTTATTATTTCTTCCGTGTCTCCGTTGCCAAATCCTCTTTCAACATCATTGTAGAGTTTAACAGCAAAACCCGAACGTCAAATTATTGTGGAAGAAACTAACAATGTATTGGACGTCCACTACTTATGAAGAAGATGCAAATTAGGTTTGTAGTGTAATTGATTGATGCTTCTTGCTTAACAAATTATATGAAAGGATAAAATATAAATAATAAAGTTTTATCATTTTTGCAGAGGCTTTATCCAACATACACTTCTTCCAAAGAAAGATGAAATGAAAATTAGTATAAAAATGCCATTTTTATTTGTATAATCCCATATATGACGAAGAAGTTCCCAAAAGCTGTCACGTTACTGTTTTGTTCTGAAGTATTATCCTGTTAGGTCCCCCCAAACGTCACCTTATAAAAATAAAAATAAAAATAAAACAACCTTTGACTTCCCCCCTCTTGTCCCCAAAAGGCCACCGTTTTGGCATAGTCAGCCTTCCTTTTCCATAATTCCATTGTCAGACTTTCCCACTATTCTGCCTTCCCAATACAAATTTCCCACTTTATTAAATCTCATACTTGGCATATATATTCCTCCCAAAGTTCCCCCATCCTTGATCCAAAGTGAGTATATATATTATAAAAGAATCTCAAAATTCAGTTTTGCTTTGCAATAGGGTTTTTTTTTTTTTTTTTTTGAGTACATGGGGATGGGGAGTGTCGAACCCTGGTGACCAGGGAGTTGGGGAGGGCCTTCCGCCACTCCGCCATGTACTCAAAAAAAAAAAAAAAACATTTTAAAATGGTTCTTAAATCTAAGTAAATATTTAAAACAGCATTTGTAAAGGAAACTTTCCGAATTTTTTATATTTTCACTCTTTAACCTTAACTAATTCTCTCTTCTCTCGCCTCTCTTTTCTCTTAAAACAACTCTGCAATTTTGTGTTAAATATTCTATAATATATATATAAATATTAAGTCAAAGATAAAAGATTAATTAAAAAAAAAATCTTGCTTTAATATTTTAATTACATAAAACTATTTAAAAAGAATGGAAGAAATGATCATAGATAAAAACATATATGACTCTTTAGATGGAGCACCTATATCTCTCCAAAGAGATAGTTTTTTTTTTCCTTCATAGTTTATGTAAAAGGAAACATTACAATTGATTTAGATATTTTTCATAATTTTTATAATTAAATACTATTTTTTAAAAAAAAAAAAAAACATTTTTTTTGAGAATAAAAAAGTATATATATAGAATTTTTTTTTTCCAAATACATGGTCAAATTTGGAAACATAAAATTAAAAATAATGAATATGGATATAATATATATTGTTAAATGTTGAAGTGTAGACCACATAATTAATGCCTTTTAAACTGCTTCTCTTGCACAACATTAATTGTTTAGGTACCTTCGTGCGCTCCAGTTTTCTCTGTACACTTAAAGGTATACCCTCAGCCCACTCGCGGCCATCTCCATCCCTATTCCACCACCAACTTTCTCTGTTTTTTTTCCCTCTCTCTCTCTCTCTCTTATATATATATATACGTATTTATATTTAATTTTATGTGTACCATGTAATGTCAATCAATGATCGCATAGAAATATTGAGAGAGATGAGGAGAAGAAAGGAAAGGAAAGGAAATGTGTTGAAAGAGTTGACCTTTTGATGGGCAGTATTTAAGGAGTGTGAGGAAAATTTGTTGTGTTTCTTTCCATTTTCACGTTTGCTATTGAGTACAACTACAGAACTACTCTACATAAGAAAAGTACACCCCCCTCTAGAATTCTCTCCTCTTTCTCGACGGTCATTTGTAATATACATACTCACTACATGTGTTTTTATTTCAGAATTTTCTTCGCCTTATGATTCTTTAAACATACTGCTGGATATCCCCAGGTCTCTCCCATTCTTCTCACAACAACTCTTGAGCCTTGTATGGTGACTGTATATATATGAGGTTTTCTGTATGTTTTTTTGTTTAAACATGTGGGGTTTTGTTGGGTTGGTACGGTCTGAGGATCTTGGATCCTGAGTTTGCTTGATTTATTTATTTCTTTGTTATGACTGTTTAGTTTGATCTGTTTTTGTGATATCTTTTTATTAATTTTCTTTGTTTGGTAACATTCAGTATTTTTGGGGCACTGGGTTTTTTTTTTTTTTTTAAATTGAGAAAATTTTCTCTTCGCCATTCTATTAACGATCCTTACCTTTTCTTTTTCCCTTTTTTTTTTTATCTGCAGCGAAGTGCAAATATTCTTCTGTTCCAACAGATAAAAGAGAAGAAAACCCAGTTTGGGCAATCGATTAAACAGGTACAGGAACTTCAATATTTAAAAAAAAAATTATTTTCCAGTATTCTTTGAGGTTCTTTCTTTGTTTTTATTTATTTATTTTTATTTATTTATTTTTGAATTTTCACGCATTTGTTTACTAAAGAAGTCTCATTTTTTTTTATTGGGATTCGAGGAAAATCTGTCAGATTACTATCTGGGTTTCTTCGAGATTCAATAATAATAGTAAAATTCAGGAAGGCCATTTTTACGGGTTTAAAGTACTTTACTATTTGATTAGTACAATGGGTAATGAGTTAGATCTAGCGAAGAACAGGGAACTAAAAGACAAAGCAAGTGTTGGGAGAATGTGGGATGAAGATTGACTTTAGAGGTGGGGTAATATTTTGGATGTTAAAGGTTAGTTTTGTGTAAATTCTTGGAAAGTTGTGGCCTTTTTTGTCCGTTTCTTTTTTCTCTGGACAAAATTGAGATTCCCACATCCTTATTTTACTCAACAGAATAATATAGTTATTTATTTATTTTTCTTTTTTATATGAGCATAACCCTTTGCACTTTAAGGAGATTTCTGGGGAAGCAAAAGTTGTGAGTAATAAGACCAGTGCCAGGATGTGTAAATGGATTTTAGATTTAAGCAAGCATTGAAGTGAAATGTGGAAAGTTCTCTGTATTCAAGTCTTATTTTGCTTTATTTGCATATATGGCTGGCTGTCCTTCTGTTATCTCGATAATCAGGAAATTAATTATTGAGTTTCAGGAGCAGTAATCTGCTTTAGCATACTAAAGCTGCGGTGATTGCAGATTTTATAATCCATTCTTTCTTCATTCTGTAGCTCGCTCCCTCGATACATGTGATTTCAGATTTAAACACAGAAAATGTTCTTCTAGTAATACGTGGGGGAGGAGCATTTGTAACTCTCATTTGATATAAGTTTACTTTTCGTGATACAAAATCTCAAGGTTCGAGTAAATTGTTGCTCCATTTTCTGGTACCCTTATTCTTTGGTTATGCATTTCCAGTGATTATTACTTATGGTATTGAATCTATATATATATATTATCTTTTTTCTGGTTATATCTGTATGCAAGGTTTCCAATTTTTCTATCACCTCATTTTGAAAACTTTTGGATCACATGGTTGTCTCATAATTTTATTAGTTTAATGAGCTTACTCGCTTGATATTTTGAACATCTTCCTCCGGGTGTTGCTTGAATGACAAAGTAACTTCACTTTTATATGCAGGTTTTTTTGGTATTATTTGTCTGGACAGTGGATGTTTGCTCCACAGCTTTTGCGAATTCTTCAAACCATCCCAACAGATGTGAACTATGAGATCTGGTAATTTGTCTGTTATATCTTTTATTGGGCTTTGCGTTGTTGCTTCTGTCATTCCTGTCACTTTCCCTGGCCCAAACAAAAAAATTATCGCTTTTTCTTCTTTCCTTCTAATCAATTTTTCAAGGCGAATATGAGTTTTTGAGGTATATGATTGGTTGACCTTTATGCTTCTCCAGAATAATTCTTTTCTCACATTAACTGGAACATGAATTATCAGATGCTCCTAAGGTGAATTTTAATTGCAGTAGTTATTAAGTTACAGAATTTATTTGCAACCACAAATGGATGTTACTACTTGTTTCTGGAAGTCTGTATTCATTGTATAATACTGTGTATCATATTAGCATCAGTAAAGCTGCTAGATACCATTTTCCAACATTTTCAACTTCAATATTCATCAAGAACTAAATGTTTTTGGATAGTGACCCCTTTTTCTCTTAATTCTAGTCTGTAAGCATGATTCTGAACCTTTTGCATGGCATAACAGTGCCTTTGACACACCGAAACCGAAGTTGATTATGACAGATAATCAGATTGGAGACTTATGTAATTCAAATAGCTCTGAGGGAAAGGCGGATCCCTTGTTTTTCTCAGTAAGTGACCCATTTCGTGGAAATGGCCATGGAGGTAGTCCCAGTTCTTTAGCTTTTGGTTCACAAGATGGACATGATTTTTGGAGCACTGCATTGCCCAAGTCCTCTGTTTTGGATAATTCTACTAAAACTAATGAACCTGAAGGTTCGCTGGTGGTGGGAGACGAGGATGGCTCAAATCACCTGAATGGTTTCGAGAAGGATACAGAATCATTTTTATTTGACACAAAGGATGAACATGAAACTCCGGACTCTATGATAGATGGCAATTTAACCTGTTCTATTGAGAAAGTGTGTAAAGATTCTGAGGCATCTACTAATGTTCAACAAACTTTTGAATCAAATTGGAATCCTTTCGCTGACAAAGATGTAATGGAATATGAGATGCCTGAGTTTGCGGTTTGCTACAAAGAGATTAATATGCAGATGGTGAAGGACATATGTGTGGATGAAGGGATACCAACGGGGGACAAAATTTTGACTGAAAATGACAAGGATGATCATTCTGGCTCTTCTGTTTTGCAACACTCTGATGAAGACGTGGATAGTGGGACGATAAAATGTGGTCCTGATATTGAATTGCTCATCCCTGATGCTCATAAACCTTCATCTCCAGAAGATATCAACCATAATTCTGCATTTCAATTTGAGACTGAAAAGGTAAAATATCAATCATTCATTCATTCTGGAGCATTGTGAAAATCCTAAAAGAAAAACAATACTGGCAAGGATAGCTGCTGATGCATTTTCCTATCACAGATAGAAGATGATGGCACAGATGAAGGGTCTTCTTTAAGCAGTGATCATCTCTCGGAAGAGTTCATTCTACAGGACGCTCTTTTGGAATCTTCTAAAGGTAGTGAGAACAAAGTTGCACAACAGGTAGATGAGGTTAGTTCTGCCTATTTTTCAGTATTTACTACTAATCCAGAAATCTCCACCAATATGGATCGTGTAACTGGAAGAGGCAGCCGTTTAAAATGAAAAAACTCAACCAATATGTTTTTGAAAATTTTTGTCCTGCAGGTTCCTTCTATAGAGGCAATTTTGGAAAGCCTAGCTGTGGCTTTTACATCTGAAGAATTAAAAAAGGAGGGTCCAGTTGGTAATGTGCCTTATAACAGTAAGGTGGAAGGTGGGTCAATTACTTTTGACTTCAATTCCTCAAAATCTGAAGCTACCAGCAATATCAACGGGGGTGTTGAACATATTCCAAACAAAGCTCATGAGGCAGACACTGAGAAAGTTAATGTTCCTGCCCCAGTTCAGTTAGCCAGCAGTGAAGAGAAGCTAAAGGAGTATGGTTCTGCTTCTGATTCTGATTCAAACTTTCTTAAACAAGGTGCAGCTGCTAATAATGAGAATGGGAACTTAGATAATCTTTCAGTGTCCAATCATTTCCCGCGAGGTGAAGGTGAGACAAGTTTCTCTGCATCTGCTCCTCTATCTGGTCTAATCACATACTCTGGTCCAATAGCATATTCTGGTAGCATCTCTCTTCGGTCTGATAGCAGCACAACCAGTACCCGATCTTTTGCCTTTCCCGTGTAAGTAGTTTTGATTAATTTCCTTTTCTCATTTTCTCTCTTCACAGGAGAACCGCTAACAGTTTCTTTCTTGTATTTAACAGCTTACAATCTGAATGGAACAGCAGTCCTGTAAGAATGCAAAAGGCCGACCCGAAACATCTCCGGAAACACAGAGGTTGGAGGCATGGCCTCTGTTGCTGTAGATTCTGAATGCTTCTTTATCCTTAGTTTAGGTATATATATATTTATACATCAAAATGAAATTTAAAGTTATCATCCATTGAAGATTGCTGCTATTATACATGTTAATATTGTCTTTAGGTCTGGAGAATCTTATTACATAGATTCTAAGAATCGTGCATTGAGTTGGCACCCCTGTGCATGATATTTTAACATTCTTTGTTCCATATTTCCATTCTAGTTATAAGGAGTGGTATACAGGATTCCCTAAAATTGGTAGGGTTAGTCACATTCTTGTGGTACTTGGTAAAAGATTGTTCTCTTCACAGGTTTCGCATATATGATAAAGGATTGAAATCATAAATTACCTTGTGCCCTTGGTTCTAATATAATCTTTATAACCCATTGACTTCATTCATATTTCTCTTACTTTTTTGGGGCGTTGACATTTTTTAGAACACTGTTCTAAATTATAATATGGTTAAATTAATATTTACAATTTTTTATTTTTTTTTTAAATTATAATTATATTATAAATTAGTGATATTAATTTTTTACGTTAATAAAATTCATACTTATTTTTATTAAATATTTTGCACTTTATTATTTATTTAATCAAGTATTTATAGTTGATAAGTAAATATTTAATCACAATTTTATTTTATTTTTATGAATTAGATTCGAACACATAATAAAAATATTGTTAAAATTTGTAGAAGATTTTGAAGAAATTATTATATGTTATACAAATAATATATTAATATATATTTTATTGTTTCTATAATAATTTATAATTAATATGTATTTACTTCTCTTATAATTTTTTTTTAGAAGAAAAAGGGACTTCTCTTATAATTAATATTGTCAATATTTTATTGTTTCTATAATATAATAATTTATTTATAATTAATATTTGTTAAATTAAAAGAAACAATACTTTTTTTAAAAAAAAAAAAAGAAAAAAAGAGAAAAAGAAAATTTGGAAGTTTCTCGGGATTAAATGACAGAATAATTGGCAATGGCAAACAACTTTGAGGTGACGAGATATTAAAAATGTGTGAAAGCTTCAATAGTAACAAAATTTGTTGAATCCTTGACCGACTTTTTCTCACCTAGAAAAGTGCATGCACTGTTGGTTTAGTTTTTAAAATTTGGATTCTTTTTTTTTTTTTTTTTTTGGAGAACTGTTGGTTTTCATTCCAATGTAAATGAATAAACAAAACCCTTTTTTTTTTTTTTTTTGCCATTCTAACAGTTCTATTTTATTTTAAATATATGAAAGTTGTCTTTGAATTAAATTTTTTATAAATATTTGAATTTATTTATTTTATTTTATTTTATGTAAAACTAATTATTTATTTTAGTTAAAATTGTGTAGTTATTTAATATTTTATTAATTATATATTTTGTAAGTAGTATCAAATTTGTGTTCGACTGAACATGCAAGGGAGAATTTTGCTATGAGAGGGAGGTTACATTCACTATAAGCAATCTTCATTTTTGTCTATGACCTCTCTCTCTTGACTTTCCCCTCATTTAATATCATCCATTTCTAACTTTATTATCGAAGAATTTTCTCAAAAACTATTTTCCATTAAACTTCCATCCAATTCTTCATTGTCATCTTGTTACTTAAGCTATACTAACAATGTAATCTCTCAATTAATACATAAGGAATATTTCTTCAAAGGATTTTTGAGCTTTTGGCCTTTTGGACACATGTAAACTCATTTTTGCTCTAATTCACTTCTAATTTATACATTAGCTAGCTAAGTTCTTTATCTTTTATTTAATTAGCTAACAATTAAGGTCTTTTATGTTATAAATGACCAAAGTATGCAACCAAATGTTGTGAAGGTTCCCATAAAAAATGCGGTTACGACAATATGGGTTTTTCCTTGTTCTCCCTTTTTGGAACTCTACATTTTGTGCTTTGTGTTTGTTCTCTTATATGTCCCTATTCTCATTTTCTTTTCTTTTTTTTTCCCTATGTAGACATTAGACTAAACTTCCTTATCTCCTATATATAAATCCTTATATAATAAGTTTTAGTTGCAAAATGAAATCACCCCACTGTTTGTTTGTTCAAGTTCTTTAGCTATGGAGTTGTTCCAAATCCTCACACTACTTAGCGTTATTCTCTCCTTTATCCTTCCGCCTTGTGCAAATTCTCAGCAGATTCTGGTGAAGTACTCACCTCAAGAACAAGGTAAAAATCATTTCCCTTTGTTTTTGTGCATTGCTAGAGCTAGCTATAGCAAGATAGCCACCTCTGATCCCACATAGTTCTCTTGTTCGTTTCACAATCTTGAAAAAATTTGCTCCTGTAGCAGATCATGAGTTGCAGGTTACACTACTGCCAAGGAAGTTCACCAGGAAGGTTATGGAAGTTGCAAATGTATAATGATTCGTTTGAAATTCGACATTGTGATTGTTAATTTGCTAGCTTCATGTTCAGTAGTACTAAGTCCTTTGTGTTTTTTAAACAGGTGAAATCAGTTGAACCTAGGAGTAATACTGATCATGTGCTGCAGAACAATCAGAAAGAAACATTAGTACCTGGTATTTACATATATAAAGTTTCTCCTTTTTATGTGTCTAATAAACTTCATTACAAGATGCTTAGTATTTATATTCTTCTACATATTATTTATTATGTTCTCACTGTGGAAATTAATGTTGTTCTGCAGATAACCTCTTAAAAACACCATTATATTTTGTCAACGTATGTAATTGCTTATTTTTAAGAAGCTTAACGAAACAAATTAATTAATCAAACGTATTTTTCATGCAAATTAACTATAATTTTTTTCTTCTCTCGCTTATAAGGAAAACAAGAACATACATCAATTAATCAATTATGTCTGCTGCTATACGTGATGTGAATAATAAGTGATATTTTTTCTCGTGTGCTTTCGTTATGGTTTATGCCAGCCTTTTGTTTTCAGTTTTCCTGTAAAGGGAATAGGGATATTTGATAATATTAATGGAGATGTAATTTACCTGCAAAGTATATCTCTCTTTTCCTTCCTTTGTTCAATTTATATGGTATTTTCCTCTTTAAGACTTAATTATAGGAAGATTGCACCAACCCAAATTCCCAAAACTAACACACACACTAGAAAAGAATTTTCCAAAATTCGTCAATGGCAAGGGAAAAAATTAGATACCAACCCTTGTTGGTTGCTTACTTGGTGGCAAACTAGAGAATTTTCTTGATTAAGGTATGCAAAGAGTACTATATAATGTTTCATTAAACAATAGTTTGGGAGAATCTGTTCGAATAAATTCATGATATATTTTCTTGGATGACATTAATTAGTTTGTCTTCCTATGTCCAGGCAAATTCCAACAGAAAAAAGAAGATTTGTTGCATGCAAAGAAAGGGACATGGCAAGAATGGAAGGAAAGGACTGATAGTTCACAATTCTTTAGCATGGATTATTCCCATGTGAGAAGAAGACGACCAATACACAACAAGTTCACCCCAGTGGTTGCTCCATGAAACATGCATGCATGGGAATCGGGTGATTAATTAAAATTTTAATTATGATAATATATATAAATATCCCTGGAAATAGCTCGAGTTAAGAAGCTTTTGTGGAAACAATTTTGTTAAAGACACAATGTTTTGTTGTAATTAAGGGGAAAAAAGGGAGAGGACTTATTGTCTTTTAGCTTTATTATGGCCGACAATACATAGACAGAAAATCCTAACCTTTGTTACACTAACTTAAGCTCTTGTAGTACTGGTAGTGTTTCTCTATGTTTATTAGTAATTTATTGGATATTTTGTTGGTTTCAAAACATCAATATTTCAAACAATGTTGTACTGTACAAAAATGACATTGATTAATGAAAGATTTGAGTTTAGAAAATGGCAAAATGGAAAGCATAGGTAGAAGTGGATTTAGGTGACATTGGGAAGGCAGAAAATTCTAAGATTGCGGTACATTATGCGCATGGATGTATCACCTGTTTTTAAGTTTGCTTCATCGAGTATTTACCAAAAAAAAAAAAAAAAAAAAAAAAAAGTTTGCTTCATCGAGAATTTTGGCATACCGAGATATATTAAAGAAAATACAACTACCTTTTAGATTTATTATTATTATTATTATTTTTTATCTTGTACAATTTGATTATTCCTGCAATAAGAAATCATTTTACGAGCCTTTCAAAAAAAAAAAAAGAAAAAAAAAGAAGAAAGAAATCATTTTACGATATTCACTGCACTGAAAAGTCCAGAATGAATTATCATTAATATTTAATTAATTAAACAATTAAAATTGTGTTACAAAATTTAAAGCTGCTAAATTTTGTTGGGATCCCTCTTTAATTGGAAAGATTAATTAAAAATTCTAGACAAATTGAGAATTTTCTAGAGAAGTGTAGAATTCTCGTGGAATCCTCGGAACACTCTAGAGATGTGTGGAACTTTATGGAAGAGAGAAGAGTTTTCTAGAATGTGGAGAATTTTAGAGAAACTAATCTTCACCCTTGAATCAAATAAATATCCACCATTCATTGAGAATGTGGAGTAGTATAAATAGAGGTAGAGACCTCCATTCTCATCATCCATTCAAGTTAAGAGATATTCTTGTAATCCTTCTATTATTTTGTTGGTGGAAGAATATCTATATTGGGGAATTATAAACTCTTGAGCCTCATTATTATCTTTGTTTTTTAAGGGTAAATTTCGCATTGAAACAAATCACATGGTCATCTATCTTTGATATGTAAATCAAATAATCAATTGGAAGGGAAATTTTTTGCAAAAGGGTAATATTGTCTTTCTAAATCTAAAGTTACTTGGAGTTGTGGGAAATGCAGCAAACTACAGCACCACGCCGCACTCCCTCCCTTTTGGTTTGCCTTCATCATGGACGTGCAATCTGGCTTCTTTTCCCTTTCTATCGATCCCCAAATAACAAAATGAAATCCACTGAAAAATTCTCTCTATCTTTTCCCTTTTTTATTTTGGGTGTTTGCAAAAATCTACAGAATTTTTATCCAGGTTTCTAGAACTAGTGCAGTGGTGCTCTGTAATATGTATTGGACCGGTGTTGAAATCATGCAGCAAAAAGAAATTATTTTCCATAATTTTAAATATAATTAGGGTGTCTATTATTATTCAATGATGTTTTTGTATCCAATTTTTAGTTAACCTTGTTTATAATGAATGCTACGCTTTGCAAAGTCCAAAACTTTTTCATATTTCCTCTCTAAATTCATGGCTTCTACTGGCTTCCTCTCGGCCACCAAGAGCATAATGAGAACGGCTCGTTTAGCATTCACCTTTAGCTCACTCTCTACTTTATCCTCTTTTTCTCTTCCATTCTTCATCCTCTGTAGAAAGCGTAACTTTATCGTGCCACCCGATTCTCCACCAGTTCCCAAGAAAGTCCCTTTCAGTGTATTTGCTCATGGAATGTCATGGCAAGACCCTTACTATTGGATGTCCAATGTCAATGATCCAGATTTCATCAGATATCTTCAGCAAGAGAACTCTTATGCTGATGCTTTTATGAAGGACACCAGTGAACTTCAGAGAACCCTTTACTTTGAAATGCTTGGTAGAATGCCAGCCAAGATTTCTACTCCTCCAGAACGCTGGGGACCTTGGTATGTCCTTATCATATATATTCATTTTCATATGTGTAGGTCTATTCAAATTTTCTGCACTATATGCATGAAATTTTAATGCTAGGTAATCCTCAGTGCATTTGGGCTGCAGAGTTCATTTTGATGTATTTACCGTTTGAATTTAAAGTTGAAGGAGGTAAATGGTAATTATTATTCTATTTATACGATTGATTAATTTGTATACTGTACAAAGTTTGAATTTTTCTTGAAAATCTGCAAAATGGTCCAAGCTTGAGTACTTTCTGCTTGTTCTACGAGCTCAACTATGCTGTGTGTTTAAGACGATGCTTTGTGTCTATCAATCAATAATTGCTGGAGAGATACCAATTTTTGGTATGGCTATGAGTAGAGTGATTTCGTTTACTGTTGGCACTTTCCAGGTTGTATTACCAACACATTCCAGAAGGGAAGGAGTACCCAGTGTTGAGTAGGAAATTAGTTAATGAAGGTAAAGGATGGATAAAGAAAATAGTTGACTGTATGACAGCAGAATCAGTGGAGGAAATTTTACTTGATTGGAATGCAATTGCGCAGCTGCATGGTATATATACTTAACTTCCAAATATGAATTATTCTTGCCCAGTCTTTCTTCCTTAAATATTTGTATCAGACAGCTGAAAGGATTTCATAATTCTGCTAATTAAAGTTTAATTTTTTATTCAATGGCTTGTCTCTTAGAAATGTTTCTAGGTATATTCTTGAGTATTACTTGTAAACTTTATTGGTGAACTCAACTTCTGGAGAAAACTCTGTTTATTCATTTTATTTTATTCTGGAAAATGTACTTGTTTATTGATGAAAGAGCCCTGCTTTATTTTTATTTCATAGATGATGCTTTGTGTTTACTTTCCAATAAATTTGCAAAAACTGTTACTTTTCCATGTTGTATGTGCGTATGAATCAAGCATTATTTTTAAACATAATAACAAGAGTGCAAAGAAATTACTTGAAAGTTTTGGTGCAAACAAGTTCACAGGTCTCTCTTGAAGCATCTTTGAATTGTTGTTGTGTCACTATTGTTAAAATATGTCTTTAAATGACTTATTCGTACTGAATTTGTTTTCCTTTTTACTCTACATTCTTCTAGGATATGTTCATGTGGGTACATGTCGAATATCACCCGACCATAACTTTCTAGCATATACGCTTGATATTACTGGAAGTGAAAATTTTGTACTTCAGATCAAGGATCTTAAGAAGAACAGGACAATTCCAGATTACAGAGTTGAGTCAGTTGTTAGCTTGGCATGGGCTCAAGATGGTCAAACTCTGTTCTATACTCTATGTGACCAAAACCAACGGCCCTACAGGCAAATTCTCTGTATATCTTTCTTGAGCCTTGAACTCATCAAACTTGTAGATTCTTACTTCTGTTTTAGTTGGCCAGGGTACAGTGCCTAAAATTGGGATCTGAATCTGTCGACAATACCCCATTATTTGTAGAAAATGATTCAAGATTCTGTGTGGATATCACGAGCACAAAGGATAGCAAGTTTATAACCGTGAATTCTAGCTCGAGGACTTCATCTGAGGAACGGATTTATTTGTTTCACATTCAGTATATTTCTTTTTATTTGAGAACTGCAAGCTTCTGCTCATATGTTTCCTTTTCATCTCATTGCAGGTTTATATCATAAATGCAATTAACCCTCACTCAGGGATCCAAAGATTTCGTAAACGTGAGTCTGGGGTGCAGTATTTTCTGGAACATCATCATGGCTTATTCTATGTTCTCACTAATGCCCCTATGAGCGAAGATGAACCATCTGGTAATGCAAATTATTACCTAGCTATATGCAGAGCTGAGGATTTGCAATCAATTGCTTTTCAGGTAATGTTCATTTGTTTCTATGAAATCACTTTCAATATTTGATGCTCCTTCCAATATATAGACAAGCTAGGATGACCCACAAGTTGTTGTGCCAATAAGTATACTATTTTGACTCAAAAGTACCTCATGGATAATTGTCCTGCAGCTTAAGCCTGCAACTGTTTTCTGATGATTTGAAACAAGAGCTGCCATTCTTATAAATTAGGAAATTTTCATAGATGCTATATGTTTGCTTGACCTTAGGCAAGGATTTTGTATCTTAACAAAAGTTGTCATTCTTAGAAATTAGGAAATTCCATAGGTGCTATATGCTTGCTTGACTTTAGGCAAGAATTTTGCTTTTTTTTACATGTGTTTTAACTTTTATTGCTTGTCCTAAAATACCTTTTTGTTTTGCCTTATGTATAAATTAGAATGTCTTCCTTCCAAGTGAAAACATGTGCTTGCTAGACATGGACATCTTCAATGAGCACCTGGTGTTATTCCTTAACAGAGATGGGACTTCAGCTATATGTTCAATTGATCTTCCTTTCCCTTCTAACTGCAAGGTATATTTTCTAAATCAACTCGTGTACGTACATAAGAGGGTACTAAAGGTGGAAGATCAGGTTTGTCTCACAGTATTCAGTTAAGCCATATACTCTTAAGGTTTTATCTTCTGAAACTTAAATTTTCTTCGAGATGGTCATCAGTGTCTTGGATTTGAAAAGAAATAGTCCCATGTGTATAAACCTCTGTCTAGCTTGCTGTTGAAGTTTCTAATATATTGCAGAGACAACATTATAACTAATGGAATAGTTCAATATTTTGCTCTTGCAAGTGGCCTCTTTTTCTTTTCTTTTTTTTTCCATTTATTTTCTTTCTTTCTATAGAATTATTGAGTACTGACAATTAGATCATTCATTTTTCTTGGTGTGAAGACTATAATATAAACCACTTCTATTCTTTGCTACACTGAATGGGCTGATATATGATAAACCTAATGGTACAGGCTATAAATATGGTATAATGCAACAGCTCAATATTCTTCTGAATGAATTAAGCAGAGGATTTCTTTATTTATCTTTTTTCGGGTTGATTATTTTCAATAACTTTGTAAGATTTTCTTGTGATTATGTTAACCTTCTGCTTTAAGGTCTACTTGATTTATTTTCTCTTTAGAGTTTCTATTGTATTGTTATTTTCAATCAGTTCGAGATCTTTAAAAATGGAGAATTTTCCAGCCTCATTGGAGCTAGGACCATTCTTACAATGGTTAAATCTTATGATACTTAGATGTCCTAGATTACTTTTCTTTCCTTAATTGTGGGTGGAATTTTAAATTATTGCTAGCTGTAATAGGTATGATTTTTCTTTTTTATTTTCATTACAGCAAACAGGTACTTTTGCTTTGGTACCATGATCTTTACTTAAAATTTTTTACCCTTTCTTTTTGGAGGGATTAATTGATAGAGCATTTTGCAGAGTGACATGAGAATTGATGATCTCAATCCATGGTTTTTCCCTCTGCCATCAAATATATGTTCTATATCTCCTGGTTCAAATCATGACTTTACCAGTTCCATCTACCGTGTTGTACTTTCTTCACCAGTGGTACGTTTTCTAATATCTTGTAATTTGAATATCTAAATTTAATAGGGATGCATTTCAGTTTGGTATCTTGCTTGTTCTCCCTCTGCAACAGTCCTTTATTGGACATTTATGGTTTCTTACTTTATTTGGGTTTTAAGAAAGATACTTGACAAAGCTGACATGGTTTCTTTTTCAAAATGTAGATGCCTGATGTTGTTGTTGACTATGATATTTCAAGGAAATCTTGTACTATTGTGCATCAAGATCAATGTTCAGGGAACATTGAGATGACAGATGAGCTTCTGGACACCCAAATTGAGGACAAAAAGAGTGGTCAGCAAAACAAAGCACAAGAGGTGGTAGAATTTTCTAGCACCTACAGTTGTGAGAAAAAGGAAGCCATTTCTCATGATGGTGTCAGGGTTCCCTTGACTATCTTGTGCTCGAGAAAAGTACATAAGGAGGGTCAGTCTCCTGGGCTTCTGCATGTTTACGGAGCATATGGAGAAGTTCTTGACAAAAGCTGGTGCTCAGACTGCCTGAGCTTACTTGATGCTGGTTGGGTGATTGCATTTGCTGATGTGAGGTAAGTAGCAAGATATGAAATTTAAATACAAGGTCTTTTGGGAAAACATTTTACTAAAAAGCAGATGTATCTGAGTTTTGGCTGGTTTGAGATCCTTGAACTAATGTTATATGCCATTTTAGTGTCGCGTTCAAGATAATCATGCCATGTCTTTAATGAATTCCAAAAGTATTAAATGGGAAGACATGTGCAAGTGAACGTAAAAGTAGTAAAGTACCCTGTTCAGTTGTGCAGGGAGTGATTTATAGAATAGAAGATCTTGAAACCATTCAACATCTCTGATTTATCTAACAATTGTTGTTTTTAATATTGTTACAATGACCTTTCTGTGAAGCTACTTGGGGCATCTGATTTTTTTTTTCTCTAATTTAAAATGTAAAAGTGAATCACTGATTAGCAATCTGATTTCTTGATTACTAGTATTTTGATCTTCTTTTTCTCTCAAATTGAAGGTTCATTTTAGAAAAAAACAATTTGTTAAACTTTGTCAATGTCTTCTAGAATGCTACAAAATGTTAAATCAGCTAAGCATCAGTATTCATTTTGTTTACTGTAGTTGCTTTTTGTCTTCTGATGCTGAACCACGCGGATTCTATTTCTCTGTTCTATTACTTCAATAAATTTAGAGGGGGCAACCAATTATTGGTTTATATTTATGTGCAATTCTGTAATTATTGGTACACATCTCTTTGTAATCCAAAATTGAATGGCAGGTTAAGAAATAGTCTTGCTTTACTTGTCTGTGTGTAGATCTGGTGAAGTAGTGCTTCATTAATTGAGGCTGAGATGATTCAATCTTCTTCGCCTTTTCTGTGAATAATGGGTGTAAATTCAATGTAAACAAAATATCATTTATCTTTCTATTTTCTACTTTCACCCTCATTGCAGCACCAGTTTGGCTTCATAAGAACATTTGATGACATCTTATTTCTCCTTATCTGCAAAGAAACATTTTTTCAATGTTCTGTCGCAGTTGACTGGCAGCTTTTCTGATTGCAGAGGTGGTGCTGGTGCTGATCCTGCTTGGCATAGATCTGGAAGCGGAATGCACAAGTTGAATTCAATCTATGATTTTGTTTCTTGTGGCAAGTACCTGGTTGATGAGGGTTATGTTCATGAACGACAGCTTGCTACTGTTGCTCACAGTGCAGGATGCCTTGTTGTGGGTGCAGCCATCAATATGTGTCCTCATCTATTTCAAGCTGCGATCTTAAAGGTTTGGTGTAGGACAATAAGCCTTTTAATTTGATGATCTAGCTGTTTAGTGCAGTTTCATCAGTGTCTCAATTTTATTTTTGTTATCCTGGGGTTGGGTAAACTATTGAATGTTCATAGACCCTCATGCTACCATTTGCTGAAGAATTTTTCTTGCCACATAATGAAGATAATGGCCAAAACATAGTAATCAGAAAACATATCTAGTACCTTACCAACTCCACCTCGTGTCATAGCAAATACACAATGTTGTCATAGACCTTGTATATAGTTAAAAGAATTTTTATATTTTTTAATTTCAATTTTCCAGGTTCCTTTTCTAGACGTATGTAACACATTGTTGAATCCAAATTTGCCTCTCACTGTATTGGACTATGAAGAGTTTGGAAATCCTCAGATAGAGTCGGAACTTCACAATATTCTGAAGTATTCACCTTATGATAATATTGCTGAAGGTGTCTGCTGTCCTGCAATGCTTGTTACGTCCTCATTCAATGACTCAAGGTAATCTGTATCTTAGACTTCCTTTTTCCAGTTTCATGCTTATGCACATGCCTCCTTTAGTTGCATGCTGAATCAAATCTAGTTAAGCCATAGGCTGTGCAATACCATTCTCACAGACAAGCATATAAGTGGCTAGCATCTATCTTACATTCTAACTAGGCCATAGGTGAGTATGCAAGTGATTTCAGTCTAATTGTTGAACCTAACACATTCCTTTCTGATTTTCAACTGACTATTCTGTGGGAAGGCTCTATTTGACACCTATATGCTTCAGGGTTGGTGTTTGGGAAGCGGCTAAGTGGGTGGCACGGATACGTGATATTGCATGTCCTACCTGTTCTTCCTCAGTCATTTTGAGGAGTAACATGGATAGAGGACATTTTAGTGAAGGTGGACGCTTTGGTCATTGTGAGGAAACGGCTTATGAGTATGCTTTTCTAATGAAATCTCTAGGCATTTCTAACAAGGTAAAAAATTGAGCTGTGTTTTCAATGGAAGACTTGCTCAACCAGTCAAGGAACCAAAACTGATGGTTAGTTTGATGAGTGACCTTAAAAGGAATTGATGCAGGTCTCCTATTTTTTTGGTTAATAAATGATGTTTTAATTTACTGGGCCAAAATAGGTCTTCGTTAATTTTTCATTTGTTGTCTCTGATACTTTTATCTGATTAGAATATGGTTTGACAGAACATCCTCAGTTTTGGCGCGGTTGTACTAGAAACCCTCTGTAATGCTAGCGTTGATGTAATGTCATAACATATTGGGAAACAGAAGCTATTCTCTACATAGATGGTCTCATTATGAACCCTGGCCATAATGATGCTTCTTCAAAGTCCACTTTGAATATAAATACAACCAGGTAAAATATGAAACAACGGTTCAAGAACAAATTCCAGGAAGCCGCTGTATGTTAGCTTCAGTTTTTCACTATTTTGATATATTCAGAATGAACATTTCACTCAAAGCAGGAAGAAGGAACATATAAACAGCAAATAATAACTTTATACATGTACAAACGACTAGATCTTGAACAGTAAGAATGGCACAAAACTGAATTCGGAACATTCACTTGAAAGAACCCAATGTCTTCACAGTTTCATTCTTTTTTGAGCTTGATTCAAGTCCTCCCCGTTGCTAGTATCCCGGAAATGCCCAACTGATTGATTGCCATAAGGCATGGGATCATCATGATCCTAGGGTACAAGAAAATCAACAATGAGTAATAGAGTGGGAAAGAAGTAACAGCATTTCTTAATAGCAAACAAGTTTCAAGCTATAAAGAGCTTCTTTGTAATAATATATTAAGAATCAGAGTGTTATGCCATACTGTAGGAATAGATATCCCAGAAGTCACCCCTCTGTTGGCTCGTTTTCCTAAATTAATCTGCACAGAGATGGTGGCCTGTGAAAGGTCCAAACCCGTGCTTTGCAGTGCTTGCGTCAATGTGTTCAATAACCTGATTTACAAGTAGATCCTTCATTAGAATGAAATAAGTAGGGCAACAAAACTAATCAGGAAAAGACCGCTTACAAAAACTCTCCTTTTAAAATGAAAGAAAAAGCATAAAATGAATGATGGATTCCAAGCTTACAAAACACTGCTCCCTCCCATCCCAAAAACCTTCACTATTTGATATTCCACATGAATTAAAAACTGTTAAAATCTATAAAAATGTTATAATAC
Source organism: Cynanchum wilfordii (assembly GCA_025388415.1). NCBI lineage: Eukaryota > Viridiplantae > Streptophyta > Magnoliopsida > Gentianales > Apocynaceae > Cynanchum > Cynanchum wilfordii. The sequence continues at coordinate 12,386 of JAHSUH010003778.1, read as the reverse complement.
AAATGACTAATATATCTGCAATAATCATTTAAGTGATACCATATTAAATAAGGGTGGTTTGAAAAAAAGGAAAAAATAATTTATTGATCTATAATTTAGAAGATTGACAACTAATTTTGCATAACCAAAATAAAAAGGATTGACTTTAATTTTGGAACATAAAAAGGATGTTAAGATACTTTGTACACCAGAAAAGACAGTGCACTCATAGACTTCCATACATTAACATTCTGTAAACTCCCTCTCTCCTTAACAACCCCACCCCCGAAAAAGAGTAATAAAAAAAAAAAAAAGAGAGAAATCCCAGTCCCACTTCAAATGCATTAATTAGCAATGTTCTAAAATTTTCTGTATGATCCAGAGCAGGAAAATTTGTATTATCACTTACCCCTGGGAATACATGCTTGAGATGCTAATTGTTCCTCCTTCAATTGTCAAATCATCCTGATGGTTCAGGGCATCAGAAGCTGATTGACATTCAGATGACTGTGCATCAGAAGCTGGCCTAGGTTGGACATGGGAGAAGGTTCCGTCAGTGTGTACAGTAACTGGGGCATTTGCCTGCACAGGCATTGCCATTGTCACGGAATGGTTTGCTATTTCAGTTTGTTGATCCATAGCTTTAGACGAGGCATCTCGGCCCATGTCAGAGTCAATAGGATTCTGCTGATTTGGGTGCATGGAAGAAGGAACAGTGATGTTATTCTCGTCAAATCTTCCAGGAAATGTTGGACCTGAAGCTGTCCCATTTTTTATTCCTTGAGGATTACTCGCAAAGCTTGGCATGCGCCAATGACCATTTCTCTATTCCAGAATAGACAGATAATAGAAACATCACTAGTTGAAAGGAAAACATCAAATACAAATTAACCAAAGATAGAAACTGTGAAATGCAGTCACAAATTCTGTCACAATATATGGGAGTTCCATTTTAAACAGCTAACATCACACCTAACTTGCTACTGCACAATTACCATTGTTGTCTAATGATGTCATGCGAGTGGCCATAAGGAGAGCATATGGGAGGAGCTAGGCACCAAGGTAAAGAAAAACAAAAACGAGTGCAAAAAATTAAATAATGAATCATTTATCTAACAGAGAACAAACAATAATAACAGCAGATGCATATTTGGCGACAGAAACACAGTCAGGATAAGTAGAAGCAGGAAAACTAAAAAGTTGACTAGTGAATTTTGATGAAAAGCAGCTCTTGTGTCTGTCTGAGACTTTAGAGAAAGACTTTCCAACAAAGTATAAGTTGAAAAGCTCAGCTAGTTCCCCCTCCTTTTTTTTGTGGTGGGTGAGTGCAAAAAGGGGCATAAAGAGATAAGTTTGAAGAAATTTCCTGTGGTGAAGGAGCATTGTTCCTCATGTTGGTTAAATCCTAGTCAAAGAAACAAATTAAATAGTTTTTACATAATTATAAACACAAGTGACTAATCAGCTTGTTAATGTAAATGAGAAATCACACATTTGAATATGGTGACATCAGCAAGTTCAAGCTAAGTTGTCAAAGAAACATCCAATGAACAATGGTACCTCAGGTTTAAAAATAAAATATGTGATCCTTGGAAATTAAGTTTACAAGGTCTCTTAGGTAATTACAGCCATACTCAATGTTTGACAAGTTGAATCCATAAATACTGATAGCATGCAAAAGCAATCACATTATTATCAAGACGAACTCAAGTACATGGAAATTTGTACAAACAGAGAAGGAATTTACCCAGGGCATCAGCTTTGTGGTTTCTGAATTCCAAGCTTGGTACGATCCTTCATACTTTTGAACTTTCTCTTGCAAGAATTCTACGTATTGAATTACCTGCATGAAGATCAAGATGATCAGCTAAGTAAAAACAAAGGAACTTCTTGAAAATTGCAATAATATTTTCCACATGAAGTAGCAGACCTCTAGTAAAAACGATGCAGTATCTCGTTTTTGCTCACTGTGAGGTATCAGCTCTCTCAAAATTTGAAATCTGAATAGAAAACAAAGGCTTCTCTTGTTAAAGATTTTTCTTTCAAGAGAATGTGAAAGAAAATATCATTCACCCATCCACAACATTCTAGTAAACAATTGCAAGTGACACTTAGGTCCAGACATCCATGTTCCGCGCCAACTATTTTGGCAGTATCACAACAAGAAGGCACTGTCTAATCAGAGTTGAAAAAAAAAAAGGAAAAGAAAAAAGCAGATGCCTACTAAAACTTTCAACAAATAGATGCCCGCGAGAGTCTAAAGCACTATTTTCAATAAGAAAATCTAACAAATTAACATGTTTTTTTTTTTTTGATAGTTCTAACAAGTTAACATGTTATCCTCTAGCATGAAATATTGCTGAAGATTAAACATATTTATGCTGCGTATAAACATTTATAAATAACAGAGTCATACAATAAATTCCATAAACATATATAATCAGAAAGTGATACCTTTCATTAATCTTGCTCCTCCGTCGCTGTTCTGTCACTGAATGCTTCGACCTTATGACATTTACCTTGTCACTATTCTTTCCATCTACTCAAAATTTGTTTTATACAAAATGTCAGCCCCTCAGAAGTATGGAAAGGCAGAACTGATCAAAATTCCACCAATTCCATAATCAAACAAGACTTCAAAATTGTAAAAATAATAGCAAACTCGCTTCTACTTATGAACGAAGTTACGTACCTTTTGTATTATTACTAGAGGCTGCAGCATCTTTTTTAGTGCCAACTTCTTCCTCCTCATCCTCTTCTTCTTCTTGATGACCCTTTCCTGATTTCATTATAGTTTTCCGAGATTTAATTTTCCTGACTGCTGATTCTCTGCGTAAAATCGAGAACCTCAACAAACCCGCCAAACGCAAATCAACAAAAATGGAAGATCTAATTCAGCAAAATCCTAGAGAAAATAAAGAATATAAAACACATAAAGCCTCTTTAAAGAAAATTTGGAGCTAATATCTAAGAAATTAACAATTCTTGTATGAATTTTGGAATTTCTTCTGATACGAGGTTTCACCGAGGAGTGTGAGCAGCCGTAGCACCTTCTGCCAGCTTTTCTGAGAATGGGTTAATTTTCCGACTCTCCTCACCCACCTCTGATGTATTATTTGTTATTGTTATTTATTATTTTTTTTTCTGTAAATGAGGTGTTACAACTCTTAATTTTATTGTTGAAGCTCCTTTTATTTACCGAAAAAAAAAATACTAAATGCTCTCATGACTCAATTACCTAATTTAAATTCATGCTCTCATGCTCCTTTTATCTGACTCATGTGATCTAATTTAAATTCATGGGCTTTAAATGTTTTATTAGTTTTTTTTTTCAGAAAAGATGATAATGTTATGAAGACAGGTAGAAAATGTACATTATACAGATTTGAATCCGATAGGCCCAGTGAGCTGTGTTAATAACTCATGAAAAAAGAAGCCCACGGAGCATAAACATAAGCAAATCCAAATACATGAAATAAATTTACACAATGCAAATACATTAATCTATAAAAGTTGTGTTGCATGGGTTGAATAATAATAATGATGAATAATTCATTTTATAGTATTTTTTTTTCTCTTTTAAAAACTTCATTTTATAGTCTTTAATAATAAATTTAACACATTCATACTAAGTATAAATATATTTTATTTTATATAATAAAACCTTATATAGTTTATAATATAATAAATGAACAAAGATAAAAACTACTAAGAATTAAAGAATTATAATTATTTTTAATTTTCGGATGACAAATTATCCAATTAGTTATTAGATTGACCACGCTGCCCAAACACCACCACAGCTCCAAAGTTCACACATTTGCATACTAAATAATGAATAAGAAGTATGGGGATTGATGGAATAAAAAGTATGGGGACATATATGGACAAATGAATCTATATAGGGGTATTTATGGAGTAAAAAGTGTGGGGACATATATGGAATAATAAATATATATATATATATATATATATGGTATTTATAGAATAAAAAGTATAGGACATATATGGAATAATGAATAAGTATAGGGGCATTTATGGAATAAAAAGTATGCGGACATATATGGAATAATGAATAAGTATAGGGACATTTATGGAATAAAAAGTATAGGGACATATATGGAATAATGAATAAGTACAAGGGGATTTATGGAATAAAAAGTATGGAGACATATAGAATAATTAATAAGTATAGGGATATATATGAAATAAATGAATATTTTCACTCTTAGGCCCATTTCTTTTGTAAGGCCTTACCCGATCCATCTGTATGTTTATGAGTTTTGGTTGCATACGGGACCCTCAGGACAATTTTTATGTCTGGTTTGTTGGTACTTTTCAATTTCAATTATAAAATAAAAATTCCAACACACAGTCTCCTATCCTATGCCAACAGGCAACCGCTATAATTATTAGTTTTATTTCTTTTCCTGTAAAAATAACTTTAATTTATCTCATTTTAATATAATAAAAATAATTTTTAAAAATTGATTAGATTTTATATGATATTCTCCATTGCAAAAATTTTAAATTTTAAATTTTAAATAAATATCGTTGTCACTATATTAAAATATATTAAAGCAAAAGGGAAAGGAATATATTTTATGTATAATGATAAATATATATGTTTATATATATAAAAGTGGGATGCTAGGATTTATGAAAAAAAAAATCTATTTGCTTATCACGCGAATCGTACTGTTGTTTTCTTCAGATATCCAACGGTTGATAGACTCCTTCTATTTTTTTTTTGCGTGTAATTGCATTGATATTTAGAGAAGAATACAATTACTGGTTATCATCCCTATCCTTAGATACCCATAGAGACGGGTCTAGGAACTGAGAGGGGATAGAACCACAAAAATCATTACAGCAAGCCCACTTAGTAAACAAAATAGCTAACGAATTACAATTTTTGGGCACATAAATTAACGATTGATAGACTCCTTCTACAATCGTTAATTTATATCTTTACACTTCCTGCGCTCCTCTCTCTCTCACAAGTTTTATGAACCGATCCCTTTCCCTTCGAAGAGGTTTTCCACTGCCGTTACACCGGCAGGTCAATGCCGATGGTGGAAGCAACGGATGTCGGACCCGGGAGTGGAACTTCTATCATCTTCCTTCAGTGAGTGGGTCTCAGGTTTCCCTGTTGATGTTTCTTCCACCATTTTGACTGATTTAATGTGATTTTCTTTTTCTTTCAAATTTTTTTTAATATAATTATAGTAGGAGCCAATTTTTTTTTATATACTACAATATATAAAAATTTAAGTTGGTGAAAATATTAAGATAAAAAAATTAAATTACTATAATTTTTTTAAAAAAAAATAAATTGTAAACGTATAGTATATTAACACATGGTCAGGTTTCCACTTACCTTAAAAAAACACATGGTTAGGTTTCTTGGGTTTCAAGAAATGTAAGTGTAAATTAAAATGCTTTGCTGGCAGGTTGTATGTTTTTTTACGTTTGAGAAAGTCGGTAAACTGACTTCTGTTTGTGTGCTTATAAATACCATAGTCCAACCCCTGTTCCAAAATTATGTCTTCAATTTTTTCTTTTTTCTATTTCTTTTGCCTTTTCTTTTTTCTTTCTCTCTATCTTTCTCTCAGCAATGACGGGAGCCATTACAATCCAGTTTTGTTCCTATGTATTCTTATTTCAACAATAATCTCTGCAATTCCTCGTTGGTGCCAGAAAGTGAATTGTGATGTCACCAATATTTGATTATCAATGAATTGTGATATCATCAATGGTGAGCAGTGTTTAAACTCTACATTTTCTTTATTTTCTTCAATTTCATTATAAAATAACCCAAGAAACCAAGAATTCACTGTTTGCATTGTAATCTTGATTAAAAATAAAAACAGGGGAATTGATATTTTTAGGATTGAGTCAGAAGATAAATAAATTATTAAATTTTATGTTTTTTCTTTTTTTTTTATGAGTAAAAACATGGTAATCTTTTTTTCATTCATTATATTCAAAAGATTAGATTTTTTAATTGAGATGGTTGAAAGGGGTAATGAATTTCCATTTTTCTTGGATTTCTTTATAGTAAATTATTGGATTTCTTTTTCTTGTTGCTTAAAATAGAGCATGTTTGTTTCATAAGTTTGTCTATATATATATATATATACATGATAAAATAATAAGTAATTACTGCAATAAAAAAAAAGAAGGAAACTTTGCTGAGTAATATACAATTCTCAGTTTTACAAGTAAGCCCGATGAGAAAAGAAAAGAGTGCAGTGCCTAAGCGGCTTCCATTTTCAAGGTTAGTTTTCTCTCTTCCATTTCAATTTTTGGTAACCAAAATAAACCAAATAGCCATTGCACAGTATATGGTTTCGGTCATTATTTGTTTTTGCTTAATTTTTATTTTTTTACTGGTTATTTTTCAGTTTTATTTTGGTTTCCTTGATTGATTCATGTATGAAGGGTGAAATCTTTCTCATTTGTTATTGTGTGTATAATTATTATTTTTATAATTAATTAACTAACTAACTAAATTGCTAGTATATATATATATATATATATATATATATATTTAAAAAAGAATAAATAATACTTCAGAAGAAAAAAATATATATATTAAAACTTGGATAAAGGCTACCCTTTTACAATGACAAGTACTTTGAGATTGGTAGTCAGCCCAAATTGCTACAAACATTCCAGAATATAATAATCTAGGAAATCAACCCAAAGACTGGGGTTGCAGAGAAAAACGTTGCAGCTATAAAAGAAATGAATATGCCAATTCCCGAGTCCACTCCACCAAGTCCTTAGAGAAATAAATATGCAAATCCGTATAGATAAGTCCGGCCCATAAAAATTCAAATTGGCGCCATTCCATACCGACATATCTTAATAGGTTGCTGTCTTGTTCTCTCCGTATTTGTTTGATTATTTATAATACCGGATCCCTTTTCATTGAAAAAAAAGTACCATCCCCGGTTCCAAAATTATGTCTTCAATTTTTTCTTTTTTCTATTTCTTTTGCCTTTTCTTTTTCTTTCTCTCTATCTTTCTCTCGGCAATGGCGGGAGCCATTACAATCCAGTTTTGTTCCTATGTATTCTTATTTCAACAATAATCTCTGCAATTCCTCGTTGGTGCTAGAAAGTGAATTGTGATGTCACCAATATTTGATTATCAATGAATTGTGATATCATCAATGGTAAGCAGCGTTTAAACTCTACATTTTCTTTATTTTCTTCAATTTCATTATAAAATAACCCAAGAAACCAAGAATTCACCGTTTGCAATGTAATCTTGATTAAAAATAAAAACAGGGGAATTGATATTCTTAGGATTGAGTCGGAAGATGAATAAATTATTAAATTTTATGTTTTTTCTTTTTTTTTATGAGTAAAAACATGGTAATCTTTTTTTCATTCATTATATTCAAAAGATTAGATTTTTTAATTGAGATGGTTGAAAGGGGTAATGAATTTCCATTTTTCTTGGATTTCTTTATAGTAAATTATTGGATTTCTTTTTCTTGTTTGCTTAAAATAGAGCATGTTTGTTTCATAAGTTTGTCTATATATATATATATATATATATTATATATATATATATTTATACAATGATAAAATAATAAGTAATTACTGCAATTAAAAAAAAAAAAAGGAGGAAACTTTCTGGAGTAATATACAATTTTCAGTTTTCCAATAAGTCGACGATAAAAGAAAAGAGTGTAGTGGCTGAGCAGCTTCCATTTTCAAGGTTAGTTTCCTCTCTTCCATTTCCATTTTTGGTAACCAAAATAAACCAAATAGCCATTGCACAGTATATGGTTTCCATACCGTCATTATTTGTTTTTGCTTAATTTTTATTTTTTTATGGGTTTTTTTTTTTTTTTTTTTTGGTTTCCTTGATTGATTCATGTATGAAGGGTGAAATCTTTCTCATTTGTTATTGTGTGTATAATTATTATTTTTATAATTAATTAACTAAGTAACTAAATTGCTAGTATATATATATATATATATATATATATATATATATATATAAAAAAAAAAAATAAATAAACCTTGGAAAAAAAAATACTACTATTACATTACAAGTGCTTGGATAAAGGCTACCCTTTTACAACGAAAAAAAAAAAAAAAGTGCTTTGAGATTGGTAGTCAGCCCAAATTGGTACAAACATTCCAGAATATAATAATCTAGGAAAGCAACCCAAAGACTCTGGGTGGTTAACAGTGAAAAACGTTGCAGTTATAAAAGAAATGAATATGCCAATTCTTGAGTCCACTCCACCAAGTCCTTAAAGAAATAAATATGCAAATCCATATAGATAAGTCCAGCCCATAAAAATTCAAATTGGCGCCATTCCATACTGACATATACCTATCACGCGGATCAAAATCCTCACCGTTGTTTAATTGAGATATCCAACGGTTGATAGCAGTCCTAAAAAATAAATTTCAGGTTCCTTTTTTTTTAAAAATTCATGGAATATATTATATATATATATATATATATATATATGTTAATGATGATAAAATAATCAGTAATTACTGCAATAAAAAAAAAGAAGGAGAAATTTACTGAGTAATATACAATTCTCGGTTTTACAGTAAGTCCGATAAGAATAGCGAGAAAGAAAAGAGTGCAGTGCGCGGCTTCCATTTTCAAGGTTAGTTTTCTCTCTTCCATTTCCATTTTTGGTAGCCGAAATTAACCAAATAGCCATTGCACAATACATGGTTTCCATACCAAGGTCATTATTTGTTTTTGCTTAATTTTTATTTTTTTACTATTGTTATTTTTCAATATTTTGTTTGGTTTCCTTGATTGATTCATGTATGAAGGGTGAAATCTTTCTCATTTGTTATTGTGTGTATAATTATTATTCTTATAATTAATTAACTAACTAACAAAATTGCTAGTATATATATATATAAAAAAGAATAAATAATACTTCAGAAGAAAAAAAAAAACATAAAACCTTGGATAAAGGCTTCCCTTTTACAATAACAAGTACTTTGAGATTGGTTTGAGTTGGTTAACAATAGACAACGTTTCAGCTATACAAGAAATGAATATGCCAATTCCCGAGTCCACTCCAACAAGTCCTTAAAGAAATAAATATACTAATCCATATAGATAAGTCCGGCCCATAAATATTCAAATTGGCGCCTTTCCATACCGATATATACCTATCACGCGGATTGAAATCCTCACCGTTGTTTTATTGAGATATCTAACGGTTGATAGAAGTCCTAATAAATAAATTTCGTCCGTTGCACATTTCGTGCGTCTTTACTTTCCCTAGTATTTGAGCTTTAATTCGTGCGTCTTTACTTGCCTTTTCATTTCAAGATTTTTGGGGGACGTTTCTTCCGCCACGTTTTTTGAAAAAAATGGAATGTAGTAACAAGTTTAGAGCTTACCACTCACAATTTGTTCATCGACCTCAATCTATTCATAATGAGCGCTATGTTTTTATTGTACATATATGTATCTACATGTATATCTTTTTGGTGGGGTTGAATTATTTTGTGCCTCAAGATTAAGAATTTTGGTCTAAACTGTAAATTTGATTCAAAAAGGATAATTCCGCATTTTTACGTGCCTTTTAATATTAAGATTTTTGGGGAACTTTTTCTTTAGTTTTATATATATATTTTTTTTTCTTAAAGGTTCTAGGGTTTTAGGTTTTAGGGTTTTTGTTTAGGGTTTCGAGTTTAGGGTTTAGGGTTTAGGGTTTTAAGGTATCTTTAGGTTTTAGGATTTAGGGTTTTTGGTTTTTAGGGTTTAGGGTTTAGGATTCAGGGTTTAAGGTTTAGAGTTTAGAGTTTAAGGTTTAGTGTTTTAGATTTTAGGGTTTAAGAATTAGGTTTAAGTTTTAGGGTTTAAAGGTTTGAGGATTTTAAGGGTTTTAGGGTTTAGG
>JAHSUH010003777.1:0-17038 GCA_025388415.1 Cynanchum wilfordii | reverse complement strand
ATGAATCTTAGGTTGATACGATACTACAATAGTTAATTAAATTGACGGTTTGGTTTAGGAGACGACCATAGGAGTAATTTACACAAGCCGATTAGGTCTAATAACTTGCATCGACCAGTAATGAAGTTAGGAAGCCTAATAATCTCGCGTTAGTAATCAATGCAAATCTTAAGATTAACTTATTAAATTCACGACTTAATAATTAATCTACAAAGGTTTAGGATTACTTGTAACGACGTATTGAGGTAATCACTTTAGATAACTCGGGTATGGTAGTAAGATGATTCAATTCATAATTGCCTTAGATCCATTTTGAAAATTGAACTTTCGAACATTGTTCACCTTAGTTAATCCTACGGACTTCATTAGAGATCTTAGCTAGTTATTTTCCATTCTTGTTTTACATTTTCTTTAAAACAACATATCCGAATTGAATGGACACCTAGGACTAATTCCCCGAACTTTAAAGATTATCATAATTGGTAGAAACTAACCGGTCATCACCAACGTTCCCGAGGATACGATAATTATAAATTTAAAATTGTGGTACTCCTGTGTTACTATATGCATGCGATATGTACTCTGCCTTAGTTGTGTTTGATTTTGTGACTCTGTTTTGTGAGATTATTTGCTTTATATGACTTACTTTATTCACTAAACAATCTCTATGGGATCGATATTTGGTACTCCGTACTATATTACTTGTTGATAGTGTATACTTGCACTTTGTGTTTCGTATTTTTGCACAACAAGTTTGTGGCGTCGTTGCTGGGGATTGTTTTTAGTTTAATTATGAAATTAGTGAATCTTTTGTGGTTCATTTTTATTGTTTATTCACTTGGATCTTTGCTGGTTTTTTACAGGAGAAATTCAACCTGTATGAGTAAAAATTGCAAGAATAAGAAAGTTTACATAGTAACCGAAGAACCCGAGCTTGAGACGGTTTATAGAAGAAGACGGAAAGTACAATCTGAATTAGAAGAATCAAGTACAAGCGATCAAGCTGAACTTGAATAACCAGTGATTATGGATCAGCAGAATGAAGGACAGCCGTTACAACAAAGAGTTGAACAGAACCCCGTGGTTCTTGCAGATGACGTAAATCAAGCCATTAGGCATTATGCTACTCCCTGTCTTTCAAGAGCTAAAATCTGGATTAGACCACCTGAAATTCAAGCACCTCAGTTTGAGTTAAAACCATTAATGTTCAGGTGCTGCAATTGTGGGACAATCAGTGGTTCACCAACAAGACCCTCATTTGCACTCAAATATATTATGGAAATCGGTGATTGTTTCCAAGTTGCCTGAGTTTCAACAAATGCGTATGAATAAAATTGTTCCCATTTTCTTTACGAGACAAGGCAAGGGAGTGGCTTAATACCTTACCCGTAGGTTCTATCACTACTTGGCAACCGACAGAGAAATTTCCGATGAAATACTTCCCTCCTACGAAGAATGCCAAACCGAGAAATGAGATTACCTCTTTTCAACAAATTGAGGAGGAATCACCGTATGAAGCTTGGGAAAGATTTAAGGATTTTCTTAGAAAGTGTCCTAACCATGGAATTCCTTACTGGATCCAAATGGAAACTTTCTACAACGGTTTGAATGCTCATACCGCATGATTGTAGATGCATTTGCTAGTGGTGCTTTATTGTCTAAATCATACAATGAAGCCTATTGATAACTCGAGTTTATATCGTGTTTTTATACATTAATTGTGTTCAATTCGAGTTAATTATGGAGTTAATTGGATTTAATTGAATGGAAATTACGCAAATTCTTTCTATTTTTGATTTTAGAAGTTTTAGGACCAAAATTGGAAGAAAGGAAGAAATCGGGGCTAAAAGTGCAATTTTTGGAAAAAGATCAACACGGGCGTGTTCCTACCCATGTTGCTGGCCGTGTTGAGCCAGCACGGGCATGTTTCTCGCCGTGTTTGAGCCCGTGTTGGAGACAAGCGACACGGGCGTGTTCAAGGCATTTTCGCGCAATTCATCAGTCTCCACATGGAAATTTTTACCTCTTTTCAACTCTATTTCACTCCTATAAATAGATGCACTGCCCCACTTGTTGAAGCACACTTAATCACTCGTATCAGAGTATTTCCAGTCTTGAAATAATAGGAATATCGTGATAAAGTTCAGTCTAGTTTCGCCATTATTTTTCTTTTCTTCTCAAGCCGAATCCCGACCGTAAGGAATATCCCTATAGTTTAGTTGAGAGGAAGTGATCTTCTAAGATCTTTAGAGCAAGATATGATCCTGAGCACAAGTCTCTTGGCAAGGTCCTGGAGGATTGCTTAGTCCGTGGAAGCAAGTGACAAAGAATACTCGCGAACTTTCTTTCCTTTCTTTCGCTCTTGCATCTTCTTTTCCTTTGTATAAGTTATGATTCTCGTGTCCTAAGATACTCTTTATCTTTGATTGGATTGATCATAATGATTTATGTATTCCTAGAGAGGATATGTTTTAATATACGATTATGAATTGCTTATTGTTTTACGCGATTTGATTCTCGGGGTATTTAGTTTATGCTATGAAACTTAGGTCGATTTACGATACTACAATAGTTAATTAAATTGATGATTTGTTAACAGTCCACTCAGAGGAGACGAACAGCTGCCGACAGGGACCAATAACTTACAATAATCGGCATCGAGGTTAGTATCCTAATAATTCCGGGTTTGAATTAATGCAAATCTTAAGGTTACATTATTAAATTGGGATTTTACCTTTAATAACTAATCTAAAAGATTTAGGATTACTTAAAATAACCAAGATTGAGGTAATCATTCTAGACAACTCGTATGGTAGTAAGATATTCGAATTCATAATTGTCTTAGATCCATTTCGTGTTTCTAGCCAATAGAAATCTCGTATAAGCTCTAGTCGAGATTCGATTTTCATTTTCTTTCTTCTCGAGTTGTAGGGTTGAGCCTCGACCATAAGGGATACTATAGTCACAGTTGAGAGGAGTGGTAGCTGAATATCTTGGGCGGAGAGCTAAGGATCCTGGGTAGAGTCTCCGGCCGGTGCAAGGTGGGGGGTAGACGAGATTTATAGGCCAACACGTGGATAACTCTCTTTCCTTTTCTTTTCGTTCTTGTATTACTTTTCCTTTATATGTTATGATTCCTTGTCCTAGGATTCTCTTTATTTAGATTGATTAATTAATGATTTATACATTTCAGGAAGGATACGTTTTAATATTCATTATGAATTGCTTATTGTTTTACGCTTCGATTTGATTCTCGTATTGAGTTTATGCTATGAAACTTAGGTTGATGCATGATACTACAATAGTTAATTAAATTGACGGTTTGTTAAAGAGACCCGACCATAGGAGAATTAATGAATCAAGGTGCAATTACTTGAATGAGTTAGATAGACTAATAATCTCAAGTTAGTAATCAATGCAAATCTTAAGATTAACTTATTAAATTCCAGACTTAGAAATTAATCTACAAAGGTTTAGGATTACTTCAGCGGTATTTGAGTAATCATATTAGATAACTTAGAATACGGTAGTTGATGTGTTATTTGAGTTATAAAATATTAATATAAATAATATAAATAATCGAATAAATAATACTAAAAATAATAAGAATCTCTAAGATTAAAATAGGTTTGTCACTAATAAAATAACTCAATTAAAGAGCAGCTATCATAATAGTTTAGTAAATAAGGTGATATTCGGATTTTAAATTTATAAAAATCGTTTTTCCCTAAGACTTCTATTAAATTCTAGTGTGGAAAATATAATCAAACTAATTATGAATATGATTTGTGATTAAGGATCATTCAACAAGTAAATCAACCAATATCAAGAATGATAAGATTGAATTCTAAATCCTAGAAAACAAAGTAAAGAACAATGTAAGAAATAAAGCAAGTAAAAAGGTTGGGAGGAATTCTTTGTAAAATATAGGTGAGATAAGAGGATACAAAATACCAAGTATAGGATAATCTTGGATCTAGTATCATAGCTCCACCAAATTCAAGTCTAAAGTAGAATCTCTTCCATACGGATCGTGGCAAGAAATTCCTAGATTAAGAACACTTGAATGTTAACACAACTATATCTCCTATCAATCATCCAAGGTCCGGTCCATCAATAGGAAACTAATCACATTAACTTGGCACTAATCGTATATCCAAGGTCCGGCCTAACAATTAGTGTTAATCCGAAACCACAATCTCAAATCAAAGCTTGTACTAAAGATAAAATTCAGATCTAAAGTCATCAATGAAATTGCAATTTGAATCAATAAAACCACAATCATTCAATCCAAGAACATCACAATATCTCAAGTAATTTGTAAAATAAGACCAACCAAATCTACCTATAAGAAATGTAGAGATGAGAATTCCTAAGGTTGGTTAACTAATTACAAAGAATAACAAGGGATAATAGAAGAAAAGGGGAAAGTGAAACATAGACATTAAACCTTCTTCCTCTTCAACTCCTTCTCTTGATTCTTCTTTGCTTCTTCAACTTGGATCTTCAATTTGTGTAGCCCAAATACCCTAGAATATATTCAGCAAATTTCCTTACGGATCGAGGCAAACTCACCAAATTAATCCCAAGATACTCAATACTACAACAAGTAGAGAGTGATCTCTAAGAAAATTGGAAAATCAAAGTATAGATCTCTCTCTAAGTTCTACCAAACCTCTAAAATTACTTAGCAATTAAGCCTAATCAAAACTTTATCCAACCTCAAATAATGGTAAAAATCCCAATATTTATAGATAACCAAAACAGGGGTAAAATAGGAATTTTACACAAAAATCTCTAAAATCTCGGAACAGAGCCAAACACGGGCTCGGTGGTATACGTAACACGGGCTCAGTAACGGTTTCATCACCGAGCGCGTGTTGACTCGGCCGTGTTATTCCTTGCCTGCGTGTTCTTGAACCGAGCACGTGTTCACTAGCTTGGCGGGCGTGTTCACTGGCTTGGCCGGGCGTGTTCTTGGACCGAGCACGTGTTGCGTTGGGGATTTTATATCTTTCCCCGAAAATTGCATATTTAGTCCCTAAACTTTGCTCTTTTGATCCATTAACTCCACAAACTTCCCGAAAAAGAATTTTCACAATTAAGTGCACAATTAACATATTTATCTCAATTTACTCTAATAAACCTCAACAATTATGCACAAATACCCTTCCAAAACATTACCAAATTTAGCGTTATCATAATACCCCACAACTTAACTTTTGCTTGTCCTCAAGCAAATTAAAGAATGAATTTTGAACAAACAAATCATTGAAGAGAAGTGCATAAATGTTTTCTCAAAGAATTCAAACTAACTAGTTTACTTTTCAAAGATCTCATAAACAAAGTGTTTAAAGAATGATTCACTTCTATGCCTCATCAAGTGTTTTCATGTTTAAATCAAGAAATACAAAATTGAACAAATCATTTTCAACTTAAATACGAAAAACGATCATAAAATCATCCCGAGTGCGGAGTGTGCTCTATCTCAATTAGTGATCCAAATAGCAAATTTCCTTTCAAAGCAAATTATTCAAATAGTGGTTCGGTCGATCAAAAACTTCAACAACGAGACATAATCACAATCAAATCTCAAGAAACAAGCCACTTATTCAAAAGTAAATTTTTATTCAATTTATTCTCTTTTATTCAAGGTTTTTATTGTTTGCTTAACAATATCAACTTTAACTACCCTTGTAGCGAGTTCCACTCCGATGACTCCCGGATCCCGAGGACCTTAGGGCACGGCGCATTCAATTCCCATAAGAAGTGGTGCTCAAGTAGCAAAGGATACATGCAAAACAACCTTTTATTCAACAATTTATTCAACGAAAATTAAAAGTGTGGCAAGTCTCTCAAAGAATTTTCAAGTGAAAACGCAAGTTATTTCCATTCCCAAAAGACTTAATACTATTCAAATAAATGTCCAAAAGTAGTCCACTAATCAGAACAACCAACCAAAAATAGCTATGTCAAAATAATTTCAGGATTTTCCTATAATCATGCTCGTATCAAGTATCAACAAAATGAACTAAATCAAATCTCGAGACTTTCAACAATCAACAACCGATATCTATCATCGGCTAAGCAAATCAAATTCCAAAAAAAAGTTCACAAAATAATCTTTTCAAGTAAACTAATCATTTTGAAAAATTTGAAAAATTCGAAAAATTTAGCAATTTTTTGAAAATATTTGAAAATTGAGATAAAACGAGAACACACACCTACCCCACAACTTGAAAATTGCACTGTCCTCGGTGTAAAAACTAATACCCCACAACTTATTTGAAAAATAAATAAGTGCGAGAAAACTATAAATACAAAACGGGAATAAGTGCGAAAAACTATAAAAACAAGAAAATTATATTCAAAATGGGAAAGTAAACTATGAACACAAAAGATAATCATAAAAATCCTAAATAAATCAAATAGTAAATGCCGGGTAAAAAAAAAAAAAAGCAACGAAAAGAAAATAAAAAAAACAAAAAAAACCTATCCGGAAAATCCGGGAATTTAATATAACAAACAGGATAATAAAACCTATACTGGAACATCCAGCCACTAATAAAGCGATATAGACAAATATTAAACGCCAAAAACCAAGTATGACTCGATAAAAGCGGTAAAAGGAAAGGGAAGAAAGACAAATCTTGTTTCCGAGCAAGCATGCTTGGAACTTATTTTGTTCCTTTCTTAGGAACTTCTTCCTTCTTCAATGACTTTTATAAGGCTCGCTTTGTCCTCCCTAACAACCTCATCTTTTGATTTATTCGATGGAATTTTGTTCGGTGTTGTTAGGGAATAGTCATTTTTGCTTGTTCTGAAAATTGCCTGGACAAATGTCCCACTTGCATTTTCGGGTTTTGTAGCGAAGCCTATTTATTCCTGTTTTACCTTCAACAAACAATTAAGAAAGATAGAATAGAACAAAACAAAGAAAGAAAGAAATTACAAAATTAAAAATGTCCTACTACAAACGATCTAGAGAATAACACAAAAACAAGAGGAAATAAAGAAGGAAATCTCAATACCTACAAAACAAGAAAGGAGAGATTAGTAAGGATAAAAGGAAATAAAATATAAGATTATTAAATAATGCTAATCTAATCAAAAATGAGGAAAAGAAAATGAATTAAATTAATTGAATGAAAGAAAGAAGAAAAAGAATGAAAGAATGAAAAAGAAGAATGGAATGAAATGTAAAGAAAATAAAGAAAGAGAAAGAAATAAAAATGGAGAAGGAATTGAAAAGATTTGAAACTTATGCAAAAAGAAATAAATTTAAAAGAAAAGGAAATGAAAATTAATAGAACTGTACAAAAATGGAGGAAAGAAAGAAAATGAATTAAATAGCATGCAAAAAGGAGTTTTAATAGAAAAGAAAAAGAAAAGGAAGAGAACTGAATTGTAGAGCAAACTGGACGAAAATTTTAAGGAAAAGAAATTGAAACAAAAAATAATGCACTGTCGAATAGAATAAAAACAGAGGAGATTGCAATAGAAAGTATGCATGCAGTCGGTTACTGCCAAGAACAGAGGAAACAGCAGGGGAATTGAAATTTTCAGTTCTGGAATTTTTTGTACAAAAACAGAGCAAAAAAACAGAATTGCTCATAGTGAGGCTACTGGAGTTTTTACAAAAACAGAGGAATGCACTAATAATGCTACTGGAAAATTTTGAAAAACAGAGGAAATAGCAGCCCACTAGAATTTATATACCAAAAACAGAACACATGTACACTGGAATTAAAATGCACAAAAGAATATGGCATGCAAAAGGCTATGTACTAAACGAGATTGAAATTAAAATGCATTTTAAGCACTAAAGCTACTGCCATGGAACTATTAGAAAACTAAATGCAAACTAAACTACCAAAGAAGACAAACTAATGCATCTACAAACAATTTATGCAAAACCATGCAAAAAGAAATTACAAAACAGCCATGAACTAACCTACTGGAAAATGTAGTACAAACAGAAAATATCATGCATTTGCTACCAAATGAAGTGAAAAACAAAACATACAAAAACTATTGTAATGCAAAGACAAGCTAAGCTAAACTAAACTTAATTATGCAAAATGTTATTAACTATGCAAAATAATTAAATGCAATCTTTATGAACTAATATATATGCTCATGACATGGAAAGTAAAGTAGATACAATTCATAAATCCTACTGTGCGCATGAATCTATAAGCTACTACCATGAAAATTTTAGCAAGCTACCTACAGTATATGCAAATTAAAATTTTATAGCAAATATAAACAATTCATACAATAAATATGTAGAGCTAACTATAACTCATGCAAAAACAGAACAAAACACACAAGAAACTACTGAATTAAAAACAAGGCAGCAGTGGTGTAAAAATTCTGCCACTGTACTGACCAAAATTGCAGCAAAAACTGAACAAAAACAAGCATACCACAAATTTCAGAATTAAACATTTCAACAGCAGTGAAAACCAAATGTTACTGGACTGCCCACAAAAAAAATTTTTTTACTGAAAATGCAGTGTACAAAAGTATACAAAAACATCTAACTACTGGAATGCAGAAATTAAGGAGAAATCCATGTAATAATATTTACCTAAATGCTATGAAATTCATGCAAAGAGATACAAAAAGACATACAATTTATTCTAGCCACCTAACTAACATGTAATCTATCTAAATATCATGAAGGTCATGCAAACTAAATCTATCAAAATACCGAAATCTAGCTAATGGAAATCAAGTACAATAGACAAAACATCATATGCATACTCTTCCGAATATATTAAATCAATTGCAAAGAAAAACAAAGCATACAAACTAACGAAATCATATGCAAAAACAATTAATACAAAATACTTGAAATCTGAAAATGAAATGTAACAAAGCTAATGAAGTGAATTAAATAACTAAACTAGAAATGTTGGTCACTAAACTAGCATTTCTTAGAATTAGTTTCTAAGAATGCATACTACTCAACAAAAAGTTATACATATTTATTTCCTAAAGAATTAAAAGAATACTAGATAAATTCCTAAAGATGCAAATCTAAAAATAACAATGGTGACCATTTATTGAAAAATCTACTACATGCAAAATCTAACAAAAATTTCAAAAGAAGAAATTTAAAAACAAAGCTATACCAAAATTCGTATCAAGCACATATTAAAGCTTAACAAATAAGAGATAGAAAATATGAAAACATCTAACATCAATGCCTAACAAAAGTAAGTATCTAGATAATAGTCTTCATGAATTGAAGATATTATTAGAATACTAACTAAACTAGAAAGCTCTTAAAGAAAATAAAGGAATGAAAATAAAATGACAAAATCATGCAAAACTAACTAAGAAATGTAAAACAACTAATGAAAATGCAAAACAAGTAAATGACAAGTAAATGAGACTAAGATTAAGAAGAGAAGTAAACTAAACTACTCTAACATAATACCTAAAAATCAAGATAAATTCTATAACAACTATCAAAAATCATGAAACGAAAGCATAGAAATACATCTTAGAACATGAAATAGAAATCAATCAAGGAAAGAGTCAAGTTAGAAAACTAGTTAGATCTAATACTAACCATACCTAAGAATCTAATTAGAAAAAGTTAGAAGGTTTAGAACAAACTAAGTCAAGTTAGAAAGATTAGAACAAACTATATCAAGTTAGAAAGTAAGAAAAACAATTAGATCTAAAATTCTAAACTAAAGATCAAACTAAGATGTTAAACCAAAGATCTAGGTTATTCTAAGGAATAAGGATCTAAAGAATCAAAAGCTAATCTAATCTAAAGCACTAAACTAACTAAGCTATCTAATCTAAATCAACTAAAGTTAACCTAAATCCAAAATATCTAAGTTATATCTAACCAAAATCTCTACGTAAAAGTTTACCTAAGGGATCTAAACTAACCAAAACACTAACTAAACCTAAAAATCATGATACTAAATCATCTAACCTAAGATCTAAATCCAAAAATCTATAATCTAAGCAAAAGAAATTCTAAGAAAAACAAATCAAATTGAAAGCAAGAGAAAAAAAAATACAAGTAACATAAGAAAACTACTAAAGTAAGAATAAGAAGAATCAAAGAAAATCAAAATTAAACTACTCAACTAAAAATAAGAAACAAATGAAATCGAAAACATCTAAACTAAATGAAATAAAATCGATCAAGAAAATATCCAAGATCTATCAAAGAGATAAAAGATCTTCTAAGAATTAGACATGAAAAGTAAAAGTTACTTGAGAATGATATCATAAAACAAATCATATCAAAATTAATTCGTTATAGATTTCACACCGTTGATGAAAATTTTTCCCAAAAATTACAACGAACTTAGAGGAAAAACATCACGAAAATTAATAGGATTCCCCGGCAACGGCGCCAAAAATCTGATTTGTTATTTTGAGTTATAAATAAATAATAAAAATAAAATAAATAATCGAATAAATAATACTAAAAATAATAGGAATCTCTAAGATTAAAATAGGTTTGTCACTAATAAAATAACTCAATAAGGCAGAGCACCTATCTAAATAGTTTAGTAAATAAGGTGATATTCGGATTTTAAATTTATAAAAATCGTTTTTCCCTAAGACTTCTATTAAATTCTAGTGTGGAAAATATAATCAAACTAATTATGAATATGATTTGTGATTAAGGATCATTCAACAAGTAAATCAACCAATATCAAGAATGATAAGATTGAATTCTAAATCCTAGAAAACAAAGTAAAGAACAATGTAAGAAATAAAGCAAGTAAAAAGGTTGGGAGGAATTCTTTGTAAAATATAGGTGAGATAAGAGGATACAAAATACCAAGTATAGGATAATCTTGGATCTAGTATCATAGCTCCACCAAATTCAAGTCTAAAGTAGAATCTCTTCCATACGGATCGTGGCAAGAAATTCCTAGATTAAGAACACTTGAATGTTAACACAACTATATCTCCTATCAATCATCCAAGGTCCGGTCCATCGAAAGGAAACTAATCACATTAACTTGGCACTAATCGTATATCCAAGGTCCGGCCTAACAATTAGTGTTAATCCGAAACCACAATCTCAAATCAAAGCTTGTACTAAAGATAAAATTCAGATCTAAAGTCATCAATGAAATTGCAATTTGAATCAATAAAACCACAATCATTCAATCCAAGAACATCACAATATCTCAAGTAATTTGTAAAATAAGACCAACCAAATCTACCTATAAGAAATGTAGAGATGAGAATTCCTAAGGTTGGTTAACTAATTACAAAGAATAACAAGGGATAATAGAAGACTTTTTGCTCTTTATAGCTACCGGCTTCGGAGGAAACTTCGGCAACGAGTTCATGTGAGCCTGGCGAACATCATAGCTGCCTTGCCTATACCCAAAAACTATTTTGTCCGGCATTGGTCCTGCGAAGCACAAAAAATGTGTGTGTCAAACAAGTCGTAAAGGTACTAAGGATAGGATGATTGAAATAAAATCTATCTACCCTTGGCGGTTTGACATCCCCGAGAATCTGGAACACTACACACAGGACACTCAATAGAAAATACAAGTCCCGGGTGCAGAGTCCACATAGGATTCTCCTCCTCATCCTCACCAAATCCTAATTCTCTCCTTCGATCCTCTAAACCAGGACCGATCCTACACCATTTCAAACTCTCTTCGCTTAATAGATCAGCAATGGAATACACATGAGTTTAATTTTTATGATCGGAGCCTAATTCCTTATCCACCTCCTCCAGAAAATTCTTTTCCGCTTCCCCCAACTCAAGATCCTTCGGAGGAGCAGACCATTTGTTGATTTTTCCCACCAAAGGTCTAAAGGGAAATCCTACTCTGGACTCAACCATGAACCAATTGTCCCGCCAATTGACCTTATTGGGAGGAGAATCGAACATATGAATCTTATTTTTCTTTGGCCGAAGAGAAAGGGTGTTCTTGTTCATCTCCGTCGGTATGAAGAACTGCGTGAGGAGATTCATGGTAAACTCACATCCCAATCTGCGGCACAAGATTATCATGGCCATTATCGTCCTGGCCGCATTCGAGTGGACTTGAGCAGGCTGAGCTCGACTATAAGAAAGGAAGTCCACAAAAGCTGGATCCAAGGGCAGCCGGACTCCACCATAGAAGTGTGCAACTGGAATCGGAATATAATCCAGCGACAACAAGCCAGCCTCTGGAGTCACAAAGACCCTATACTTCGTGAAATCAACTCCAAAGTTGAGAGCTTCGCCTCGGCTTTGGTAGGGGTCAAAATGCTTCGGTGAAGTGCGAAATGTTCAGACGAAGATGGTTATTATGGGTCCATAACATCTTCGTCTAGGTTTGTAGCTGCTACTTCAGAGGCGGATGCTTCGACATCAAGTCCTTCGGGAGCAGATGCCCCGACATCGCGTTCCCCAGAGGCTGATAATTCCGCGACTACATCGGATGCCGACTCCACATTTCTTGATCGACGGCCTCTAGAGTTCTGCGGAACAAGGGGAAAGAAGTTAGAGTTTGCAGAGAGATTTTGCAGAGAGATTTTTCTGAAAGAATTTTTGAAGATAGAAATTGATTTGAAGAAATGAAAAGGGGAAAGAAGGGTTTAGTGGAAGAAGAAAGAGAAAATTCAAAATAAAGTTATTATATGTTAATAAATTCTCATCATTACGCGACGGTTCACGATGAGGAGAGAGATGGTTGTCGAAGTTATTGTTGATGGCCGTCGCGCGTGCGTGGATGTGACAATTGAAAAGATTTAAAGCGCCAATCGACGGAATTTGAAAAGAACTTCAAAATTTGAATTTGTGAGAAAGATTAAGAGTTCAAAGAAGTTGCGGCGAAGCATAAACACATTCATGCTTTGTCGAGGGGCCACCTGAAAGGAATATATGCCACGTAGATATATTATTTTGACTTGGTCAGAATAAAGTATGTGATCGATGGCCAGTAAGCGAAGCATTACGCCAACCGAATCGTTTAAGCCGCACGACCTCAATAATCTCCGAAGCACAATCCAAGCATCAAGACGAAGCATTTGATCATGCGGTTTGTGAAAGCTCCGAAGAGAAATGCGAGTACCCGGTCGAAACAGCTTAAACCAAGCAATGATATAAAGCTTCGAGGCTGAGTTCAACGATGCTAAACCAAATTCGCAGCCAAAGGAATATTCCAAGTATATCCCGCTCACTAATATCATATTTAAATATAATAAGAGGAAAATAGCGGGACCCACATGACTTTAGTCAACTTCTATGGAAAACCGTGGGATTGGACGTCCGAAAAAGGCTATGATGATAGCCTTTTGGCTTGTGCAGAGGATAAGGTAGGTAGGTAATCATTTCTTTTCCTACTCCCACCCACTAATAAGGAAGTTGACCTATATAAGGAAAACTTCCTTATCAAGGGTGGGATCTTTTTCTTCTTTTTTTCCATCTATATACGAAAATTGACTAGAGAAGAAACCTGGTGGATAAACTAGGGTTTGTTCTAATTTTTCTGGAGATCTTCGACTAACTTGATCGTCGGAGGCTTCTAACGGAGAAACACCTCCGTTAGGGTTTTTGCAGGGTTCAATCGTCAAGGACATTTCCACGACTCAACGACGATTCGTTATCATCACCGTAACTTCATCCTAGTTGTTGTTATTTTATATATTTGTTGACTGATCAAATTTATGCATTATCGGTTCGCATTCATTGACAATGGATTACTTCGGTTATTATTGACAGGCATGCCGAGATACTATTATACGATGGAGGTTGGTTTAAAAATGCAAAAGCTGCTGGACTCTTGCAAAATTTTCCAAATACGGGAGGACAAAAGCATGGGAACTAAATACTTTAGATTTCGGGCATTGGTGGATATTATGCGGCCGCGCAAAGGATACTCGATCTTTTGACTCCCGATGGCACGAAACATGTTGGTTTGTTACATTATGAACGTTTACCTAACTTTTGTTTCTTTTGTTGAATGATAGGTCATCGATACCGAAATTGTAGTGCTTTGCGGAAGGAGAGATTGATGTTAAAAATGTGAATTATGGTGCATGGATGGGAGGAGTCGATCAAATTCCATCATCGATCGGTTATTGTCCATGAATTTGCCACCTGGAAGATGATACTATGGCTGGTTAGTCCGTGGATCATGCTGTTGTGAATCATAATAACCTACACCAAATGAAGGAAAACTTTATAGTCGTTGCTATGACTGAATCTTCAGCAGTGGACAAGTCCCCCTCGATGGAGGATTCGGGAGTTGTGGTGAAAGGACAATTGACACCTAATAAATGCCACACATGGGAGGTGAGTTCGGATCTTCCAAAACTTGAGCCTGTGCTCGGCTCAAAGAAAAAGAAATTATCAATGGTGGAGGTTGCTTGGCAACCCCCGCCGAACATAATGAGTTGCCTAAGTTGGAATTGTCGAGGTTTGGGATCTCCCCGGAGCAATTCGTGATCTCAAGGAGTTGGTAAGATCCCAAAAACTTGCAATTATTTTTTTAATGGAGACCCGTATGTTACAAAAACAATTTCTTTCTCTCAAAAAATCAGCTAGGTTTTTCTCAAGGTTTTCTTGTAGAAAGGGTTGGATTTGGAGGGGGTTTGATCATGCTTTGGCGGGATGATTTAGATGTTACTTTACAAAGTTACTCAACTGGACACATTGATATTTGGATAGCTGATTGGATGTCTTTAGGTGGCTATTTTCTAACCGAGTTCTACGGGCATTGGAATGCGACACTCCGTAAGCAATCTTGGGAGTTGCTAAGATGTATTGGAGAACATCGCCAGGCTCCATGGTGCATAATTGGAGACTTTAACAAGTTTCTTATTGCCTCTGAAACTACAAGCAAACTCGGGAGACCTGATGTGTGAGTTTTATATATAAAAATAATATAAATAATTGAATAAATAATACTAAAAATAATAGGAATCTTGAAAGTTAAAATATGTTTGTCACTAATAAAATAAACTCAACTAGGCAGAGCACCTATCGAAATAATTTAGTAAATAAGGTGGTATTCGGATTTTAAATTTATAAAAATCGTTTTTCCCTAGGACTTCTATTGAATTAATTATGAATATGATTTGTGAATAAGGATCATTCAACAAGTAAATCAACCAATATCAAGAATGATAGGATTGATTTCTAAATCCTAGAAAGCAAATTAAAAGAAAGTAAAACAAGAACATGGATGAGATAATATTGAATATGTGAAGAACACACTAAACACATTAGAGAGAGTGGAGGATACACTTCACAACAAAATCAAGTATCATGATTCAACTATTACAATTTCACCAAATCCGAGTCTAAGGATGAACTTCCTCATTACGTGTCATTGAGAGAAATTCATATGTGAAGAACAACTCGAATATATTAGTAAGATCAAATCCCTACTAATCATCCAAGGTCCGGTACATCAATAGGAAGACAATCAAACTAATCTAGCACTAATCGTATATCCAAGGTCCGGCTTAACAATTAGTGTTAACCCGAACCACAAAATTGAATTAGGGCTCAACTCAAGATAGACAATCAAATCAAAGCCATAATTGAAATTGCAATTCAAGTTAATGAAATCATAACAATCAACTCACAATAGATCAATCTCATAGTGAAAGTATAACATGAAACCAACCACTTCTACTCTAAAGAAATGTAGAAGAAGAGAATTCCTATTGGGTTGGTAAACTAGATTACAAGAGTTATCAACAAAAATACTTGAAGAAGGTAAGAAAATAATTCCAAAACCAGTTGTCAATTGAATCCGGAAAGATCTCTACACCTCAACTTTCATCTTGAATCCTCTTCTTGCTCCTTGAAGCTTGAATGGTTGAAGTAGCTCAAAATCCTCTTGATCAAGTCACAAAACTCTACCTCATAGACCAAGGAGAGATTTCATAACCTAACTAGAAACATTCATTCACTAAAACAACCTAGGGAATTATCAAATCAAAAGTATTCAATCAAAGTAATAGAAAATTCCCCAAATTCTATACCAAAATATATGAAATTGAAGAAGAACCCAATATGATATTCAATATCTAAAACTATGTGAGATACTAACCAATCTAATTAATACTAAAAATTCTAATATTTATAGGTAAATTAATTAAGGGTAAAATCGTCATTTTTCATAAAAAGAATCCGGACAGAGCATCACTACGGGCATGGCCCTCTATGCTTTACGGGCGTATTGATGCAGTTATTCCCTACGGGCGTATGATCGAGAGTGCCACGGCCGTAGAGAGGGTAGTTAATTCATACGGGCGTGATGCACAAAAGGGTAACGGGCGTTTAGCTCCTCTAGAGCGTATACCATCCTTCAAGGGCGTAGCATATTTCCAAAATGTTGCACTTTTGCCTCTGAATTTGTCTTTTTACACCAATTTTCCCCGAAGTTACCCGAAACAGAATATTTGCAATTAAACCCAAAATGAATCAACTTATCTCAATTTAATACAATTATATTCACAAATCATGCACAAATTATATCTCAAAACATGATCATATTTGATGTTATCAAGACCAATGCATCAAATGAATCTCTTTCGGGGCACGGTAGAGCAGCTAGAAAGGAAATTTTGATAAAGGCTGTCTTACAAGCCATTCCGACGTTTGCAATGTCCGTGTTTAAACTCCCCAAGAAGTTATGTGATGATCTGCAGTCGATTATCAAAACTTTCCGGTAGAAATCAAATGGTGAATCTAAAGGTGTACCGTGGCTATCATGGGATAAGGTGTGTCGACAAAAATCCAATGGTGGAATGGGTTTTAAGGATTTGCAACTTTTCAACAAAGCTCTCTTGGCATAGCAGTCATGGTGTATTCTAAAGAACCCAAACACACTGCTCTCGAGGGTTCCGAAATAAAAATATTTCCAGCACAAAGGGTTTCTTCAGGTGGGATTAGGAAGCTCACCTTCATACTCATGGCGGTCCATCATTTATGGACGGGAGTTAATGCAAATGGGTGTCCGATGGAAGATAGGTGACTGCACACGGGTCAGGATATTCCGGGATCCATGGTTGCCTTCATCAAGTC